>JAANYP010001860.1:515293-595293 GCA_020465985.1 Centrapalus pauciflorus | reverse complement strand
TAGGTTATATCCCATGCATCGCGATATTTCAATGTGAAAGTTAGGCATGGATTAGATCAACCGTAGCAAACACGATTATGTTTCTCGACTCCGTGATCTCATACTGAACTGAAACAGACAGATTAGAACAAATCAGTTCTGTCCGAGCATGGTCATGCATTTCTGTTAGTAGTGATCGCCGAGGGGCCCAGAAATATATCTTCTTAGTTAAAAGAAGGTGCAAATCCCATATTGACTATCTAGGCCTCCAGCACGACTCCCACTGCAACCAGCCTCGAACCGTTATGATCACCCAGTTACGGATGACGTTAGGTTAGGCCAAATGTACAGCAGCACCCACACTAAAGTATGTAGACATCTCAGGTACTAAGGATTACCTTTTTGAGACGACATGACTATAATCCACAAAGTGGTCTCAATCGGTGGGTCAATCCAATATTTGTTCGCAACAAATACCTGTGAATTTGGTCCAACCTTTGCTATATTCATCACCCAAGAATATCAACCAAAAACCACAGTAGCCTTTTAATTCTCGTTGTGGTTCCCACGACAACAAGCAGCTATGGAATAGTTTTAGAATAACTTCAAATTTATTCTTGGATTTCTAAAACATGCAAAATAGAACGACATTAAAGATATCATGTTGATCTCCTTTATCTCAATAAACACAACATGACTTCCATCAATTTAATGCTACTGTTCCTTTATCAAATGTAACGGTAACACGATCTATCGAAAAATTAATTTCAGACATGATCTTAGTGGGAGTGTTCTCTAGTTAACTGGCTTAACTTCCATTACCGTTTATCTTTGAAAAATTACACTAGTTCTTTATTACAAGTTCTTGTAATATTATTCAGATACAATCTGAATCTCCTCACAAATTTATATCCATTATCTTTAGAGGAACTGGTAAATCACTCATAAAGACACCAGGATTGAAATTTAGGAGCTCTAGCAATTCAGAATAATTGCTACTAGTGATACGTTTAGATGTTTAGTCTTGAATGTGACAGTATGTGGTTTATCTATATCTTAACAAGATATCTTTAATAACATTGTGTTCAACATTTGTGATATGTATCCATAACCACCAGAACCTGGTTATCGACAACATTTTATTGTAGTGTTCCGTCAAGTTTGCCGACGAGTGTTTAAACAAGTCAAAGGCTATTACTTGACTAACCATCACACAAGTTGTATACATTTCACATGTAATTTTATAAAATACGATTACTTCTTGTCTAAACAATCTTGACTTCTCAAGTCTAATTATTTCTGACAAGTGAAGTGAATTAACCTCCATGTAACTCATTTACATTTAATTCTGCATTTTATTAGTTTCTATATAATCACGGATGACTATCCAACTCATATAATCTCTTGAACTAACTTTTAAGAATTAACAAGTTCAATGAAACTGCATTTGAACACTTGAACAATTTACACAACAACATGGTAACCCTTTTTTATCTGAATATGACTACTAGCTTGTCCAATCTCCATTGACAAGTTACTATTCAAGCTCCACTTGAATCAATAATCTATAATCATGGTTTAGTAATCTTAAACAATAGGAATTTCAAGCAATAAATTTTCAACTCCAAAAATTTCTTAATTTATCCCAAAAATATTTGCAAGAAATTCAACTACAAAGTTGTTCGCTACACCATGATAAACTATTGATGACATGAAAATAGTGTCCAGCAGAGTATTCTCTAAGATGTCTCTATGCTCCCACTGAATCTGTCATCTCTTTTCACTTCATTTTAGTAATTGCAGACATTATGCATAAAACTTTGTTCAATTGGGTATCACATATCCAAGAACAATAGAAGTGACTAATTCAGATACACTAAGTCTCAATACGGTCAACCTTGACTGTTTCCAAGTACTTGGGACAATTCCCTTTCCCAGTGCCCAGTTTCCTAGCACTCAAAGAATATGTCATCCTTGGATTTGACTTCTCTGGTTCTAGGTTTTAGCTACTTGTTAGCTTTAACCTCCGGCTTGGAAACTTACTTTCCCTTCCGTCTCTTTCCCTATCTACTCTCTTTAATCATTCTCTCAGCAGTTTATAGCATCTGATGCAGCCCACTGATCATCTTCTCCATGCATGTTGTAACAAATTACAAATTGCTAAAATTCCTTCAATAAGGAATTGAGAATTAGATTCGTGGTCATGTCCTGTGTCACGGGATACCCTGCTAAGATGATCCAGATAACCTTTCATCTTTAGCACATGGGGTCTAACAGTTGTTCCTTCTGCCATTATGCAGGAGCTCAGAGCCCTAGTCGTATATGTTTCTCAGTCCGAGCCTGAGTCTGGAACATATCCTTTAGCTGGCGATACATCTGGCAAGCTGAGACGTCCATAAGGCTAGTCCGCAGCTCAGATGTCATGGTCGCTAGCATTAGACAGGCAACATTGACCGAATCCTCATAGTGCTTTTTGTGGAGATTTCTCTCCTCAACTGTAGCAGTCTCTGCAGGAGCAGGTTCTGGTGCCCCTTCCAGAATATACGACTTTCACTCAGTCATCAGAACATTTGTCAGATCTTATTCCCAGTTCAGGAAGTTGCCTCTTTTGAGTTCTTCATATCCTGAATGGACCTCAAAGTAGCAACATGTGCTTTTGGGGAGGATTTTCAAGTGGGGAAGGATATGACGTTATCATTGTTGTTGTTACTGTTATTGTCATTGTTATTATTAAACCGCTTCTACCTCTGTCTTTTTCAACCATCTTAAACAATTTTTCTAAAATTAGTATTTGATTAACCATTAATAAATCAATAACCCAAAATTTAGAAAATGATTTATTAATCCTAAGAACCATTTTACTTATTCATGCACCCAACGGAGGCTGAACCTACATGAATAAGCTACTCAGGCAGGCAACTTATTACCAATTACAGCCCCTTTGCAACTCTTAGATCTTATGAGATTTTCAATTTCTTAAATTGATCATGTTTAATCTCATCCACACCTTGGGCAACAGTCTTACTGAGGAACCACCACTGACACACACCATATAACAACTGCAAGTCACTGTCCCAAGTGTCACTTAGGATCCGCAATGCTCACCTCACAGCTCTCCGAGTTTGCGGCGTAAGCACCCAACGAAGGCTGAACCTACTTACGACCGGTCACTGTGAGTGCCACTATATGGACGGTGTGCTGTGTCAGATTTTTAATTTGGGTTTATAACCAGTCTCTTACCCAGAACTAGTGGCCAGTCAGGTTAGTCTGCGGGCAGGATCCTTTCGGTTCTAAATCTATCGGAAATTCCACAGCCCGAGCAAGACTGTCCTAGACACCACCTAATCTGGTAAACAGTCCAGTCAATGTACCAGTTTTAAGATTTTCAACTCTTTGATCATATGACATTTTAAAAATAAATCTCTTTTATTTGAAAAACTAGTTTCATAAAAATGTCATATCTAACACCTGACAAAACAATTAAAGTTTCCAATTTAAACTTCCTTTTAAATACTTTAATGTTTTCATAAAAAAATGATTGTAGTTTTAATTTCTTTTATTTATCTACTTTGTCACCACAACCACGCAGATATAAATAATGCATAAAACAATAAAGCATACAATCACTCGGTGACATAGCCTTGCCGAAAACTAAATTGGTTTCCGAACGCCATACGGACAAACCAATTAGGTCAAAACCTAAGGGACAAAATCAACACACAAGGCAAGAAGGATGAACTCTTTCAGCTCCCACTAGCCTCAGCATCCGATGATGTCTCCGAGCGTCCTTGATGGATGACCTTCTTCTTGATGGACATCTTCGCCAAGATTTTTACATAGTTTTAATGTAAATACATTTGCCTATTTTCTAACCTATTACAGATTACATCATAAAACCCGGGATTCCAATGGCACGCAGGCCTTCCCAGAAATATAACCAATAATAAAATAGCAAATATCACGATTAAATAAACAACCATATAAACAAAAAGGTCTCAAGACTCGGCTATGTCACAAACATAAATAAAGCAGTAAAGCTTGTAAATAATCCAGAATTCATTTTCATATTGACATGAAAATAAATCCAAAATCAATTAATCCACCATTAATTGAAGTAAATATGTCCAATATCTTTCTTAAATTGAACACGGTTCGTAAACTCGAAATTCATGAACACTTTCCAAAAATAGAAACTTTTTCCCGAAAATTTAAATTCAATTCCATCTTTGCATTATCTTTGAATTCATAACTATATTTTCTTAAAATATTCAATTAACAATTCAAACACCTTTGAAATTTAAACTTACTATTTTAAGAAAATTTTTGTTAAACAACCTTTAACAAATATAGTTATTATTTTCAAATAATATTGATAAATAATTTAAACTTCCTTTAAACAATTATCAATTAACTATTATTTTGTAGAAACACATTTCCAGAAATAAATAAACTTTATTTAAAATGTCAATTTTCTAAATAAATAATTTTACTAATAAAATATGTCTTTTAAAACATTTAAAGAAAATTGGCCATCTTTAAATAACACCAAAACTTTCTTTATGGTTTTAAACGATTTCTACCAAAAACGTTAATGTCGAGATCAAATCTAAAAACATTAAACCATGACCGAGCATGAAACTCAAAGTCACGATTTCATCAATTTGAAAAATAGAATTCTTAAATTAAACTCTCTTTCATTTAATAATGCATTTTATGGAACTAAATATTAAATGCATAAATTAAATCTAGTTTATAAATTAAAATTATCATTAATTTTAATTTCAACATTAAAAGTTAACTTTTAATTAAAACCGATTTAATTTAAACGACAAATTACCGGAAAACAGAAACGAACCAACTTAGTTAACCGACTCATATTCGGGTTCAATAACCCATATGAACCGAAAACAAGTAGGGTGTTAAACCCTTTGACGGCTGAAATTAATCGAAACCTTTAATCAACTCACTTTGATTATTTCAATTTCCATATTCCAATTAATCGTTTAATTATCGAATCGAATAATATTTAAACCAATTTGCGAATTTTATAAAAAAAACTAATAAAGTCTCCACTTTAATTTTATAAAACCGAAAACATATTTACATATATAATGTCACAAATGTCTAAACATTAATAACCAAACACTTTTGATTTATTGATTCGATTTTAACGCATTTAAATCAATCGTTCAAGTTTAACCGTGAATTAAACGACACGACGGAACAAATAATCCATCACCTCGGTTACCACATCACAACCGAGAGGTCATGGGTCTCAACCCATGGCCGAAATCTCTAGGTTTGATTTCGCGAACCGAAACGTTTAACTTTCGACTTTAATCAATTAAACACTTTTAAACAATCAAACATCAACTAAATAAAACGAACTAAGGTTTTAAAATTCCGAGTTCCGAGAAACTCCAAGGTTGGCCGAGAATCACCATGGGGTTTCCAAAACTTTTGGTCGATTTTCTCCAAGCCAAATCAAAACCTTAAACGTTTTAATTATTGATTTCGATCGTTTAAACACTTTTAATTATTAAAAATCGAAACTTTAAGATCGTTGGACATAAATACACGATAATACTATCATTATGTTACTTGAGGTGGCTCTGAAACCACTGTTGGGAATTCGTATCGATTTTTCGTAAAAACATAAACATTAATCATATTAACGCACAACGGAAGCCTTTTTAAAATCACGAATTCCATACACTGATCATCAAGTATACATAAGATATGTAAACGAGAAAGCAATAAAAATCCGTACCTTTGTATTCTTTGACAAGAATACACGAATGAGACGCTTTCGGTATCACCAGTGATGACACGATCGAGCGGCGCCAGGTACGCAATCAAACACACGAAGAACAGGAAAACCAAAACACTCATGTGTTTGAGTTTTGGTACGGCCGGGACAAACCCACAAAACCCACACACACCACACACATCGAATGTGTGTGTGTCGTGTGTTTATGAGAATGTGTATACCCCCAAACCCTACGTGGGTATTAACAATATTACTATTTGCAAACCTATTGTTACTGTTCAATGAACAGTAAAGCTAGCTGCCACGCAGTTGAAGGTAAGCAGCTGACTTATTTTATTACTTTACATATATTATATAACATTTTTGTTTTCCTGTGATAACTTTTGATATATTGTATATTATCAAAATTTGAATATATCATTACGATCGCGTTATTTATGTCTACATTCTAATATAAAAATTATTATCATCGGAACTATTTTCATTAAGCAGGCAGGCATGCAGCTGCCTAAATATTTTATTTTATATATAATATATAATTGTTTTTTCTTATTATAACGTTTGATGTATTATATTTTATAAAAATTCAAATATATCATAATGATCGCTTTTCTTTTATCTACATTTTAACATAAAATTCTATTTCATGCCCGCTATTTTAAAATAACAAAATTTTTATTATTTAGTTGATTGATCAATTGCACTCTTTCACTGTTCACCGGATAATAAAGTTAGCTGGTAGACAGGTAAACGACTGACTTTTTAATTACTTTATATATAGTATATAACAATTTTGTGTTTTCTGTGATAACCTTTGCTATATTATATTTTATTAAAATTTAAATATATTAGTATGATCGCATTATTTTAATTTACATTCTGATATAAAAATTGTTATCATCGAAACTATTTTTATTAGGCAGGTAGGTATGCAGCTAACTTAATTATTTTATTTCATATATAATATATAATTGTTTTGTTTATGGTCATAACGTTTGATATATTATATTATACAAAAGGACGGACATATCATTATGATCGCATTCTTTTTTTTCTACATTCCAACATAAAATTGTTTGTCGTCTCAACTATTTTAAAATGACATTTATTTTTTTTCTTTAGTTGATCGATCAATCACATTATTTCATTTTATAAACTTAGATTGAAAGCAATTAGTGATCCTCATGTGAGAATCACGATTGGTAACTAATGTTATTTGATTAACTTAAAGTAATATATTTATAAAATATAATTTATGATCTCGCTGCAATGCGCGTTTTAATTAAGCAGACTGTTTGTTTTGTACGTGACCATTTGTTTTGTTTTGTATATTTTATATAACTGTTTTGTTTTTTTAGAATATTTGGCAGTTAGGAAATTTTATTTACTGTAGTTTTATTGTGATATTCTTTAGCATTTTACATTTTGAACTTCGCTTATTAAATTATTTGAAAAATGGTTTAAATTTCCGCAGCAACGCGCGGGTCACTCGTTTTATATATATATATATATATATACACTTATATATATTTGTGTGCCATATCTTTATATATATATATATATATATATATATATATATATATATATATATATATATATATATATATATATATATATATATATATATATATATTATTAAGAGTTTTAGTTTTAATCAAACTCTAATATAATAATATAATATATATCTTAATAATTATCTTTATTATTTAAACTTTATATAATTATCTCTATAATTATATATCCATTAAATAATATTTATCTTTTATATATTATCTAATAATATATAAATGACTAGATAATTATTTCTATATATTTGTTTATAATTATCCATCCAATTATCAAATAACAGATGACAATAATAATTCAAATAAATCAATCTTTTATTTAATATCCAATAATAAATAAATGACTAGATAATTATTTAATTATCATCAAATGACAATTAAATTCCTACAACATCTAATATTGCACTTTTAGTCCCCGTACTTTGAGATATAATTAATCACATATTAATTTAATCTCAATGATCATTTCGTGTCATAAACAATATCCAATATTATTTATTCACTAGTTTAATTGCATCTGCTCAGTTGTGCTCATCTGTGTGACCCTCAAGTGTTTTATGAAATCAGCCATGATGCAGTAGTAATGTCATCTCTACACACCATATACTAACAATATATATATATATATATATATATATATATATATATATATATATATATATATATATATATATATATATATATTAAGAATATCATTTAAGCACCATTTAATAATAAGCACCGTGAGTACCAATAAGAATTTAACAAATCAACATCAACTAAAACTTTTGCATGTTATAGAATACTTATTTACCTCCATACAACACTACAAATGCATCACAATTCCAGCATGATGCATCATTATTTCCACGTGATGCGTCAAATTCCCACGTGATGCATTACGAATTTTTTAACGATCCATTGTGGTTCTCCAAGGTTCTTCGATGCATAGAGATTCTCCGTTGAACCCACCCCTATATATATTATGGGTTGGGTTCTGGTAAGAATCCATTAGTTCCGTGAGAACCACTTCAAAATTTGTGAATTTAATGCTTAAAGTTATGCATTTGATGCTAAAATTTAAACATGTGATAAATTTATGCATTTAATATAAATATTTACGCATATCATGATAATTTTGTTAACTTTATGTAAATTTGTGCATTATGTTCAAATTTTTGCATTTAGTGTATAATTTAATGAATCTGAATTTTAAAGGTAATTTTAATGTTTATTATGATATTTATTAATATTAAACACCAATAATGGTTTTAAATTATAAATTTAATTTTTAAATTTGTGCATTTGATGTACAAATTTTTGTATTTTTAGTGGTTCTCACGTTTTCACGAAATTGAAGGGTTCTTACCTGAATCCAATGTGTGTGTATGCGTGTGTATATAGACGCACATAAATACTTGGGCTCTAGCTAATTTATCTTAGACCTAAAAATTGAATTAACTAAAAATGAAATTGAGCCCAAAATATAATAGTCTACAGTCCAAAGTCCAAACAATCTATAAATCAGTTGCCCAAATAAATGTTGTAAACTAACCCAAATTATATATATATATATTGCCGACGGAGCAGAGAGAAAAAATGCTCACGTGGCGCAATATTAGTGGTAAAAATTCCGAAAATTATGACTTATTTGGCGCAATATAATTGGTTAAAATTCAGAAAATTATGGATACTGATTTGACGCAATATAATTGGTCAAAAATTCCAAAAATAATGGGATTCCCCCCACTATTTTAGCTCGATGAGATTCCACATAATTATCAAGATTTTTCTACATATTTTAATGTTTCTGCAATTAAAATATGTAGATTTTCCAGAAAGAAATAAAATTTGACAATAAAAGTTCAAATTTTCACTGTTGGAAATCGTTGTAATTTGGTTTATCAAGTAAAATAAAAATAACAAATCTGATTTAATCCGCTAGAAAATTTCAAATTTGCACTGCTAGAAATAGATGCAATCTGATTCATCAAGTTAAATAAAAATAAGAAATCAAATTTAATCGGCTATTGTATAACTGAAATATTAAGATATGCATAACAACACTGGATAATATCATAATGCAGGAAAAAAGACTCAAACTTGAATAATAAATATTCTCAGCTGCATATTTATCAAGTTATCAATTCTTTATATAATTTGAAACCTGATAATTATTATATGTTTATATAACGAGTTAAATGTAACCAACTATGAGATAAAACATGTTTTATTGAAGTTACGTACTGATATATATTTATACACACACACACATACATACATACATGCATACATACACACACACATAACACACACACACACACACACACACAGAGTTAGTAGGCATAATCAATATTGATAAAAAAACTGCATCAGCAGTGTCTGCGTGAAGAAAACTATACCGTTTCAAGATGAACTTCACGTATGCTAATCAACCAGATGAAGAGTCGAAGACGTTTTCAACTCTTGCAGAAAAAAATTGATAGTATCTTCTTTAATATTCTTTCAATATTTTGAAAATGATGTACATATATACTATAATACACATAGCATATATATGTTTGATACTTATGATGCTGATGTTTCTTCCTTTATTTGCGTATCAATTCAATGAACACACACAGAGGTTACGAGACACACACAACCCTCCGAGACTATTTAGTCTCGAAGCCTGACATTAACATGCAAACACACATATTCAAACACATAATCGCACACTGCACACACTCACAACTCATATCTTTCTGTTTTTAACTTTTTCAGCAGCAACATAAGGTAGGATAAATGGCGATTGATACATAAAATTGATCAATAAACATCCTTGATAATTAAGTTGCCCAAGGTCGAAGGCCATTTGACCTTCTTGCCCATTTTTACGGACATAACTTAAGCTAAACACACCTGGACAGCACACCAATACTGCACTTATTTTCTGTTTTGATCTTATTTTTCAGTAATAGAATTGTAAAGGTTAATGACAATTAATACTTGCATTTGAATCAACAAACCACTTAGAAATCAATTAAAGGTTAGACCGAAGGCCAATTGGGCTTATTGGCCAGCCATTTCTCGACAAAAACGAAAGCTAACATACACATATGTAATTCACGCACAACACAAAGACTTAAACATTCTGTCTTTTATCTAATTCAAGCAGCAAAATCAAGTAAATAAAGGGCGATTTAGACACACAAATGGGGTCAACAAACACTCCAAGATAATTATGAATTCCAGATTGGCCACAAACAATGATTATAATGATGGAAAACACTTGAGAAAAACATTTAACAAAATAGCAAGGTCAACAACTTGGCAAACCTTTAAAGAAAATTAAATTGAAACTAAAAACATTATATATGAGTAGTTGAGTAATACAAGTTACATAATTTTGTTCATGTAATAAGTGTCTTTCTTCTATTTGAATTGCATTGTTTTTTTTATGTTTAAATTAGTTTGATGTATATTTTTAATTTTAAACATAGAAATGATATATCATAACGACATGTTGACTTTTACCGAACAAAATATAACAGTTTCAATAAAATATAATGTAAGGATTAAAATGATTAAAAATAATAATATTAAGAGACCAAAATTATATAACATGAAAATATAATGATTTTTTCAATATTAACACTGATATTTACGATAGATGAAGCTAAGTTTAGATATAGCAAGTACAATATGAAATATATTTGATGTTGTATTAAAAGTATTAATGGCAACCAATATATATGTGTGATTATAATGCATTTTTTAGAATATATAAAAAATAAGGCAAACTTAACAATTTCTTTAGATTTTCCAACATAAATTATTATAAAAAAGTTAAAATAGAAAACTTATAATTTCTTATACCAATAAAACTGAAAATAATGGAGATTATAAAATTTTAAACAAACAAACCTCAAATATAATTGCGTGTAGTAATTTTCATGATAAAGTTAAGTATTTTTTTTCTTAACAAACAATGTATAAGAGAATATATGTATAGTCTTTCAAAATTAAATATTTTTTTGTGTAATTGTTTAATTAAAAAAGAATTAATTTTGAAATAAATCACCCGAGCACCGCACGGGTATTCAACTAGTTCTTTTCTTTGTTTTCTAAGGAGAAGGAAAAGAAACCAAAAAGGCTGTAACAATTACATCTTCAACGAGAGGGGAGAGAAAAGAAAAAGGGTAGGGACAGGGGTGTTCAAAAAAAATTGAAAAATCGAGAAACCGAGCCGAACCGCTTAACCGCTTGATCCGAAACCGAAAAAACGAAACCGAAACATTACGGGGCAGTTTAGGGTGCGTTTAGTTAACGAAAACTAGTCATTTTTCAATTTCAGTTTTCAAGTTATAGTTTTTAGGAAAAAACAAGGGTTTCGAAAAGTGAAAACTTGTTTAGATGATTAAGTTTTAGTTTTTAGAAAAATAAGATAAGTGATTATAAAATAAAAAAATAGGATAGGTGATGGAATAGTAGGAGAGAGAAAGAGAGTATTATAAAATGATTACCAAAATTATATAACATGAAAATATAATGATTTTTTCAATATTAACACTGATATTTACGATAGATGAAGCTAAGTTTAGATATAGCAAGTACAATATGAAATATATTTGATGTTGTATTAAAAGTATTAATGGCAACCAATATATATGTGTGATTATAATGCATTTTTTAGAATATATAAAAAATAAGGCAAACTTAACAATTTCTTTAGATTTTCCAACATAAATTATTATAAAAAAGTTAAAATAGAAAACTTATAATTTCTTATACCAATAAAACTGAAAATAATGGAGATTATAAAATTTTAAACAAACAAACCTCAAATATAATTGCGTGTAGTAATTTTCATGATAAAGTTAAGTATTTTTTTTTCTTAACAAACAATGTATAAGAGAATATATGTATAGTCTTTCAAAATTAAATATTTTTTTGTGTAATTGTTTAATTAAAAAAGAATTAATTTTGAAATAAATCACCCGAGCACCGCACGGGTATTCAACTAGTTCTTTTCTTTGTTTTCTAAGGAGAAGGAAAAGAAACCAAAAAGGCTGTAACAATTACATCTTCAACGAGAGGGGAGAGAAAAGAAAAAGGGTAGGGACAGGGGTGTTCAAAAAAAATTGGAAAATCGAGAAACCGAGCCGAACCGCTTAACCGCTTGATCCGAAACCGAAAAAACGAAACCGAAACATTACGGGGCAGTTTAGGGTGCGTTTAGTTAACGAAAACTAGTCATTTTTCAATTTCAGTTTTCAAGTTATAGTTTTTAGGAAAAAACAAGGGTTTCGAAAAGTGAAAACTTGTTTAGATGATTAAGTTTTAGTTTTTAGAAAAATAAGATAAGTGATTATAAAATAAAAAAATAGGATAGGTGATGGAATAGTAGGAGAGAGAAAGAGAGTATTATAAAGAAATAGGGTATGTAGTAGAAAAGTAAGAGAGAATATGAAAAGTGGTATTTTAAAAAGTGAAATGAAAATTTATGAAATTGTTGTTAAGTAACAAGTTTTCATTTTTGTTGAAAAGTGAGATGAAAATTTTGAAAATTTTCGGTAACTAAACGCACCCTTAGGTTTTCAATTTTTGAAAACCGCGGATAACCAAACTGACCCGATTATATATATACAAGTTAGTAGCTTTTATTTATAATTTCATTTAGATATTCTAATACATTAAATACTAAATTTTCAAATGATTTTTTCTTTTAATTGTTTTATTAAATAAATTTAGGTAACTTTTAAGATTTATAATCAAATAGTTTACTATAACTTTGAACTTAAAAAGAATTTATGCTTAAAAAAGATATAATTCTATAATTTTATTTCCTTTTAAGCATATGACGGGTAACCGTAGATCGAACCGCGGGTAATCGGCTTCTAACGGGTAACCGATGATCGTGTAACCGAAACCGAAAATACGGTTCACATGTTAGCTACTAACCGAACCGAACCGTGCACACCCCTAGGTAGGGATAAGCAGACCCTCACCCCAAATACGGCAGGATACGTTTGATACAATGCAATGAAACAAAATGAAAGTTATAATTTTTTCAATCAATATTAGTCAGTTGTTTTGATTCTCTCATTGTCGAGAAGAAACAAGATAAATGAAAGTTATAATAAACTCAATTGTCTATCCTCTTTCATTAAAAATCAATGTTATCATCATCGTAACAAAAATAGATGTAAATCTCATATAATTTCATTTCATTCCATCGTACCAAACGTCCGCCTAAGAAGATATTTGGTATGGTGAAATGGAATATAATAAAATCAGTTAGGTTTATAGACTTTTAAACCAATAACAATTCAACATAAATAAAAGTTTATATAAAAAATGAATGAAAAAATTTATTAACGTTCTTTTTCCTTTCCATGTTTTTTATTTTTCCAGTTTGATATGGAAATGGGTATGATATCTATACTAAAATTAATTATATACACATTTTTTAGAATCAAGGCTCTCGTCACGGGCAGACTTAATTAGTATGTTAAGTTCGATGTCACTCAACATCGATAATAATCAAATATTGAGTTACGTATGTATCAAAAGTTCGAGTGACACTTATGATTTTTACAATTGTAATTTATATATTTTGTTTTTATTACTCAAATTTATTAAAATATTACTGAGTTTTAGTCGTCTAGAAAAATAAAACAAAAGGAAGAAGCCTAATTCTTGAAGCCCAAAAGGAAAAAAAAAAAATTAAAGCAAACAAGCACACACCTGATGTATTGAAGGGGCCGATGTTTTATCATCCAAAAAACTCCTAATCGGGTGAGCGACCATCGCATCCAACGTCCTCACGCCACTCTGCTATGTGGCTTTGTGACTGCTTGACTCCATCTCTGGCACACTGGTGACCGGTCGCTGCCGCTTGCCGATTGATGTCTGTCGGTTCCTCGCTCGTTCAGTCAATATCTCGGACTTGCCTTGACATACACACACACGCGCACACACACTCCCTCTTTCTCTTTCTTTCTCTCCGAAAGGTATAAAATAATTCTATCTCAAACACTTATCTAAGAGCGACGGGAGTACTGGAGCCGCCAACCCGCGGCCTTGCCACCTCGGACCATCCCCGGCGGCTACACCACCCCGGTCAAGCGGCCCCGCCCTGGAAGGAGCCCCGCGCGGCTTCCCCTCCCCGCTCCACCCCGCTGCCAGCTTCCTTCTTCCTTCTTCTTCCCCCCTTCTTTTTTTTTTTTTTTTTCAGAAACAGGGAACACACCACATGTGTGTGTCTATGTGTGTCTATATATATATATATATATATATATATATATATATATATATATATATATATATATATATATATATATATATATATATATATATATATATAATTTTACTTTTCTAATTTTATTTTTTGTTTCTTATTATAGTTTCATAAATGTTTGTATTTTTTTATTTTAGTTTCGTAATTGTTCGTTCGTTCGTACAGTTTCGTAATTGTTGCATAAATACCAAATTTAGACAGTTAGTTTGTATTTTTTTAATGTTCATTTGTCATTTTAACTTTTATTTATTGTTATGTAATTTTTTATTTTAATTGAGTAATTTTTAATGTTTAGTTTATATAATAGTTTTTAAATATTTATGAAATTAATTATTTTAGTTCTAATATTTGTTTTTTTTAGTTAAAATGAATTTATTTTAAAAAAATTAAGAAAGATGGAAAGTTTAAGAAAGATGAGTATTTCCTAGTTAGAAAGGTGGGGAAAGGTGGAGAGAGAAAAGCTGATGTGGCGCTGACGTGTACAGAAAGATGGTTTTCGGGAAGACGGGTACTCCCTTCACTCTAAGGGTGTTGGGAATATCAATCTTTCCCATTTCCCTTTTTTCTTACACGTCACCGTCACATTAGATTTTTCCTCTACACCCCTTTTCACCTTTCTATCATAGAAATGCTCATCTTTCTTAACATTTCTATCTTTCTTAATTTTTTATGAAATGAATTTTTTTTATAATTAAAAAAAAATTAAAACTCAAATAATTAATTTTATAGATACTTAAAATGATTACATAAAAAATTAAGAAACTAAAAATTGAAGAAATTACGTAAGTAAAAGTTAAAATAAAAAATTAAGAAACCAAAAATTAAAAATTACGAAACTACAATTGTCATCCCCAACGTTCTGTTATTCTTTGTTTGCGTTGTACTACGATTTGTAAAATGCCACCTTGCAAATGGTCGTGTGGCCGAATGAAAAGACTTTATGTCTCTATCTTGTTGTTGTTCATTCAATGCCGATAAGTATGTTTGATATTTTTTTTCTTTTATTTCTTTTTGATACTCCAAAATTTTCTTTTAGGTCTTCGAGTCGTATTCGGTAACATTTCTTATCTTCAACATCATCGACGTGAGAAGTTGAAAACAATTTAAATTCTTTGACGACCTCCAAGTCGCTTGACGTTGATGCAAGATTTTTTTTTTTTTTTGCGGTGTGGTCTTTCAAGCTCCTGAATATCGTCTTATTCGTCATGAACACCTAAAAATGTCGCATCTGATGACGGTGTTCTGATCGTGTTTGAATCTGAAGTTTTAGAACTTTTCTTTGCGGTTGGACAAAATCATCCCTTTTGTGGAATGGTGTTCCATTTTTGATTACGTCGAAGTACCTCCCAAGCCGAGTGGTGCGGAAACGTCTTATTTTTGTGGAGTGCTTTATATTGTTCTTGGATTGTGGTAAGACGTCGTTGTCGTTTTCGCCGATTCATCATGTTGTTAAACATGCCGCCAAATTTGGTGCAATTACGGTTCATATCCTTCCACTTTGAATTTAATTGGTGGACGGTGCGGATAGCTCCACCAATTCGGGTATCAAAATTTTCAGGATTAGACCCCAAAATTTTAAACGTGTTTTATGGTTTCCGGTAGTTGGATCCTCAGATGCATCAACCAGACTTCATGCTTGTTCTTCTTGTGAGGTCCACATTTTTGCTTCCATTAGACCCTTTTTTCTTGAGTTCGAGCTCCGCTTGACGCTAGGGGTGTAAATGAGCCGAGCTACTCGTGAGCTACTCGAGATCGACTCGTTAAAAGCTCGAAAAAAGCTCGAGTTAAACGAGCTCGAGCCGAGCTCGAGCCTCAATTTGAGCTCATTTAATAAACGAGCTCGACCCTAAACGAGCTTAAACGAGCCGATATATAAATATATTTTTAAATATATATATATATATATATAATATATAGATTAAATTAATAAAAATAAAAAGTTATATATAAAAGATTATATAAATATTAATTAAAAAAATAAAATATATAATAAACGAGTCGAGCCCGAGCCGAGCCAGAGCTTGCAAAACTATTCACGAGCCGAGCTCGAGCTTTACATACAGAGCTCGAAACGAGCCGAGCTCGAGCTCGAGCCTGGTACTTTTAAACGAGCCGAGCTCGAGCTTAAACGGGCTCGGGCTCGGCTCGGCTCGTTTACACCCCTACTTGACGCCCCCGCCGTGGTTACGGGAATCGTCTCCTCGTCTTCATCATGTGGTTGAGTTTCGGGTATCGCTTCCTCGTCGTCGTCATCATTGGATGCTTGCTCGCGATAACCGCTTAAAAACGGGTCGAAACTCTCGTTAAATTCGTTGGATGAATAATGTGGTGACAATTGTTGTGTGAATGGTTGAGAAAAATGTGGTACAAATTATGGGTTTGTGGAATGAGTGATGATAAAAAAAAGGTGGGTGGATTGATGGTGAAAGATATGGTTGATATGGTGTTGTAAATTGTTGCGCAAAATGTGATGGATAATTTCTTGTTACGGTAGACGGAATGGAGAAGTTAATCGAGATTCGGTATTACGCATTTTTGACTTACCAGTATTTCGATCCATATTTGTAGAGTGAAATGTTAAGATTGAAATGCATGGATTGGATTTTGGGGACTTATATTGAATGTGAATGTGTCTCACAACCAAGAATAATTCAGGGGGTCATTTCGGTTTTGGATCTAGGACAATAGGTTCAAGCCCACGACAATCACTGACCGCCCTGAATAATCGACCCGTTTACCAAGCAGAGTCTCGCGAACTCTTCAAGTGTATACGAGAGAATTTTGAGAGTGTATAGATTGAAAGATCTAAGAGTATAATGTATGAGAGTGGGTATTTATAAAGTAAAAATATAGAGTGAAAACTTTTTTATATAATTAACGGTCTCATGACCGTTTGAGAAGAAAAAAATTGAAGGAGCTGTCAGGACGGGTGTGCCGAGGAGAGTCGGTTGTAATCGGTGCCAAGGGTTGGGATTGTGTGGCTAACGACCTCCATCCCATGTGGCAAAACCACATGCCAATCGGAGTGGGTATACCCGATGCTCTAATTGACTTTACTTTTTACTATAACTTTATAATTTATATGATTGGTTTATATGTTTAGTTATTTAGTGTTTTTTTTTTGTTTGGTTTATCGACTATTGTTAATTTAGGTTTATTTATTGGTTATAGTTTAAATAATAATTGTTAAATTTATTTATTAATTCTTGATAACCTTTTAGGTTATTGGACTAATTTTAGAAAGAAAGTTTCAATCATCTCGGGATTAGGATCTTCAATCAATAATCAATCTAACAGTTCTTGTAGAAAATGATTTGAACCATGGAAACCATCGGAACGAAAAACCTATTTCATCTTATCACCCTAATCAAAAAGACAAAATCAGAAACAAATATTGAATTATGAGAACATGTGACCATGTAGTCATAAATTTCCATAAAAAATGGTTAGTGGTAATGCAAGACTATTTTGTGTGAGTTGTTTTGATGATTAAAATATGGCAATTTTAGGATTTAAGTTTTAATGGTATTGTACTTTTTTAATCAATAATGCTTGTTAATTTTGTGTTGGCCACCCGATTTGTCTTGTTATGTAATTTTAGTGACCCGATCCACCTTAGGATAAATTTCAAAAATATAACTTTTAAACTTCCTCTTAAATAGTGACATCGATGAAAAGATTTATGGATCAACCTTTGGCTCTCATCCTACAATAAAAGAAACTTGTAAAACTCACGTGATCCATTCTACGGTACCAAACAGTTTCTAGTATTTCCATTTATTCCCTGTAGATTGTAGGAATAACTTTTTCCAACATAGATTTCCAAATTTCTTCAAGTAAAATTTAAAATATGATATGGTTTTTTGTTCCAAATTCGATTTTAATCACAATTTTATTCATTTATTCGTCATTTACGTGGAAAGAAAGTGATACAAAAATATGGATTGCTAAAACTATATCATCCGAACTCGATATTTCCTTTCTTTTCCTACACCTCTAATTTGAAAAATACGATGTCAAAGAAATGGGTTGATACTTGATACGTACAACACAAATCTAAGATGATAATCACAAATTTGAAATAAATCAACACGAAATTGACACAACAACCACCCTAAACACAACATTAGTGATGATACCTAAAGTTACAATTTTAAGAAACATAAAAAATAAGTGGAACAATGACCTAACAAAAAAAGAGAGAGTAGTTATTCGATATGAACTTGGTTTTTAAAACTAACTTAATCTTGACATGTTAAAAATTCAAATCAATAAAGCAAAGACGATTAATGAAAGCCGGACAAACATGATAAAAAGTTTTAGATAGACCTAACACTATGTGTATCGTGTCCTGTCGCGTGTCAGACACGAATATTACATGACACGAATTTGTAAAATACGAACATGATACGAATTATAAAACGTGTTTGGATTTGAAACACGAACATGACATTTAAATAGTTCGCGTGACACGACACGAATAAGACACACTTTTAAAGGTGCCACACGAATTTATATACGGATTCAATCCAAAATATATAATAAATCCAGAACCAGGGCCGGCCCTGGGCCTGGTCCACCTGGGCCACCGCCCAGGGCCCAATCACTCTAAGGGGCCCAAAAAAAATTTAATATGTTAATATAGCCCAGCAGTCCAGTATTAGGTTATATGTATTTTGCGCGAAAAAAATCATAGATAATGTGTTGGTTCAGCTGGTAGTCATCTCACCTTGGAACTCTAATGGCATGGGTTTGATTTCCATTGTGTGCATTCTTTTTCTTTTTTTTATATCTGATCACTATCACTTGGATTATCATATAAAGATATCGTCTATTTGCTTTATATCAATATACAATCCATCAAATTCAATATTCATACTTTTGTTTTTCAATGAGTTTGATTTTTTTATTTTTGTTTATCACGTGGTTTATATTATTTATTATACGATTATTAAAAATACTAATGAGATATGTATTTATTTCTAGAGATATTATTTTTTCGACACATATGTTACTATTTATATTATGAATCTTTTAAAATTTAAATTTCTTTTTTTTTTTCAATTTACTAATAAATATATAATTTAATATTGTATGCAATTTTTACCCAATTTATAATCATACGATGTTAATATTAAATTTTTTTTTTTGCGGTTTTTGGATGGAGAAAAAATTCAGAGAAGCACCATGAAACCATTACACGATGACAGATTGTGAAGTTTTTAAAGACATGACATTGACAATAGTGAAACAAAATCAATATTATTTAGTTATAATTTTTTATACGAATATTGCATATATATATATATATATATATATATATATATATATATATAGATTGGGGTTCGATTGAGAACTTTTGTGCATCGAGGCACCATTGAGAACTTTTAGGCATCGAACTATCTACCAAGGGTGCACAAAGGGCATTTAGGAATTATTAAATGTATGGAAATTATTTTTGAATTTAAATGTTTTTAAAATAATTAATAGCTAAATTTGGTATGAAAATCACCATTAACTTCTTTCCTAAAATCACTCCTTCTTTGTCTCTATCTCTCTCTCTCTCTCCTCTCTCTTAGCCCTTCTTGATTTTGGAAGAGATGAACGATATGCATGATTTATGTTTGTATGAACGATTCATGTTTGTATTATGATGTATTTTGATTTTGGAAGAGATGAACGATATGCATGATTTATTTTTGTTAGAGATGAACGATATGCATGAAGAGATGAACGATATGCATGTATTTTGAATTTGTATTATTTTTGTTAATTTTGGAAGTGTAATAATTAAATAATGATTACATAATTCCTGTTTTACCCCTCCGTGAATTTCATTATGCACTTGATGCATAAAACTTTCTATTTAATTACCCTTTTGCCATTTGATCTAACCCACACATTCTTTTCATCCAATGGCCAATGGAGGTTCTTTTGTGCCTCGATGCACAAAAGTTCTCAATGGAACCTCCCTCTATATATATATATAGAGAGAGAGAGAGGGCCCCCTTTTTAAGTATATGCCCCGGGCCTAAAAAATGATAAGACTGACCCTGTCCAGAATGTAATAATTCAAGTATCCAATAATTTAAAACCCTAAAGACCAGTTCATACGTGTCTTATATGTGTCAAATACCTGTAATCATGTAACATGATTTTTAAATGTGTCTTACACGTGTTTATATGGGTAAATTCATGTTTAACATGTATAAGACATGAAACACGAATTTGAAATTCGTGTCGACACGAATATACATGAAACACGAATTTATAAAACACAATACGAAAATCTTGTATCGTGTTTGTGTCTTGTTTCTCGTATCACGTACCAAATTATCAGGTCTACATTTAGAACATGATCGGATGGCACCAAACCACACGCAACTAATCGAGAACCTAAAAATTATGAATACTATAATGTGGCATCAGTAAAGTTTTTCGACTTTTATAGTGAAAAATACAAAAACCAACTAAATCAGACTGAGTTGAGAACAAAAGGTTATTAAAAATTTAAAACCAGAACCTACAACCGGACGCTGATACGATACTTTACCGATTCCGGTTTTGGTTTGGTCGGATTTTGATACAGGTTATGAGTTGATTTTTGCACTCCTGGCCAACATAATCATATAATTTCATGAGAAAAAGGAACCCTCAAATTCCATTAGTGGCTCTTCTTCCTACTAACCAACAAGACAACACAAAATTTGGGAAAAGAAGAGAGAATGCTGAAATTGATTGGCTCCAAACCAAGAACAGAATCGAGAATTACGGGCATGTATTTGCGTCACCAAAAACTTGTGGCCAGCGAACTTCATGGGAATTTCAACTTTTGTGGATGAGATTCGTTCCTGGTTTCATCGTCACAATCATACCTCTCCTTCTCTTACTTCCACTAACCCCAACAATGCCGTTGTTCTGACTCCCGATTATGAACACAATCCATCTTCAATCGTTCATCGTTTCGATCTTTCTGCACTTAAGAAAATCAAAGTTCCAAAACGCAGCAGTTTCCCACTTATGGATCCTCTCAAAAGGGTCTGTATTTTGTTCCTTTTTTTCTGTTCTTGATTTATATGTATTATTTCAAGATTCTTGATTTTCTATTTAATTCTGTCTTTTTCTATGGATGCTTGATGTCTATTAAGTTTAGAAAAAGACAAACCCTTAAAAAGCATGCCTCATAAACCATATTTTTGTCGTTTCTCGAAAGTTTGACAAGGATGTTTGTTTGTGTGTGTATTACTGTATTTGATTGTTAACTGAAACAGACAGACCATCTGTTTGTTTTTTTTTATTGATCAAGTTAATCACTTTATTGGCTTCTATGGCTTTTGTGATCGTAATGTGGGTGAAGATTTGTTAAGTTTTTATATATTTGCCTGACGGAATTCGTAAAGATGGTTCCTTTAGGCTTAAATTGCAATATAATGTGTATAATTTGACTTGGTTTATGGTTATTTTTCAGCCCTGGATGCGATTAGCTTTATTTGCATCGTTCATCGAAAACGGATTTCTTGATTCTTGAATCTTGAATAGTTGAATGAATCAATGAACCCCATTTGTGAAAACAATAGTTGTAGAATCGAACCATGGTCTCACGGATAGCAGCATACATATACAACCATTTGTGAAATCTTGAATGTATGTAGTCATTTGTGAAGTCTTGGAATGTATATAGGCACACATATATTCATTATCCAACGATTGGTTTATTGTCATTACATGAACCCCATGATTTGATTCACTTCTAAGGCCTTGAATCTTGAATGAATCCCATTTGTGAAATCGTGAATGAACGAGAAAGAAAGCTGAATTTTTGTTTAATTTGTTCTTCTTTATGTTTTGTCTAATTGTCTTTTGGCATTGTTAAAAAGAAAGCCGATTTCTTCATTCGTACATTTGAAAGAAATCATGATTTGATTCACTTCTAAGGCCTTTACCAACTTTCGCGTTTTTTTATTGTTCTTTACTCAGCTTGAGAAAGAGTTCTTCACGGAATATGGAGAGGCGAGTAGATACCAAGTTCAAGAAGTCGTTGGTAAAGGAAGTTACGGTGTTGTAGGTTCCGCTACTGATACACACACCGGAGAAAAAGTTGCTATTAAGAAGATCAATGATGTCTTCGAGCACGTATCTGATGCCACGAGAATTCTTAGAGAAATCAAGCTCCTTCGCTTGCTTAGGCATCCGGATATCGTAGAAATTAAGCATATTATGCTTCCTCCTTCTAGACGAGAGTTTAGGGACATTTACGTAGTTTTTGAATTGATGGAGTCTGACCTTCATCAGGTTATTAGGGCAAATGATGATCTCACACCAGAACATTATCAGTTTTTCTTGTACCAACTACTTCGCGGACTAAAGTATATTCACTCAGGTCGGTTGATTAAATAGCAACATACTTTCACTCTATGTCTTATTTGGTTATACTTCTCAAATTTGATTATTTTGGTTATTTTGTCCTGAAACATGTTAAATATTTGGATGGTTCAAAGTCTAATGACCAAATCAGAACTAAAGTTATAAAATTTCTATGCCTTGAATTTGCCTGTTTTGCTTTTGTAGCAAATGTGTTTCATCGAGATTTAAAGCCAAAAAACATTCTTGCTAATGCTGACTGTAAATTGAAGATATGTGACTTTGGGCTTGCACGGGTATCCTTTAACGATGCACCATCAGCCATATTCTGGACGGTATGCGCTTTTTTGTGTATTGTTTCGTGCGTGTATACTTTGATTTTGAAACCAAAGTTTTGTAGTTACATTGAGTCTCTTGGATTAATGCAGGATTATGTTGCAACTCGATGGTATCGTGCTCCTGAGCTCTGTGGCTCCTTTTTCTCTAAAGTATGTTGCTCTTTCTGCAATCTTTGTTTTTTAAGTTTATAATGAACAATTTCGGTGTTCTTATGCTTGTTTTTATGTATTTCACTTTGTTCCTTAGTTCCCTTTTATTGTTTACTTAGCTTCAGAAAGTGATTTTTTAATGCAACTTCTATTTTTGGAATGCTTATTAGAAATGGCGATTTTGCTAAGATTCTCGTTATTGCAGTATACTCCGGCCATTGATATTTGGAGCATTGGATGCATATTTGCAGAGATGCTTACGGGAAAACCGTTGTTTCCTGGCAAAAATGTGGTACATCAGTTGGATCTCATGACTGATTTGCTTGGCACTCCTCCTCCCGAATCAATTGCAAGGGTTAGCTCTTTATTCCATTAATATGTTTCTTTAAAACTCGATGGTTGACCAGACTACCCGAGTAACTTTTTCTGGACAGTGAACAGTTTGGGTTCTAACGAAAACATGATATGCAGATTCGTAACGAAAAGGCAAGAAGGTATCTTAATAGTATGAGGAAGAAACAGCCAGTTCCTTTCACACACAAATTTCCGAATGTAGATCCGTTGGGTCTTAAACTTCTGGAACGCTTACTTGCATTTGATCCAAAAGACCGGCCATCAGCTGAAGAGGTATTGGCATTTGTAAAAAAAGTGGCAATTTTGGCCCAATCATACAAACAGATCAAATGCGCCGATGCTTAAAAAAGCAAAATATTATATATTTTTGAAAAAACTTGTTTGGTACATTTTTTAAAAAGATGCATTAACTGAGCTTTCTTTAGTACGGGCCATCTGGGCCTCTTGGCCAGTTTGGCCCGTTGGACCAAAATCGTCACACTCATGAATTTTTTTGATTTTTTTATGATATTCGCACTTTCTTTTGTAGTCACTAGCCGATCCTTACTTTAATGGCTTGTCAAATGTGGATCGTGAACCATTGACTCAGCCCATATCGAAACTTGAATTCGAGTTTGAGAGGAGGAAACTGGGGAAAGATGATGTTAGAGAGTTGATTTATCGAGAGGTTTTTATATCACTTAATATTCTCTTTACTTATCATGATTGCATTGAAATTATTCTTTTAACGATTGTCTTATCGATAACCAGATCTTGGAGTATCATCCTCAGATGCTTCAGGAATATTTACGTGGTGGTGAACAAACTAGCTTCTTGTACCCGAGGTCATACGCTTTCTGCTCAGTTATTTGTTCTTTCTTAAACCCGTCCAAAAACATCGCATCATTTCCTGATTAAAGAACCAGACTGAAACGAATCAATACCGTTGTGTTCTTGGTTTTAAAGATTTTCAAAATAAGGATTCAAGAGATGTTCAAAAATCACATTATTTTGTGAACAAATCGGTTTATTCTTGGCTTAAGGGGCTTATAGTTTGTGAACAAATCGGTTCTAAACTGGTTCTTAGTCGCATTATTTTTAAATTTTTGGTTTTGGTTCAACACACTTACCATTTACATTCAATTTAGTCTTCGTAAATGGTTTCTTGTCGACGTTGTTTGGTAACACATATCTAATTAACGATAGTTATTTGTGTTTGCACTCAAACAACATAATGCTTCGTGTGAAATCATGTTACTTTTCTTTCTTTTTAGGGTTAATATCGAAAAAACCCCATAAACTTTTCTTAGTTTTGTGATTAAGTCCCTAAACTTTTTTTTTCTGATTGTTTAAGTCCCTTAACTATTTTTGTCTTATTCAAAAAACCCACTGTCTTTACATGTGTTAGCAATTAAGTCCCTAAACTTTTTGTTTTATTGGTTGTGTTTTACCTACTGATCCGGTAGACGGTCAAAAATATATACTTTTGAATAATACAAAAATAGTTTACGGACTTAAACAATCGGAAAAAAAGTTTAGGAACTTAATCGTAAAAATAAGGAAAGTTTATATGGTTTTCTCAATATTAACCCTTCTTTTTATGTACTTACCAAATCATCAAGTTCATTTGTTTTAGTGGGGTTGATCGGTTTAAGCGGCAATTTGCACATCTCGAGGAAGGTTACGGTAAAGGCGGAAATAGTAATACCACTCCACTGCTAAGGCAGCATGCTTCCCTTCCTAGGCAAGTCATTGTATTTTTACATTCATACTTTGTTACTGTATTTGTAAATCGTGTAGGGGCGTGCAAAAGTCCAAAACCGGATATTTCGTGCAGCTTGTTTTGTTATGACTGATTATCTTATTCGGATGATTTAATTTTAAGTAATCGATTACACTTTTAAAGTTCATGTTCGAACATTGAATAGATGTATGGTACTATGGTTACCAGGAAAAGAGAAGAAAGAACTTGAATAATGTATATTACAGATGGCCATCCATCGGTTTTTCGTGTGGTTCTCGTGGATTTTGATTCTTTTTTTAGGATTAATTGTCAAAAATGGTAACCAACTTTACCTTTTATATTGTTTAAGGTAACCAAGTTTGTTTGCAATAGGCAAAATGATCAAACTTTCATTTTTTTATCATTTAAGGTAATGGGTTGTCTTATGAGGCGTTTGGTTTGCGGATTTCCTGGGATTCACTGGGATTTGCATTTAAAATACTGTGTTTGGTTCGCAGATTTCAGTAAGGATTTAAAATCCCAGGATTTCTTAAATCCCTCCATTCTTTGTTATTTAAAATCCCAACCTCCCCCCTAGGATTTTAAATCCTAGTTACCTTGCATTTTCCAGATTAACAAATTTTTTCTATAAGATAATGCAAATTCCTTGACAAAATCCTGACAAATGCAAATGCTGCATAATGCAAATCCTTTGACAAAATGCAAATGTTTGATTCCCATAAATAATAAAAATTTATAAAGTTGGTTACCTTAAATGATTAAAAGATGAAAGTTTGATCCTTTTTTCTATTGTAAATAAACTTGGCTTACCTTAAATGATAAAAAAATAAAAGTTTGATCATTTTTTCTATTACAAACGATCTTAGTTACCTTAAACAATAAAAAAGGTAAAGTTGGTTACTTTTTTCGCAACTAACCTTTTTTTTATGTTATGTTTATCCAGGGAGCGAGTTCCTCAACCCAAAGGCGAAGGTACTTCTGAAGAAAACGACTTGGAAAAACGAACATCAGATTATGTAGCATCGACACTGGAAAGTCCTCCGCAGCAGTCTGAAGGTGCGGAGAATGCACATGCTAATAAAGGAAATTACAGCGCTCGTAGCTTACTGAAGAGTGCCAGTATCAGTGGTTCAAAGTGTATAGGAGGGAAAGGAACTCGACCCACCCAGGTAACTTGTGTTTTTCGGTATTTTTTACGTTTTTGTTTTTGTTTTTGTTCTGTTTGTTTTAAATTACCATGAAAAATAAAAACAACAAAAAGCAAAAGACCAGCGACGATCATCAAACAGTCGATAAAACTTTACAACGTCTCTGTCATTTCCCAATTTTGAGAGTCGGATTGACCCACAAAGAGAAACCATAAGGTGCTCGTTTGGTTTGTAGGATTTCAAATGATTTCAGGAGATTCTGATTTCATGGGATTTTATGAAATCCTATATTTACAGGATTTTGAACTCTGAAATG
This sequence comes from Centrapalus pauciflorus, assembly GCA_020465985.1. NCBI lineage: Eukaryota > Viridiplantae > Streptophyta > Magnoliopsida > Asterales > Asteraceae > Centrapalus > Centrapalus pauciflorus. The sequence goes on along the minus strand of JAANYP010001860.1, from coordinate 568,328 downwards.
CCACGAAACAGGGATTTTAAAATCTTTATGTTTCTTGAATGGTTTTAACAAAGGCAAATTACCAAGAAAAAGTAATATAAGATTCAAAAATTGACAATAAAAGTAATGTAAAATTTTTCAGGCCAAGAAAGATTGTGTAATGTTCAAATTGATAGAAAAATGTATTGATGACCAATTAAGAAGATAAATTTTTAATTTTAGGCTCCTTTTTTGGTAAAAGAATAATATTTGATTATTTAACTTGACTTAAAATTTGAATTTCATATCCTTTCTCGGCCAAAATAGAATCTTACATTACCTTTCTTGGCAAAAAGATTTTTACAATACCTGAATACATTTATTGTCAAATTTTGTATTTTATATTAACTTTCTTGGTAATTTTCCCTTTTAAAACCCTCTAAACTATTAACTTTGAAATCCTCTAAACCGTAAAATCACAGGATTTCGAAATCTTTTTTCATGGGATTTCACCATTCGCTTTGTGTTTTGTAGGAAGAACCCCTTCCTGAGGAACCAGACGAGCAGTAGAGGAAAAGATCGTTTGTTTGGAGGGTGCAAAGGCAAAGATACTGTATTTTTCGTACAAATTATAACCAAAAAAAAGAAGGTTAATTTCATAACTGTCCCAATTCGGCTTGTTTTTCGCAAGTAAATTGAGGAATAAGCTGTAAATTCCGTCCTCATTTTACATTTGCAAAACTATCATGTACTAACTACAAATTCTGTCCGATTTTGACATTGCTTGATTATATTAGTCGACGGATTTTATACTGTCTATCTATTCTAATGTTTTTAGTACATTTTGATTTGGTGAAACGAGCGAGTTGCAAACACGAAAGCTTCAAAGTTAACAAAAAATGATTCAGATGACACATTTTGATCCATAAGAGTTAAGTCATATGTTCTTTTCCTAGATCGTGGTTAATTTTAGACACACATAACGAATGATCTGTGATCATTGTTTTCAGAACCGGACCTGACTGGTTGATTCGACAACCGATTGCGATCCCAATTAGATTTAGACCAAAAGATTTTTTGCTAAATATGGCAGTTTATGTAAACCAGGAATCTATTTAAAATTTTGGTAGTTTTTGGATGGTAGATGACTAGCAGTCTAGCACAAGGAAATGTTCAGATAGACTTTTCTCTACTTCGAGTTTTCATGTTGCAGGCGATGTGGGAATAACAAAACATAATAAACAAAACAAAACCATAACATATTAAATTGTAACCATAACATACTTATAAATATAAGTTTTTTTTTAATTGCGAGCATTGACTACGTTTAACCACAAAAAATTAAATATATAATGGTCATAAAACTCTTAGATGGCGTTTGATTTGCGGGATTTCATAGAAACTGGTGTGATTTTCATTTGAAAATCGCTCTCTTATTATGTTTGGCAAAAAAAAAGAGGGATTTCATTTTCCTTTAGCATTTCATAATCCTACATTTAAGGTTTTAGAATTCTTTCCTACCCACTATTATTTCATAATCTCATATCTTTACATTTCGAATTCTTAACCAAATGACAATAATACTCTTATCATCAACCTAACTACCACCTACCTATATCTATTGATCCTACCTTACCCTACCAACACCTATCTCATCCCACCCCATCCTACCCTACTCTACCCTAACTACATATATCAAATAATGATACCATCAAACACTACCTACCTATACCAATCCGTTGTATCATACTTTAGCGTACCTACCCACCCATCTTACCCTACCCTACCATGCCAACACCTACCCCATCCTACCTCACCTATATCTACATATACATACCCACCATATACTACCCCTTTTCACCCAACACTACCCACCCCACCCTTACCTACCTACCCACCTACCTTACCCCCACCAATCCCACACCAAATATACATGTATCATATCCTTACCCAGCCTACCTTACCCACATCTACATATACACACCCATCCCACACTACCCCTTCACATCCTAGCACACCTTACCCACCCTACCCACCACCCTACCCCTACTTATCTACACCTTGCTTACCTTTTAACATATCCTACCTTACTTCTTGTGCAACTACCTGCTTTACCATATTTGAATATCATTTGATACATTTGCAAATAAACAATATTTTACAAATATTTGAATTTAAAATTATGCAAACCAAACACATGACATGATTCAAATCCTGTCACATTTGAATCCTATCATTTTCAAATCCTGTCACATTTGAATCCTGTCATTTTCATGTTATCATATTAGTGTTCAATTTTAAACGTACACAACATATTAAACAATGACTTTAAAATAGTTATGATAACATAAATTTTTCTTAAACTGTAACCATTAATTACTTTTGGTCGCATAAAACAAAATAAATCATGATCATAAAATAGTTATGTTCATTATTTTTTTTTCCTTTATCATGATTAGTGTTCACTTATAAACATATACAACATATTAAACAATGACCGTAAAATACTTACAGTAATATATTTTTCCTAAACTGTGACCATTCATTACTTTTAGTCATATAATATATAAATAAATTACGACTATAAAACACTTACAATCATAGTCTTTCATTTATCCTGATTAATGTTTATTTTTAAACATAATAAGATATCAAACCATGTGGTGGTAAAATACTTACAGTGACATGTTTTTTCTTATATTGTGATCATCGATTACTCTAGCCACATAATACAAAATAAAGTGTGACCATAAAATGTTAATATTGTTAGTGTATTTCTTTTTATCAAGGTTTGTGTTTACTTTTAGACACATTAAATATTAAGTTGTAATCATAAAATACTTATAATGACATGTTTTTTTTTTCTATTAAACTATAACCATTAATTACTTTTAACCACATGAAACATAATAAATCATGACCGTAAAATACTTATCATAAAGAAAAACTTCCGAAAGTGCATTTCAGATTTCACAGGCATAAGTGTCGCTTCATAATCTCTAGGGATCATTGACATCAACAACCATCTTACAATGATACATGAAAGTTTTTCCCTATGAGTAATGTGCATCTCCATCAAGTGTGTGTGTTTTTTTTGTGATAAAATACAAAACACTCATACAAAGATGCATCCACAATAAAATTTTTGAATAATCTATCGGCCTAACTTCATAGTCGTCATCATGATAAGTATCATCGTAGAGCAAAGCATTAAGCTGCCCTGTTATAGGATCAGAAAAGTTAACAAGATACAAATGATTATCAGCTCTTCTATTCTTTAATATCAGAAAAGTTGGTTGCATAAGAAGAATAGCATCCATATTGGTATAATACTTTCTTGATGTTCTTGTCATATGTGATACAAAGTACATTTGTACACACAGTATCGTATCTGAACTAGACCTATTCTTTTTTAGCATAAAGATCCAAAAACTCATCTGTATAAGGGGAGATGCCGAAAGACGAGAATCACCCTGTTTATCAATATGTGTAAACAATAATTTGTAAGAGAAAACAATAGTTAAGCAATTGTTTGGACTAAACAAAAGTATTTTCTATCAGTTTCTATGTTGGGAAGGTACTTAAAAGTTCAATGTTTAAGCATATCTATATGTTATAGGGAAAATTGGTCAAACTTATAAAGATAAGATCTTCAATGTTGTTTTCTAAAATATGTTCTTTTGGATAAATTGATTGAAAGTACCCTCGTATCCTTTTGCACATAATTTTACAAAAACAAGTAAACAATATTGAATGTTGATCCTTAACACACAGCTATCTTAGCATCCATAAGAGTATTATGATTCGTTTTTATCATGAATGGCGAAAATCTTTTATGTATAAGAAGAGTGGCAATCCTACTAGTCGGATAAATTCTGATCATAAATGACCAAAATCTCTTTTGTATAAGGAGAGCAGCATTCGTATGATCAGTTTGATACTTTATGATCATAATTGACCGAAATCTCATTTGTATAAGAAGTGTTGCATCCATAGGTAAGAAATTTTAACCCCTGTACATTTGTTTAGAATCTAATTATGTAATATTGGTTGATAGAGTTACAATGCTATTTAACTTATTTAAATAATAACATTTACCTAGATGTAAATTCACTATTCATAACCTATTCATCTTATTACTTTTTGATTTTTTTTTTTTTTTTTGTTTTTAAGATTTTATGTTTTTCCTATATAATTTATTAATTAATTTGGTTTAATTAAATAAAATATAATTCTATATTATATCTTATTTAATACTAATTTAATCTAATATTTAAATTATATTTAATACAAACTTCAATTCAAAGTCATTTTCAAATGTTGTTATTTTATTTAATAAATAAAAGGATATCTATACAAGGAAATATATAAAAATAATAACATTTATCAAGATGATAAATCACTATCTATTTTTTTTTTCTTTTTTTATAAAGATTTTGTGTTTTTCCTATGTAATTTATTTATTAATTTGTTGTAATTAAAAAAAATATATTATTCTATATTATATCTCATTTAATACTAATTTAATCTAATATTTAAATATTAGAGTTTTACATTTAATACAAACTCCCATTCAAAACATAGTTATTTTATTTATATAACTTATTTATTAATTTGGTTTAATTAAATAAAATATAATTCTATATTATATCTTATTTAATACTAATTTAATCTAATATTTAAATTACTTTTTAATACAAACTTCAATTCAAAGTCATTTTCAAATGTTGTTATTTTATTTAATAAATAAAAAGATATCTATACAAGGAAATATATAAAAATAATAACATTTATCAAGAAGATAAATCACTATTCATTTTTTTTTGTTTTTAAGATTTTGTGTTTTTCCTATGTACTTTATTTATTAATTTGTTGTAATTAAAAAAAATATATTATTCTATATTATATCTTATTTAATACTAATTTAATCTAATATTTAAATATTAGAGTTTTACATTTAATACAAACTCCCATTCCAAACATAGTTATTTTATTTAATCCGATTTTAAATTCACTTAATGTCAACTATTATTACTTTGAACCTTTTTTTTTTAATGTTTTGATTTCTTTCTCTTTTTATATATCTTTATAAAATAAATAGTATTACACATAAGTTTCACTACATGTAAAGTATAGTGAAGTTATCTTCCTTTTAAATATGAATTATCATTTTTTTCTATATAAAGAAATATATAATCATTATTATCATAAAGCATATTGTATATTATCAAACTTTTTTTAACTACAAAGCACATACATCTCTAATCTTACTTTTAAATTCACACCTTTATATATTATCCAATATTAGTTACGATTCTTAATCTATTTGATACATAATACTATTCATAAATCAAATAAATATTTTTAGATATATTAATTATTAGATAATTTTATTATTGTAATTGTTGTTTTAATCATCGTCTTTATTGTAATATATAAACCTAGAATCAAATGAGAAGTTAAAAATATCTCTAGAAATGTGAGAAGCACAATGATCCATTTTTACGTATTGATTCACCATTTTTTATTGTATAAATAATAAATCATAAATTACGGACTAAGTGAATCAACAATTCACTAGGTTTTAAGTTAATTCACTAGTTTTTGAATTTATAAAATTGAAACATAAATTGAAAATAAGTGAATGTATGTATGTATGCATGTAATTTGCTCGATATTTTTTCTTGTATTATTTTCATTATAAATTTAGCAAAATGAATGTAGTATATTTAGAATTTGTTTTAAAAAATTTAAAAAATAGCAATTGACCCTTTCAAATAATAATAACATTAAAATGATATGTGACTAAAGATGTTATTAATTCTGATTGATATATATATATTTTTAAATTTGTTATTTTTTATTTCAACTTAATTAATTTATTTGTTAATGATTCATTACTCGTCGCAAAGCGCGGGGTATTTACTCATTAATAACAAATAGAAGAAAAACATTTTAGAAGATAGGAGTGAGGTCTTATAATATTGATAAAAAATATAATGAATTTGGTTAGAATAGAAGGTTTAATAATTAGCTATTATTTTTCACTTGTTTTATTAATCTAAACTAGTTTATAACCCACGTATTACGTGGATATTTTTAATTAAATTTATTTATATAAAATGTATATGAGTAAAAATAAAAACATACAAAAATAATAATTGTGTTTATTTTTTATTATTTACAGATTAAAAAATAGAGTATATTTATCTTTTTTAAAAATATTAAATTGTATTTATCTTTTATTTTTTATAAGTTGTAATTATCTTTTTGGTGAACGTAGAGGTGACACATGACATTTGATGTTTTCCTTTATTATACATAATAATAATAAATTTCACAACTAATTCAAATTATTACATTTGGATCTAATTATGATTATTATGGACAATAATTATAGATATTTATTTTAGGTAAACATTAATTTTAAATGTTACAAAATCTAATTTATTACTAATTAATTAATGAAAAAAAAATAAAGTCAAAATTTAATGCAATTAAGTTAAGGTGTTAAATTTGGAAAAATAGGTGGAAAAATAAAATTTTCTTGTATCGTAGAAGTGACATGTGACATGAATTGTTTTGTTTTATTATAATATATAGGTTAATCAACCCATGTGTTACATGGGTTGATTTAGAAAATACATATTTTTTTATATTTAAATAAATTATTATATAATTTATATATAATTAAAATAAAAAAAATTGAAAGCTAGTTAAATTAAAGATAAAAAATACTAAGTTGTTTGATATTAATTAAAAAATATTATTATATTGTATTATTAAAAACAGGTAGTACGTGTTTGCAAAAAATGTTTCTTTTAATTTTTATTAACTTCACATATGAAATATCAATGTAAGAAACAAAAAACTTCAATTATATGAATGTGTATATATTTTGAAAATGATTAAATATAAAACTGGAATATCTGAAAATCAACAATCAAATTTATCATATTCACATTTGAAGTTTTATCAATTAAATTTTAAATCTTGTTAGCAAAATAATTAACAAAAATTTTTAACTTTATTTACTACACTTCTACCTTTAAATTCAAATTTTTACATTTGAATTTAACTATGATCATTAAGGATAATAATGACACATATTTATTTTAGGTAAATATTAATTCATTAATGAAAAAATTAAAATCGAAATTTAATGTAATTAAGGTAATGGAGTAAATTTGGAAAATGAATTTAAAAAATGGCATATGTATAATTATTGATTTTAATTAAGGGTATAAGAGACATTTCATAAATAATTATGAGTTGTCATTGATCTGGACCATTGATTTCTTTCCATCCGATTGTCCAGAAACTCCAAGTGGTTTTCTTATTATATATAGTATAGAAATGAAGATTAAATAATTTAGTATTTCTACAAACAAAAATTGTGAGCCTTTGGAGGGTTACTGGGTTTATATTGTCTTTCTAACAATGAGCTAGAATGTGGTATGCATTAACATATAAAATTAGATTTCATTCTCGATCAAAATGTAAAAAATTGAGTATACACTATAAATTGAAAAAGAGTAAAGAAACCATTTTCTTTGGTTAGTGTATTCTGAATCTCGTGATTTGAAAAAACAACGTAAGTCCAATTACATTCATTTCGATTCATCGTACCAAATAAAATTAAAATTATAGGTCATAATACGCGAATAATCATTTTCAAAATGCATGTGTAAACGGTCTCTAATTAACAATATAACACTACATCCCATTGTTTATGACCAAATGCTCTTGGTATCCATTTTGAGCTGTGGATTTGATAAAAAGAATATTTAATTACCAAATAACTTTTAGCCCAATGGTATCAGTTGTTTAAGGTGGCTTCAAGACTGAGAGTTCGAGTCAAATGTGGACAAATATGTAGATTTAATAGTAAACTTAGATGAGTGAGTGTTTTGTCGTACCAAAAATAAGAATATTCAAACTTGAACTCTCTTGGCGTTCGTAAGTTCCAATACAATGGTAGAAATCAGTGGTCTTTCGGCTCTAGCTTCTTGTAAACACTTATATCCGCTATATGAAAACTTTCAAAAAGCTTTCTAATTGATGTGATCCTTGATGGTGAGATCAACAATCTTTTCCAATCTTCCTTTTGATGAAATAGATATACCCAAATGATTAGGGTTTTATTATAATGCAAACTTAAGAAAAGAATACAAAGAGATGATAAATCTAGCAATAATAGAGCCCTATAAATAGAACACAAAAAACCCTACTAGGGAAAAACCTTAAAAGTCCAATGGGCCTAACATTATACTAATATCCCCCCTCAAACTCACAATGCCACATCAATGAACATTGGGAGTTTGTCAGACAAAAAATGAAAACGAGAAGCAGAGTGCGCCTTAGTAAAAATGTCAGCAACTTGTAAAGCGGAAGGAACAAACGACAAGGAAATAGTTTCCATCTGAAGATATGATGGCGAGTGAAGTGACAATCAATCTCAATGTGTTTCGTCCGTTCATGAAAATCCGAATTACGAGCAATCTGTATAGCACTTTTGTTGTCATAGTGTATCAAGGTAGACCGAGATAATCGAATACCCATGTCAGCAAGTAACCAGCGTAGCCAAACAACCTCACTAGTAGTAGTAGTCATAGCCCGATACTCGGCTTCAGTAGAAGAGCAAGAAACAACATCATGCTTCTTACTCTTCCATGAAACAAGTGAATCTCCAAGAAAGACGCAAAAGCCAGTAGTGGACTTATGATCAGTAGGATCCCCAGCCCAATCAGCATCACTGTAAGCACGTAGGTCAAAAGTGGATGACGAAGAAAAACACAAACGTACGGGAGTATCCACAGTCTTGTTATCAGTTAGGCGAGCACGTTCAAACAAATCTGAAATGTACTTAGATTGAGACAAAAGATATTCATTATCAGAGTGAACAACATCTATTCCCATGAAATAACGAAGCAACCCCAAGTCCTTCATAGCAAAGTGATGAGCTAAACCACGCTTCAAGAACTCAATACTGGCATAATCATCACCAGTTATAATCATATCATCAACATACAAAGACAAGAGTATCCAACCTGCACTCGTACATTTAACAAACAAAGGAGAGTCATGGTTACTAGAATGAAAACCAAGAGAGGTGATGACGGTAGAAAACTTCTCAAACCAAGCACGAGGAGCTTGTTTGAGACCATATAAGGCTTTGCGCAGACGGCATACTTCTCTTGGCTTGTGAGCAACGCCAGGAGGAAGAGTCATATAGACTTCCTCATGCAAATCACCATTCAAGAAAGCATTCTTGACATCCATCTGAGAAATATTCCACTTGCGGATAGAGGCTATTGCAATCAACGTACGAACAATAGTCATTTTGGCTATAGGAGCAAAAGTCTCCTCATTATCTATACCATATTCTTGCGAATACCCGTTAACAACCATATGGGCTTTATACCGTTCAACAGATCCATCAGACATAGTGTTAATTTTATATACCCAACGAGAACCAATAGTATGCTTTTCCAGATGGCAGTGGAACCAAATCCCAGGTATGAGTCTGATGAAGAGCAGTCAATTCCTCAGCCATAGCATCCTGCAAAAGAGGATCGGAAACAGCCTATCTAAAAGTGTTTGGTTCAGAAAGACTATGAACTTTAGCAATAATGGAAGCAAACGAAGACGAGTATGACGAGTAAGCAAAATCAGGCAGTTTAGTGGACTTACGAGGACGAGTTGACTGCGTACAGTAGGAACCTCTGCATTCTCAACCGGTGATGGGATGGACGTAGGCACAGAAGGAGTTGTAGGAGTCTCTGTAACAGAGGCATCCATTGTTGTAGATGTCTCGGGAGGCTGACTATCCATGTTATCAAGATCATCAGTGAAATGATCAACAAACAAAAGATCAGATTGGGTCATATCATGAGATTTGGCAGGAATAGAATAGAAAGGAATATGTTCCAAGGAAATAACATGACGGGAAGCGTAGAGTGTAACAACTCAACTTTTAGCCAACTTAATATCTGACCATCGAACCAATAATGTAATCTTATTATATCTGATTTTGAGATAATAATGTAATTTTATTACATTATTTATGATGTAAGTTATTTAAGTTTGAAAATATTTGCTTAAATTATATATATGATATTAATTATTAAAGATGAGTAAATTAAAAAGATATGTAAAATACAAAAGTTTAATGGGTTAAATAGCAAATTTAACCAAAGTTTATATATATAAACCTTGAAAATGATCATTTAAGATCATTAAATGCAATTTAACTCTCTCTCTCTACTCTCTCACTAAAAATATACGGTTCTTCACAAGAATTCAACGAAAACTCCATGAATTTGCAATCATATTGAAGATTAAAGACAAAGAGGAGATACAAGTATCATCAAGGAACATCAATTGACAAGAATTTAAGGTAATTTTCCAAACTATTCAAAGTTTGGTTCGATTTTATGTAAAAACCGAAACCAAAGAAATTAAATTATGAAATTATTGTTGCATGTATAAGAATTTTGTAGATCATGATAAATTTATGATAATAGATGAAACAGAAACAGAAATCTGAGGTTAGATCGTTCGAATAAGCAAGAAATTTGATTTTTTATGAAAATATATGTTTTTGACAAAAACTTGCTTATTTTGGACGATCTTGACAAATTAATGATGTTATTAATAGGGAAATTAGTATAAAAACACTCAAATAGTGATATTACATCAATATATTTCATTGCATGTTGATAAAAATGAAAGTTTGATAATTATTAATAAAATCCGTATGAAGAACACCAAGAACACCAAGAACAATTTCTGGAAAAATAACAAGTGTGGGATCCGAATTCGGATGATGTCCCATTTCGGACCACGAAATTCGGATGAAATCCATTTCGGTCCCATACTTCGGATAACAAATAAATATTTTGTTAAGTATTGGTCCGAACTCGGATGATCCGAGTTCGGATAGTATCAATTTCGGATAAAGTACCGTTTCGGACAGAAGGTGGTCCGAACTCGGATGACCCGAGTTCGGATGGCCTATTTCGGATGATGCTAGTTCGAATGAATCATTTGGACCAACTTCGGATGTACCATTTCGGATGACCTAGAACCGAATCCGGATGATCCGAATTCGGATGGTCCGAATTCGGATGGTCCTAATCCGGACGTGGTTTTTATGATTCAAAATATAAACAACAGAATTCCTTATATAAATATGAATGATCAGATTTCAGAAATGTAACTTTATAAGACTTTGAGATTGATGCTAATATGATCAAAATATAAGATTGTGGAATCAAAGACCAACGAATGAATCTTGAGCATAAATGATGAACACTGAATATATATTATTCAGATGATATAAGAGCTAATAAATATCAGAAATGATATTAATAACAGATTGAGCAACGAGCAAAATGGCGAGCATCTGAAAGTCTGATATAAGTCAGATAGTGGTTCTATCCACTACAGATTGTGAGCAACAGAGCCAGAGCCAGAAACTAAAAGAGCACAAATAGCCAGTAACTGTGAGTTGTAGATTTCACTTTAACTGCATATTATGTGAATTGAGACTTTTGTTGCATGATTCTGATTTATTGATATTCTGATCTTGAGCTTATTGAAATATTGTCATAGTATATTTACTATGATTTGTTGAGCTGAGTATTTCTTCTTCTAGATTCGATTCTTTGACGAGTCATTTGATTGTTAAGCTTAACACCATCACTATTGCTCAGTGTTGGGTTAATGTTAGGCTTATGATGTGCTGATTTACGTGATGAAAGCACAGACGGTAGCTAGAGCTGAGCATTCCGATGATATCCATATAGAGCTTTTACTGGTAGCTAGCCCAGTACGTGGCTGATCCCCACTAATGATGCGTGTGTATGGATTATCATCATCCGAGCATTCCTTATGAGTTTGTCTAAAAGTCTCAAGAGCAACAACAGTTTTATAACTGGGAGCTGAGCAAAAGTCGCGCATCAAAAGAGCATTAATTTGCCAATGACCCTTCGAGATTGAGCTGTGCATGAGCCTAGTGCAGTGCATATAGAGCTGAGCCGTGCATGAGCCGAGTGCAGTGCATGTGCTTCCGCGTTCATAATTGCATGTTAAATGTGAAATTCTACATTCTCACTAAGCAAATAAGCTTACCCGTTGTTGCATTATTTTTCAGGTAAAGGCAAAGGATTGGCTGGACCTAGTTCATAGGTCAGGACTTTGAAAGAGCTTGAAGTGCATTAGAACCTGTTTCAACATCTTGGTATTTGGATGATAATAGAGCTTTGGGGTTCGGGTTTAGTTTATATTATGTGATTTGATGTAATAGTCTAGATGTTTGTACTTTGCTACTTAAAATTCTGTCTCTGTTGGTAATTAACTTTATTTCCGCAATTGTTAATTTTATCTTAGTTTCCTGATTGATATTGCATCGCTACTGGGCCTAGACTTGAGACCTTTGAGAAATCTGAGGGTCTTACAAGATGGAGCAATAGTTTGAGTGAATCATTGTATTACGTGTAATACATGATCTCAAACTTGTGCAATGCTATAGTATCAATCATGACAGGATGACTTGAACTAAGATAGGTTTCAGAGACTAGTAGGACGGGGCATGAAAGGGTACAATGTGCTAGGCTAATGATCTAAATGTTTAGTGATTTGAATTTCAGAGCTATGTCAGGAGAAGGTGGACCATCAGGTGGCATGACCCCAGAGCAAGTCCTGGAAATGATGCAACAACTAATAACCCAGAATAATGAGCAACAAAACAAGTTTATCCTAGAGCAAATTGAATCAATAAAGAAAACTGAAAAGAGAAATAAACATAAAAAGAAGCAAACTGAACAGTCAAGCGAATCAGAATCCGATAATGAGCATGTCAATAAACGAGTTGTGCAGCCAAAAGGCTGTAGATTTAAAGATTTCAAAGCGAGTGGTGCCTTAACGTTTGAAGGCACAGTTGATCCAATAAAAGCGTTAGATTGGATAAGTCATACTGAAGAGATCTTCAGTATCTCAGAATGTCTGGACAGCAATAGAGTTAAGTTTGCTACAGCACTGTTCGTTGGAGCTGCTAGAGCCTGGTGGAAAACACAAAGAAGCATCTACGGTGAGGAAGCAATTATGACATTGGACTGGGAGCAGTTCTTGGAGATGTTCAACGTCAAATACTGTCCAACAGATAAACAAGACGAACTCGAGATGCAGTTGATGCAATTGAAACAAGGAACTAAGACTGTTGATGAATATGAGCATGAGTTCTCGAGACTTTGCGGCTACTCGTCATATCAAGTAGCAACAGAAGAGCGTAAGATAAACCGATTCAGACTGGGTCTAAATCCAATATATAGAAGACAAATGAGCAGCATAAAGTTCACGACGTATCTCAGTATAGTGGAAGCAGCAAGAATGGTGGAGCGGGAATTCACAGATTCGAGTTGTGAACCGGTTATGATGGCTATAAATCCTACACGTCCATCTCCACCTAAGAAACAAAAATCTAGTAGATTCTTCGGTTCATCCAAGTCTAGTCAGCAGTAGTCGCAAGCATCCTCTACACCTCAGAAGACTAGAGTTTATTCCATACAGTCAGGAGCACGACCGTGTAAACGTTGTAACAAATTTCATAGCGGACGCTGCAACCCTAGAGATGTGACCTGTTACACTTGTAACCGGATAGGACATGGAAGCGATGAGTGCCCAGAAAGAAACGACGTATGCTACAACTGTGGTGAGCGTGGACATTATGCCAAACATTGCCCAAATACACGCGTGCTTACTAATCAGGAACAACCAGTTGACAGAGCAATCCAACAAGGTACTACAATGATGCCAACAGCTAAGGCGCGAGCTTTCCACTTAACTGCTGAAGATGCTGAGGAGACACCAGAGACGCCAAAAGACCTTAATGGTAACTAATTATAAATTTCTTATATGCTAAAATGATTTAAATCTGTTAACATCAGAATCCTAATTCCAAAGTAAATATTGAGTAAACTGTATAACCCTGTCATCGATAATGAATAATGCGGATGACATATGGGTTGTATCAGTTGAAGTTATGATACAGATACTTTCTTAATCAGAAATTATACCTATAAACAATATAGGTATTGTAATCTGAATCGTGTATGATTCAAAAGCTCTAAGAAATCAAAATATAATCCAAAACACAAGCTACTTCGTAAATCCTTGTGAATTTGAAAGATTACAGCGTGTCTTATAATGAGACAGGGGTAGAAGTAGTTGATCTAATAAATATTAATGAGAAAAGTGTTTGAATCAAATTGTTAAACACCGAATAACAATTTGAATTGAAATCAAAGAAGTCAGAGGCACAAAGCGAGAGTGATAAAAAAAAATAGATTGAGAACTTTGTTAAGCCAAGCGATTAGTTATAAATGACCAATGAAATGCTCATATATGTCAAAATAAATGAAGTGATGGATTCTCATTATGTCGACGCGAGACTAGTGAGATATCTAAAATGGAATTCTTATTCCATCTAAATGCAAATAAAATGAAAAGCTTCCGTCAAAATAGTAAAGTAATTCAAAATCAGAAATTCACCAATGAAGATTCAAACCTAAGTCTATACATATAATTAAACAGAATTAAAGATTATTGTTTTGTCAAAGCCTCTTGACCGAATTACACAGTAAATTAATAGAGGAAGGCGATGGCAATAAAGTAGAAGATGATGTACATGGTCGTGGAGACGGTTTCGGAACTCTGGTAACTCGAGATCTGACTTCAATAACAGATGCTGCCGTTATATCTAACGAATCACACCGAGAAAGCCTAAGTTAATTGTTGAGTTCTATCAAATCATTTCCTTGGAATTCGATTTTGTATAACGTTTGTTTTTCATCTCGTTAGTATTCCCTATTCGCTGAAAGATTTGAAGCGTATGATCTCTTCAAGTTCTTGATCATATTCGAATTGCCTGAAATATCCATCAATTGCTGAAACCGTTGCAAAGAAGATGTGATCGATTATAACTCCTGTTTTGTTCAAAAAGTTTTAAATACAACATTTCAACGTTTTGCCTCAAACTCTTATTCTCGGCTTCTAAACGCTCGATCATCTTGGAGGATTTTGCTTCTCGACAGGCTGCTTATGTAAAAGATTGGCAGATATAACAGTGTAATTGGAGACAAAGGTAGGTAAGGTGGAGTCGTTACACGAAGAGTTGATTTCGATTGTTGCGCCGGAGGATAGATTTCGTTTGTTTGATAGAGCGAATAAATTTATAAGTCTTCATAACAAGTCAGCACAAATCAAAAATCGACTAAGCGATTGATGATTGTAACATCATCAATAAAAGAAACATAAAGTACAGATATCAGACTCCCGAAAAGCCTTGTATCTATTTCAAGAGCAAATGAAAAGAGATATGAGCTAATTAATATATAGAGATATTAGTTGAATGGAATGAGATATAAAATTAAATTCCAAAAGCCCACAAAGTGAATACATAACTGATAATCAGAAATCTTAAAAATCTCTTATGTGATTGCATAAGATAGCAAATGAAGATTTTGCAATAGTATAGAGGAGAGATTTAAAAGCCATAACTGACTCGAGATCAAATGAAAGAGATATATGAGCTAACTCATGTATTGAGTTGCTATCTGGATTGATTATGGCAAAAAGCATAAAGCTTATATAATACGAGTATGAATAATAATTCAGAATTCTTAAAATGATCGAGCAAGTGAAATAATGAATCAAATATGAAACTCTGAAGAGAAATTTGAGTTTCCTGTGCTTGAGAATCTCAAAGAAATAAAAGATATGAAATACAGTTGGTGCTCGTTCAGTGGAAACACCACAAGGGTTCGTATCAGTTTTGGGAATCAAGATATCATAAAAGCTATCTGTCCAAATCTGTTCGAACATATCTAACTTCGGGGACGAAGTTTGTGCGTGGTGGAGCCCATTCTGTAACAACTCAACTTTTAGCCAACTTAATATCTGACCATCGAACCAATAATGTAATCTTATTATATCTGATTTTGAGATAATAATGTAATTTTATTACATTATTTATGATGTAAGTTATTTAAGTTTGAAAATATTTGCTTAAATTATATATATGATATTAATTATTAAAGATGAGTAAATTAAAAAGATATGTAAAATACAAAAGTTTAATGGGTTAAATAGCAAATTTAACCAAAGTTTATATATATAAACCTTGAAAATGATCATTTAAGATCATTAAATGCAATTTAACTCTCTCCCTCTCTACTCTCTCACTAAAAATATACGGTTCTTCACAAGAATTCAACGAAAACTCCATGAATTTGCAATCAAATTGAAGATTTAAGACAAAGAGGAGATACAAGTATCATCAAGGAACATCAATTGACAAGAATTTAAGGTAATTTTCCAAACTATTCAAAGTTTGGTTCGGTTTTATGTAAAAACCGAAACCAAAGAAATTAAATTATGAAATTATTGTTGCATGTATAAGAATTTTGTAGATCATGATAAATTTATGATAATAGATGAAACAGAAACAGAAATCTGAGGTTAGATCGTTCGAATAAGCAAGAAATTTGATTTTTATGAAAATATATGTTTTTGACAAAAACTTGCTTATTTTGGACGATCTTGACAAATTAATGATGTTATTAATAGGGAAATTAGTATAAAAACACTCAAATAGTGATATTACATCAATATATTTCATTGCATGTTGATAAAAATGAAAGTTTGATAATTATTAATAAAATCCGTATGAAGAACACCAAGAACACCAAGAACAATTTCTGGAAAAAAATAACAAGTGTGGGATCCGAATTCGGATGACCCGAATTCGGATGATGTCCCATTTCGGACCACGAAATTCGGATGAAATCCATTTCGGTCCCATACTTCGGATAACAAATAAATATTTTGTTAAGTATTGGTCCGAACTCGGATGATCCGAGTTCGGATAGTATCAATTTCGGATAAAGTACCGTTTCGGACAGAAGGTGGTCCGAACTCGGATGACCCGAGTTCGGATGGCCTATTTCGGATGATGCTAGTTCGAATGAATCATTTGGACCAACTTCGGATGTACCATTTCGGATGACCTAGAACCGAATCCGGATGATCCGAATTCGGATGGTCCGAATTCGGATGGTCCTAATCCGGATGTGGTTTTTATGATTCAAAATATAAACAACAGAATTCCTTATATAAATATGAATGATCAGATTTCAGAAATGTAACTTTATAAGACTTTGAGATTGATGCTAATATGATCAAAATATAAGATTGTGGAATCAAAGACCAACGAATGAATCTTGAGCATAAATGATGAACACTGAATATATATTATTCAGATGATATAAGAGCTAATAAATATCAGAAATGATATTAATAACAGATTGAGCAACGAGCAAAATGGCGAGCATCTGAAAGTCTGATATAAGTCAGATAGTGGTTCTATCCACTACAGATTGTGAGCAACAGAGCCAGAGCCAGAAACTAAAAGAGCACAAATAGCCAGTAACTGTGAGTTGTAGATTTCACTTTAACTGCATATTATGTGAATTGAGACTTTTGTTGCATGATTCTGATTTATTGATATTCTGATCTTGAGCTTATTGAAATATTGTCATAGTATATTTACTATGATTTGTTGAGCTGAGTATTTCTTCTTCTAGATTCGATTCTTTGACGAGTCATTTGATTGTTAAGCTTAACACCATCACTATTGCTCAGTGTTGGGTTAATGTTAGGCTTATGATGTGCTGATTTACGTGATGAAAGCACAGAGGGTAGCTAGAGCTGAGCATTCCGATGATATCCATATAGAGCTTTTACTGGTAGCTAGCCCAGTACGTGGCTGATCCCCACTAATGATGCGTGTGTATGGATTATCATCATCCGAGCATTCCTTATGAATTTGTCTAAAAGTCTCAAGAGCAACAACAGTTTTATAACTGGGAGCTGAGCAAAAGTCGCGCATCAAAAGAGCATTAATTGGCCAATGACCCTTCGAGATTGAGCTGTGCATGAGCCTAGTGCAGTGCATATAGAGCTGAGCCGTGCATGAGCCGAGTGCAGTGCATGTGCTTCCGCGTTCATAATTGCATGTTAAATGTGAAATTCTACATTCTCACTAAGCAAATAAGCTTACCCGTTGTTGCATTATTTTTCAGGTAAAGGCAAAGGATTGGCTGGACCTAGTTCATAGGTCAGGACTTTGAAAGAGCTTGAAGTGCATTAGAACCTGTTTCAATATCTTCGTATTTGGATGATAATAGAGCTTTGGGGTTCGGGTTTAGTTTATATTATGTGATTTGATGTAATAGTCTAGATGTTTGTACTTTGCTACTTAAAATTCTGTCTCTGTTGGTAATTAACTTTATTTCCGCAATTGTTAATTTTATCTTAGTTTCCTGATTGATATTGCATCGCTACTGGGCCTAGACTTGAGACCTTTGAGAAATCTGAGGGTCTTACATAGAGCTTTTGGCCTATTGGATCAAAACAACGATACCTCTTTTGACTAATCCCATAACCCAGAAAAACACACAATGCAGCTTTGGAATACAATTTATTGCGTTCTACATGCGGACAAAGAACAAAGCAGGCACAACCAAAGACACGCAACGGGGAGTTATCAGGTTTAGACCCATAAAGTTTTTCAAACGAAGACAGACCAAAATTATGTGTTGTAGGAATGCGATTAATGACATAAGTAGCAGTATGAACTGATTCCCCCCAGAAAATGCTAGGAACATCAGAAGATAGTAATAGAGAGCGAGAAGTTTCAACAAGATGACGATGTTTCCTTTTAGCAACGCCATTTTGTTAAGGATTATCTATGCATAAAGTTTGGTATAGAGTACCATCAGAAGCAAGCAATTGAGTAAACTCATTAGAAGTATATTCCCCTCCTAAATCACATCTAAAGCATTTAATAACAACGGAATGTTGGGTTTTGACAAGAGCGCAAAAATCCTTATAGATAGAGAGAAAATTTGATCTATGTTTCATAAGATATACCTAGGTATAACGAGTGTAATCATCAATGAATGACACATAGTATTTTGAGCCCCTTTAGAACAAACAGGTGCAGGACCCCACACATCAGAATGAACAATATCAAATGAAGCATAAGAACAAGAAATACTTTTATTAAAAGGTAGGGCTGAAAACTTTGTCAGTTTACACCCACTACAATCAGAAATATTAGTTTTATTTAAATGTCCTAAAACGTCCGTAGAGGCTAAAAACTGTAAACGAGGTGCGGACACATGACCTAGACGAGAATGCCATAAATAAAAATCAGACGATAAAGAAGACAAACGAAATGATAACAAATCAACACCCGAGGCAGCAACATTGGATAGCTTGAGATCATCCAAAACATATAGCTCCCCTAGCTTACGACCTGTCCCAATCACTGTCTGAGAACGAGGGTCCTGCACACAACAAAGAGTATCAAAAAAGAGCACGTGATATCTATACTTACACAGTTGACTGATCGAGACAAGATTTAAGGCAATGGTAGGAATATAGTATACATTAATAAGTGACACATTAGGGGAGATAATGAACCAACACCTTCTATAGGCATAGGTGTTCCACTAGCAGACATAACAGATAGAGACAAATCAGGAGATAACGAAACAAACGAAGACAAATGAGGTGACATATGAGTGGACGCTCCTGAATCTAAAATCCATAAGGATGAAGGTATTCCTGAATTACCAGACGAAGACAAACCTGAATGAGGAGAGGCTGACATGGCAGTGGATGTAATGGAGATGAATTGACGAAACTGCTCAAACACATGAGGACCTAAAACAGATGGAGAAGGATTGGTATAAGTAGATCCCGAATCAACAGAAGGTGTGACAGTAGCAACATTAAGCTGAGGTGGACGAGACGTCCATGTAGAGGATCCCGATGACTTATTCAGCGACAAGGAACGATTTGGCTGTTGTTTACTTTTGTTGACCAATAAAGGACACTGAGACTTCCAATGATTCTTCTGTTTACAGTAAGCACACTCATCTGAAGAAATCTTAGAAGCAGGTGGCGTCTTATTAGAGTTGGACGAATGAGACCGTTGTGGTACAGCAAAGACAACAGGAGTAGCAGTAACAGATGATTTAGTCCTCTTGTCTCCCTGAGACTTCAAACGAGTTTCTTCTTCTATTAGTTCATGAACCACCGAATCAACAGTAGGATGAGGAGAGCGATGAAGGATTGTCCCTCGTAACCCTTCAAAATCAGACCGTAAAGCCATCAAGAACTGCACCATACGTTGTTCCTCCCTCCTATCCATATATGGCTGAAAAGACTTCAAAGCGGCAGATTCGGTAAGAGCCAACTGGTTCCATAAGTCAGACATGGCATAATAAAACTCCTGAATACTCAGTGTATTCTGTTAAAGTGCACGTATATCGGTTTCCAACTGATACTGCTTAACAAAATTGGACTACGTGTAAATTCTCCCCAAATGGTCCCAAACCTGTTTTGCGGTATCATATTTTTGCTAACTAAATGCCAATAGACTGAATCACATAGTTATTGATCCATGTAATAATCTTAGAATTATTAGTCTCCCATGTACCAATAACGATAGCATAATCGGTAGCATCAACTTCAGTAGGTTTAACCTTAGTACCAGATATAAATCCCCACATAGACTTTCCACGCAAGAAAATTTTCATCACATAACTCCAATAACCATAATTTTTACCATCTAATTGAGTTCCAATAGCCTGCAACGAATCATTATTTCCACCCACCATAACAAATCACACTCGAGCAAATAACAATAAATAACCACGACACCAACCGAGTATCAATAGAAATACCAAAGAGTAAATACCGCAAAACCGAACAAGTAAAGCCGCAACACTCTATTAGAGCATGCGAATGGTAAACCCTAATGCGAAATCGCGAAATCACAGCAACATAGCAAGAAACAACCATAGCATAAAATAAAGGCATACCGAACATTTGATTGCGTACGAAGAAACAGAAGCAGTGGCGACAGAAGCGACTAAAAGAAAACAGAAGCAGCAAGCAGTCTCGAACCACACCCAAAACACAATTTCGACAGAATCCCAAAAGGAAGCGATATCGACAGTCACACGATTTCGACAGAACCCCAAGCGAACTCACCGAACATCACCCAAACAATAAAACGATTTCAACAGCAGCAAGCGACGAACAGAATAGAGGCAGCGACGAACTAAACAGAAGCGACAGCGGCGAATAGAATAGAATACAAAGAGAAGGGATAATCAAACATAGATCGATAGCTCTGATACCATGATGAAATAGATATACCCAAATAATTAAGGTTTTATTATAATGCAAACTTAAGAAAAGAATACAAAGAGATGATAAATCTAACAATAGTAGAGCCCTATATATAGAAAACAAAAAACCCTAATAGGGCAAAACCATAAAAGCCCAATGGGCCTGACATTATACTAATACCTTTTTGGTAGGAGGTTCAGGCTAAATGAGGGGGAAATCATAACTCGTCATGGTAATTGTAAACACATACCAATCCTTAAACAAAACCACACCCAACAAATACACATCGAATTCTTTTGTTAAAATACCTATCTTTTGGTATTGTGAATCATAATAGCCATATATGCCAACAACATTTGTGATCAAAAGGTGAATTGTTGATTTGCAAGACCGACCTTACACAATCCAAAATCTGAAAGTTTTGCATTCAAATTCTCATCCAACAATATATTTGCGCTTTTAATATCACGATGTATGATTATGTGTTTTTCTTGTGCATGATTATGAAGATAATACAATGCATAGGCTACTTCGATGCAATTATTGAGATGCATTGACACTGTCACACAAATATTTATCAAGACTTCAGTGAGATGCATATTCACAAACGAGGATCATGTCGTTGTTATCGTCATAAAAACCTATGAAGGTTATAATGTTCTTGTGTCAATATTGTGAAAGCATTACAATTTCTTTGTAAAACTATTTGTTACATTGACCCCAATTGACATCTAACCGTAAAACCGTTTTACAGCAACCAATTGGTGCTTGTATATATTCAACCCAAGAGAGGACACCTTCGTAGACCTTTTCGTATCTGCCTCTTCCATTGAAGTTTGTTTCATCAAAGTCTAAGGTACAACTTTTGATCAATTGAAGAGGGATTTTGAGATGGTGTAGATGATTCATGTGTGACATGATTTTGAATAATTAATTGGGTTCAAACACAACAAATAAAGTACATCAAATGAAGATAAATAAAATATAAATTGTTAGTATTCTTCTATATTTCTAAAAACTTCATTCGTTGACGAATGGAATGTGTTGTCTATATATAAATGACGAACAAATTGACTCATAAAGTCAATAAATGATTATTTAAATTAATAAGGGTTGGTATATACGTACCCACATCATTTTATATATATAGTAGGATTTTCTTTTGCCTTGCAAAGCACGACCTTCGAAAGAACCACGAACTAACAAAGAATGACATATTTTTTAATATCTATGTATGGTAATCACCAAAATTGTCTATTGATGATATGGTACATACAACACATGAAATTAATAATTTTAGGAAACATCCCAAAAAAGATTATAAATTTCATAAAAAAAGAAGCATTATCATTGCAGTTTAGATAATCTTTTACACTATATTGCAATGATTCTTATAATAACATTATAATTCATTTTTGATACCATATAACATATGATTATTATGAGAACCCCTCGTTCCCTTCCCCCTTTTCCTTCTCTAATGACTTGGTATGTAGTAGAACTACTAGCAATATCTTTTCTAGACAATATAAGCAACAAAATACATCAAATCATCAATAACCGTTACGTAACAATTCTCAATGTATAGTAAAAATTCCAATAAAGCATGATTCTTCGTCTTTATCGTATGTCAATTCTCTGACGGTTCATAATTAAACACTAACGGTGTGTCTCTCATAAATATGTGGTATACTTTCCGGAAAACACTACCATTGTTCTTTTTTCGAAAGTATATATTAATTGAGCAAAAGTTTACCTAAATTAAAGCTAAATAACTATTTTTTGAGCTTAGAAAACCCTCATTTTTTTTTTTACAAAATTACCTTGTTAGAAGTCTAAAATGAAATGAGTTGATTTTTACCTAAAAATTGATGAGTATTGTAAACAACATGATAAGCACGACATATGGGAAAAGGATTGTGTAACCAATGTTGAATATTATGTCCAAAATTACTACTTTTGTATGTATACATATATAAGATTCACATATTGATAAAAATAGGTCTATTGTGTGGTTATTTAACATACATTGGGGTGTATTGAGGAGTGAACTGAATTAATTAAAGTCCGTATTCCATTTGAACTTTCAAGGATAGGTTATTTGATAAAAGGCTATTAAACTATAATTAACACACCCATTGTGAGTATACTTGCAGATACTTGGATGCACATTGTAGCTTACATAACATGTTTACATGTTTTGGTTTGTTCGTTTTTCATCTTCTTGATCGGATTTTGAATTTATTACATACTTCAAGATTACCGAGGCTATATGACCCAGAGTGTTCATTATAATTTTTAAGGTGTTGTTTTTCATAATGAGACACACCATGTCGATTACTGACTTGTTGCATGTGCATTTGTAGAATATGAAATCTATGTACTCGCTATGCAAGTTGCTTACTGTTTAGTTGTTAACAAGTCATACAGGAAAAGAAGGAAAAAAAGGAAAGAATCAAGTTGGACCATCTAGCTAGGCTTTAACTTTGAAGTTTTTAGAGGATCCTACTACTCGAATTGGTAATGTTTAAATACTGGTCATAATGTGGGTTGTTTTGGGTGTTGAATGTAATAAATATCGAGTAATGCAGATCAAGAAAATTCTCATTGTAAAAGATATATGCAAGAATTGTATTTCATCATGCATTGTTTGGATCTTATGTAACTAATATTGTGGTTTGTCATCTTTTAATGTAATATGGGGTGACCGTTTGGGGATTATAAGGATGGATGTTTCATTTTGTCCTATGACAGTTTTTGGATCAAATGTTTTCGCATGGACATGTTTATATAAGTATGTAGTTCATTCTTTAGTTTATGTAAGTCCTTGATGTTATTAAAGAAATGGCTACCCATGTTAATTGAAATATTCTTTATACATTAACAATACATAAGTTTCTATATAAAAGTCGTTTACCATTAACATAAACTTGATGTTGATAATAAGAGAGGTCATACAATCGACCTTAATTACAAAAGAGGCCAAGGTTTATCATATTAGAATACAGAATATGTTTATCTACACCCTAAAGTTGACCTTGATTATAAAAGATATTATAAGGTTGATATAAACTCATAATGTTAACAATAACAAATTATCAACTGTGTCACATGTTGTATCTGTTTCAAAAAAAAAAACTCTTGACCAAGAAGATGCTGATTTTTCTATAAGCCAACTGTATGCATCAGGATGAGCATCTTTGACTTTCAGCATAACATTTTTGTATTGTTGCTAATAAGATGGCTTTGAAGCTGCCCAAAAGAGATTACTGAGTAAACTTTTTTCTAAAGTTGGCATAATTGTGCATTACACATTGACAGTGTTCTACCCTTCACAAGCAATAGTTAACAACTTCATTTGGAACCTGAAAGAAATAACAACTTGTTAGAATTTCCTTTACAAATATATAAAATCTTTAATGGAAAATACTTTGGTACATGGTCTGAGAGTAAGTTAGTCCATATATGTTGTCCAAACCTATATCTTCACTTATTAATTCCAAAAACGAGCTCCAATTTGTCTTGTTTTATCAATGGTCACGATTACCCAAACAATTGGATATATTTAGTTATTTCCATCTTTTTGAACTGGAGCTAATAATTCACCTTTGCATACTGATTTCAAAAGCCATCAATCAAGACTGATTACCCTTTAATAACCTTTAACCCATCTCTCTTTCAACCTATGGAAAAAAACATAATACCCTTTAAAATATGTTTGTTCATCCCCAGCCACTTCAGCTTTTCAACTTCACATTAGAACCCAGATTTGTACTTCTAATTTCCTCAGCATAATCCCATACTTAGGGGTGTAAATGAGCCGAGATACTCGTGAGCTACTCAAGCTCGACTTGCTAAAAGCTCTAAAAAAGCTCGAGTTAAACGAGTCCGAGCTGAGCTCGAGCCTAAATATGAGCTCATAAAATAAATGACCTCGAGCCTGAGCTTCACCAATCGAGCTCGCGATCCTAAACGAGCCCATATATAAATATAGTTTCTAATTCATAAATATATAATATATAGATTAAATAAATATAAAATATATAAATATATTATAAAAAACTAATTAAAAATTAATATATATATATATATATATATATATATATATATATATATATATATATATATATAAAATAAACGAGTCGAACCCGAGCCGAGCTCGAGCTTGAGCTTATATAATTATTCACGAGATGAGCTCGAGCTCGAGCTCGAGCTCAAGCCTAATACTTTTAAACGAGCCGAACTCGAGCTTTAATGGGCTCAGGCTCCTCTTGTTTACACCCCTACCCATACTTTATCGTAGTGTTTTCTCATGCTATTTTCAAATTCACGTATATCATATGCTTTGGCCCTATAACATCAATTTATAGAAACCTTGTATTGGAATTCTCAACAGTAGCTTGCTAGTTTGGACGCTTCACGTTAAGGTTCTCTATTATTCTACTTGCAAATCTCTTAGGAATAAACTTGTAGTTCATCAATGATCCAAAATTGAAATTTGTGTAACATCTATGCTCATCTTTTAATGACTTGATCTGAAATGATTTTCTTTAGACACCTATGTTACCCATAGTCTAAATAGGCATTTGGGTTCATACTGACTCTACCTTTACCACACCTTGTGAACTACTTTTTATAATCATTCCTTTCAAACCAAATCTGGTAATGACTTGCAAGTGCATAATTAGACAAGCATTTTTTTCAACTGAGTTGGACTTGGTTTCATTAGCTTCCAATGGACATTAGGATTATGAATTAGATATCTCAACATCTTTCCTTCGTCTTGATTAGGTTCTTCTTCATTATTAAAATTACCATCCACGTATCTTTCCTTCCCCAAAACACTAGTGAGATTATTTAAATACTTTTCATGCTCAATATTCAGTAATTCCTCTTCTAGTATGTCATCAGTTCCATTTATTTCATATGACCCAAACCTGATTTCTTCACTACCAATATGGACATCCTAACTTTTTCTTTCTAAACTTAGATACCTCATTTTCACCCCAGATGATCCGAAGAAGCTATTTCATCATCATCCTTGAAAGAACTATCCTCACTTGATTCATCATCCCCTTCTTCAATTTCATTTATTACTATCAACACGCGTGCACAGTGGCGGATCTAGAAAATTATGGCATTGGGGGCAAAAAAATTTAACCTTAAACCAGGAGACGGTTGATAGGATGAGCGCAAAAATCACCAACAAACAACAAAATCATAGCCAATGTTAGTAGCTAGCAAAACAACATAAAGAACGAAACAACCCTACAATTAAGTTATCAATTTCATATTAACAAAATCAGTAACTAGTAATAATCAATTTAACAATCCTACAATGAATTTATCAAACTCAAATCAGCAAATAGCAATCAATAATTAACAAATAACATTATAACAATGGAATATTAAAATTAAAAAAATCAAAATCAAGTTAGTAACCCAAACCCTAGTTAGTCATGAATATTATCAAATCATTAAATCCCAAAAAAAAAAAATTTCAACAAATAACACTTGCTAACAATTTCAACTAGTAGCACTTATTAGAGAGTTATGGCTGGTTGTGGTCTTATTAAATCATTGAGAATTAGAGGGCCTTACTAAAAAATCCACTGAGGGGCTGAGGGCCTTTCCTCTTCGTAATAGACAGCTACATGTTAACGAAGAGTTTGACTTTTGGGCTCCTTGGGGGCTTATTGAAATTTGTATAGAGGGCCTATAAATTTTCTAATGGACTTTGTTATGGCAAATTTAATATTTCATTGAGGGCTAAGCATGGCAAAAAAAAACCCATACCCGGCGAGGAACCCGTAACTCGACCCCGATTTGACCGGGGACGGGGAATCCCCGATTTAAATTAACGGGGATGGGGCGGGGATGAGAGACACTTTAATCCCCGACGCCGATTATGTTTTATGTTTTAATATAGATTATTATATATATTTAACTTTACAATGTAAATTATTTATTATATTTTTTATAATATATTAAATATTATTGTATATGACTTTTCTATAGTATAAAATACTAATTTTAGTGGTTTTATAAATCTTTTGCAAACATTTCTTTGTTTTAGTTTCATTATAAATTATAAATTATATATGTAAAAAAACTCAAATATGTTTGAATTGATTTGTTTTAAAGTTTTTTACATAAAATTTTCTATTAAATTACTATTTATAGTTTAAACTTAATAATATTTTAGAAACTTGAAAAACTCGATTCCCCGACGGGGATCCCCGATCCCCGATTGGGACAGGGATAGAAACTCATTCCCTGACGGGGATGGTTCCGGGAATGGGGAAGAGGATTAAGAAGCGAGGATAGGGATGAGAACTGAGATCTCCGCCCCGCCCCACCCCATTGCCATGTCTATTGAGGGCCCAACCCCCCCCCCCCCCCCCCTCCCAGCTGTAGCTCCGCCCCTGCGCGTCCACTTTGTGGTCACTATACATATCCATATTGTTAACAAAAAAGTACCCAAACTAAAAACAATGCAAACCTAATTTTATGTTACTTTCAACGAAATAGGGTGTTGGGTACAATTCATAATAGAGTTGAAAACAATTAATTTGTAAAAGTTCAGGGTTTAAATTGTAAATACTCAATAGTTATAATTGAGTATAAATATGTGTGAGTGTGTACTTTTAATGTACGATTGGAAATTAGAAGTTGGATACAGATGCTTGCATGAGGAACAATAGATTGTCAAGCAAGAAACTCTCAATGTAAAATTCTCTTCTACTCAATCTAAACATTCGACTGATTGTGATTATGTTAATTGTTCATATGAATTGTTTAATGTTGATATGAATTGCATGAAAATGAAACTATCAATTGGTATCAGATCCTAATATGACTGTAATTGATTGAATTTTGAATCTGAAAATTCATTTTTCGAACACTGTTACATCAATTTTTTTTCGTAACAGAAAATTAATTGAGGTTTTTGATTTTGTGGATCAAATGTTATGAAAATTGAATAGAAGGTGTAGGATTTAAAGTCGAATCTACTGTGATAAGCATCAGCTTTTAATTACAAACACACAGAATTTAATTGAGAATTTTCAGATTTTTTTGAAAAAGTGTGTTCTTGAGGTTTTTGGTCGATTTTTGGCTTTTAATCGAGAATTAGCCAAAGTGATTTCACAAAAGTTGTTTCTGCTATTAAAACGAACCTTCAAAATCAATTTGAGGTCAATTCATGAATTTTTGTTAAAAATTTTGAATCTGAACTTGTTTTTTTGTTAAAAAAATGATGAAACTCGGGCAAAACTGCATTCTTAGTGTTATTCGAGTTTTATGAAAGCTTTATTCGAGTTTGATGAATGCTTCATTCGAGTTTTATGTATGCTTAATTCGAAGTTTTATCCTTAACTGATCGAGTTGGATAAAGAGTTAATCGAGAACTTCATGTTTCATTCGAGTTGATCACAGAGTAATTCGAGTTAGACTACAAGGTCATTCGAGTTTCATTCACTTCACATTCGAGTTGAATCATTCTTCATTCGAGATTCAATAAGTTTCATCCGAGTTTCATACTTAATCATTCGAGTTGAATCATTCTTCATTCGAGTTTTATAAAGCTTCATTCGAGTTTCATTCTTTTATCATTCGAGTTTGACTATATTACCTATTCTGCTTAAATTGGTCATAACTTTTCGAGGCCCAATTCCACTCCAGAAAAAAGTTACGGGCAATTTTATGCAGAAAAACTGAAATTTTAACGTCAAAACGTCATTTTTGATACACACATAAAAAGAGTTTTTGAGCTGAAAAGTAAAATATTTTCATAATTTTCTGATTCTCTGAATCTCTCATTGAGATTAATTGATTTAATCTATTTGATGTTCAAAATCTCATTACTTCTGAGATTCTCTTTAATATTCTCCCGATCAAAGAATTCCCCCATATTCTCCATGAGCTAATTCTTTCTATACAAGTCTGATTCATTTCATACTTTATATCAGATTGTACATTTCATTCTGCTATCTCCCAAATTATCATTCCCAAAATTTATTCTGATTATCATCTCCAATATCAAATGAGTTGAATTTCTTGGTATCCCATGAGCTGAAACGCTTAAGATTATTTCTGCTGACTTTGATTATGCACCAATCTGAGTGATAGGCATAAATATCGCTTCTACGGTCTAACCAGAACCGGAAGACCTACCCAAGAAGCAAACCATCTATAGATTGTGCGGGTGAGGGTTCTTTAGGTTTATTAGTTGAGAAGTGTCAGTTATCACGGGATACTGACAGGGTCGAGCAGAGATAAAATGTAAATGAGAGGGATATTGATATTGAAAGGAGATGGTGCTGCATCAGATCAGGCTTTTGCTATAAAGCGACTGAATTCCTTTCTCAAAAGTGAGCTGGAGGGAGCTTAGTTGAAAAATGTTGAGTGCTGAGAGTTGAGAAAGGATTAAAAGAAAAGAATATCCCACCTAAACTGTGTCGGCTAGGTAATCCACATAATCTATCAAGCCTTATGCGACTTGACATTGAAAAAGACGTCATGGACCCAGTGACACATGCACTTAACCCCACCAACTACTCAGTTATCTCTCAAAAGATTGTTGTTTCAATAATCACGGAGATTTAACACATTTCTATCTATATATCATTTGGATGTTATTGATATTGAAACAAGGAAGACATTTGCTCCAGTCTCCCACTTCATTTGATGCACACTTGTAACAACCTAACTTTTGACCTAGTCATAAATTCAGTATTTGAACCGATAATGTAATATTATTACATTATTTGAATTATAATTTAATTAAGTTATGAAATATTTAATTAAACTATATAAATATTTAAATTATGATTTAATAAATTATTAAAGATAATTAAATAAAGGAGATATAAGATACAAAAGTAATAGCGGGTTAAGTAGCAAATATAACTAGATGAAGTATATAAACGAGATTTATGAACCATTTAATCATTCTCCACTCTCTCTCTACTCTCTCTCTATTTTTCTTTCTCTACTCTCTCTCTAAAAAATCTCAAAAATTCACCATAATTTGCAATAAATTTGAAGATTGAAGCAAGGACAGAGTTACAATTACTAATCAACAAACAATCAACGCAAATTCAAGGTAAAAATCGACCTCTTTAGCTTTTATATTTTCGGTTTTTTTAAGAATAAATTCGAATTTGACTATTTGTGTGATTAAAGTTAATTTAGCTCGAGTTTTAACTAGAATATGTATAATATAATCGAACTTAGGACTAATACTTAACATATTCGTGATTTATGACTTAGAAATTCATGATTTAAAGCTGTAAATATGAACAAATTCGAGTATGTCAAGAACAAATTCGAAATACATGGAACAAAATCGAATTTTTGCCAAAATTCGAATCATGGACTTCGAGTTTAGTCCTAAAATCGAATGGTGGTTCGAATTTGATGTTAAATTCGAAAATATGCTTCGAATTTAATTCTGAATTCGAAATGGGGTTTGATTTTGACTTTATGTTCGAGATTCAAACTTTTGAATTTGTCCTATGTTCACTGTAGCATTCGAATTCGGTGCTATAATTTGTTGCCTTTAAATTTAGTAATATGTTTGAATTTAACCTTATTCAACTTTAACCATATATATATATATATATATATATATATATATATATATATATATATATATATATATATATATATATATATATATATATATATATATATATATATATTCGAATATAATGATTCAAATTTAGTCACATAATTCGAATTTGATGCATTCAATTCATTTACATATTTGAATTTAATATATAAATTCGAAACCCACTCCTTAAATTCGAATATATTGAATAAAAACATTTGAACAACGCATAAAATAACAAGATAGTTAGTAAAATGAATATATATATATATATATATATATATATATATATATATATATATATATATATATATATATATATTAACATTTTAACAGGAAAAGATAAAGGAAAGTCACCTGCGGGACCTAGTACTTAGGTCATACAAGAATCAAGTGAAGTTTTCATAGACCTCTACTCAGCAAACCATTTTGGTACTGATTGGATGATGATATTGTGGTGTTCTGGGTAGATTTATCTTGATTGTGTGATGACATGAACTAGATTAGATAGTACCCTATATAAGTTTAATTTAAAATCGGTAATCTGTATTAAACTTAAATCCTAATATGCTTGTACTGTAATTTATAATTCCGCAATTAATTACTCTATCTTAGTTATGGTTGATATCGTATTGCATGATGTGGGACCTAGACTCGTGACTACTGCCTCGTGAGGGGTGGTCTTCACAACACTGTGTCTAGAGCTGATTATATACACTTTTAGGACACAGTTTGTGTGACTATAAACTGCTATTCCAAAGTGACTATGCCGGAACAAATAAGAGTGATTCTTTCATGATAAAGGATTTCACGATGACTATTTGGAAATCCTACCAGTGTTAACATCACGCCAGCGCTGAAAGTAGGTCACATAGATATTGTCTATTGTGCAAACAGGAATCCTATGTGGACCTGGACTAGTTATTTCACAAATGAATTTGTTTCATTTTCCTCAAGTCAAGTTGAAAAGCTTCGACTTTGTTTTGTAAAGAAAATGAAATTTTTGAGGGGGAGTGAGATAGATTTGTTTAGTATAGGGGAGAGGATATCAATTTGAGGGAGAGAAAATCAATTTGTAATATGTTTGAAATTGTAATTGTTGTTCTATTTCATCTACTGTAAATTCATTGCATTAATATCTCTGAAGATTTTGCATGATGTTCATATTCTTATGATCATCATGAGGGGGAGAAAAGCTAGAGTTCAGAGACAACTGTTGAGTAGATTGAAGTCAATTAAAGACAATTGCTACATCATCTCAAGACAATTGATCAATGGAGAGAATCGAAAGTTATTCACGATTCAAGGGGGAGTGTGCTTTCAAGAAAAGAGAAGATCAGAGAAGAAGAGATGTGAAGATCAGAGAGAGACAAATAAAGAAAGAAGATTGTATCAGAAGATTCAGAGATCATAGTAAATAAGAAGATTCAAGAAAAGAATCAACCTGAACAGAGAACTTTAATTGAAAATTGTTTTCATCTCTAAGAGGGAGATTGTTGGATACAATTCATAATAGAGTTGAAAACAATTAATTTGTAAAAGTTCAGGGTTTAAATTGTAAATACTCAATAGTTATAATTGAGTATAAATATGTGTGAGTGTGTACTGTTAATGTACGATTAGAAAATAGAAGTTGGATACGGATGCTTGCATGAGGAACAATAGATTGTCAAGCAAGAAACTCTCAATGTAAAATTCTCTTCTACTCAATCTAAGCATTCGACTGATTGTGATTATCTTAATTGTTCATATGAATTATTTAATGTTGATATGAATTGCATGAAAATGAAACTATCATAGGGTTATAGGTGCAATTCCTTACAATAATGTCAACAGAACACTTCAAATTATATACTATGTTCTTATATACATATTGATATAACATACTATGTTCTTATATACATTGTCTACTAGAATTTTCACATGCAAAATGTCATACCATATAATCATGAACAACACATATTAATCCAACTTGATTACATTAAACACAATATGTGAACTTTTAACACTTGATTACAAATCATCAAAAATTTTAGGAAGTTACACTCGGTACTCAAAAACCTTACTTCAACAACTGAAAAGTGTAAACTAACATTAATGGTTGAAATATAAGCTTGATTGTACCTCAAACTTGTCTATATTTCATCAATAATCAATTGAAGCTTCCAGAGCAATCTTTCGTCTTCCACCTTCTTTAAAGTTCCTGGTCTGAAAAATGCACTGTATCATTGACGTTGTCAATTTATTACCGTATATTTTGTTGTGAAATTTATGTTTCAGTCAAATGATGACAAAGATGATATATAATTTGATATGAAAACTTATTTATTGGTAACTTTAATTTTAGGTTGCAAATTGTTGTAATGAGTGTATTAATTTAGATTAGATGTTTAAATAAGAAAAATAAAAGATGAAATGTTGGTTTATTTCTTTAATAAAAATGTTGAAACAACAAGTTATTATTTTATACATTAAAAAAACATTTATTAGAGATGTTCTATAACATTAAATGAGATTAAATGAATAAATTAGATGAAACCAAATAAATAGTTTCATGTCGTAGTCTAATCTCTTTATTTGAAAACTAGAAATCGACTGTACTAAGAATTCGGATTCCAACTAACGATCTTGGAATCCGAATTTCAAATCTTTTTAGTTTTTTCTTTCAACCCTAAATTCCTAGAGTCACCAATTTCTGTTTGCGTACAGCTAACAGCTTAGAACCCAACGACTGAAGCCATCCAATAGGCCACTCTTGTTGGTCCATATATGGAAGCAGTATATAAACATTTCTTGTTTAATTTTCCACCAAATAAAACCTCAAGTGGGTCGTCGTATTTTTGTTGGTGTCCTACTCCCACTTCCCCTTTCCCCCCCTCCACTTTTCAATAATTTTCTTGTTTATTCAGCTTCTTAATTACTAATAAAACAGGGAAAAACTCGTATTTTTCTTCTTGTTCTTATGTAAAGATCGTTTCTTGTGTTCTACAATCACAAAAGTTTACATCTTTTGCTAATTTCACGATCTGGATGTTTGCTAATTCCAACTAGTTTCTTGTGTTCTTGGATGATTTGAGCGAAAACAGTATGAAGAATCTTTTAAAGAAGCTACACATCAGGCCAAGTCAATCATCAGATGCATCTTCTTCTTCAAAGAGTAATCAAAGATTAGGCGATGTTTCATCATCAAAAGATACCCATTTCGAATCAGAATCGAACGAACTCAATAAACCCTTATCTGGAATAGCTGGATGGCTTAATTCAGTGACGAATAAGCGAGGTTTAAGCCCTCAATCTTGTTCAAATTACGCAAAGATTGAGGGGTTTGACTCTGTTAGCAGTAGTCAACTGGATGCTGCTATGGAGGAAATTAGGGTTTGGGATTCAGAGTCTGGGAATTTGAGGGATCCAGAAGTGGAAGAAGAGTATCAAATTCAATTAGCTTTGGAATTGAGTGCAAGAGAAGATCCAGAAGCTGTTCAGATCGAAGCTGTTAAGCAGATCAGTTTGGGTTCTTGTCCTCCGGAGAATACTCCGGCTGAAATCGTGGCGTATCGATATTGGGTAAGTTGAGTTCTTATTTCAGTTTGTTAGTTTCATTCCCAAAAATCATGGATGTTAATCAATTAGTATTGCTAACCTTTGTGTGTTATGATTTGGGCATTGCTTAATTTGGTTTTCTAGCAACTGAATCATGTAAAATCGACAAAATTTACCAATTTATGTGTTACTGTTTATGAACTTGCTTGATTGGACAATTGTCTGTATAGTGGCATATTTTGTTTGCCGTTTACGGGGAGTTTTTGGATGTGCTCTTCAAAAGTGATAATGTGATGTTCAATTATTAATAGTAGATCATTAATTGTAATAAAATGTGGTATAGGAGATGATATTTGGATGTGATTATGTTGTTTGAACTTGTACTAATCCATTGTAATGGTGATAAAGTTTTACTTAATTAAGGAAGTAATAGATAAAATTAGGGAAACAAACACCTAATAGATATGTACTTTTGAGTCTGTATACTTTTATGATATGTACTTTTTCTATGCACATTTAGTACTCAACTATGAAAAGTGTTCCAATTAGGTAGTTCATAGTTGAAACTCAAAAGTACATAGCTATTAGGTGTCACTTTTTAGGTAATTCAACTTATAACTAATTGGAACACTTTCAAAATTGAGTATTAATGTCCACAAAAGAAAGTACATAGCATAAATGTGGACAAACCCAAAAGTACATACATAGCTATTAGGTGCCATTTTCCTAGAAATTTAGCTTAAAGTTAGAGTATCTAAGTAATTTTTCCCTGCGATTTAATAATCAGTTTCGCAGCTAGTCTCAATCAAATAATCATAAGCAAAAGTAGGTTACCCAAAAAGGCACTGATTATTGTGACCTGAAGTCACAGTTATTAGATAATCCTTATTAACACACACATCTAGAAACGAACATGCTTGGTGGGGCAGATATATGTATAGTGGCTTGTTTTTGTTGCTAATTATGGAAACCACTTGGACTATTTCCATGCTTTTTAAAGTTAAGTTGCTAGATATTAACTCAAATATTCGTAGGATCTCTGCCTCTAGTCTTTACATATCTACACTTCTACGAGCTTTTTTAGCTTCTGTTTTGAATGTTATTACGGTTTGCAAGTAATCTATGATGACTCCTTCGAAATCCACTTTTCTTAAGTGGCTGTTTATTTGGGATCTTAATGAGTTAATGGTCTGGATGAAAAAGACCACTTATTCACACAGATTCACCGAACAGATCCTTAGTTTAGTCTCAATCAGTGGTTCATGATTTTCCGGGTTTTGAGTCGAGCCCATCCTTTTTTTTGCAATAAAAAAGTCCACTTGATCATCGGGAACCAACGAAGGGCGGCGTGAATTTTGTTTTTTCTTTAAACAGAACATGATGTGGACGAGGAAATTCCGCTGTTTTTCCGTAGGAAGAGGGACAAGGGGGTGGTGATGCACCCGGAAAATCTCCAAAGGCTGAAATTTAAAAATTCACTACAAGTTTCTTTTTTTGGCGGTGGACAATATTTAATTTATGATATTATACCAAAATTTTTTAAACAACTCTATTAATTACAAAAATAAAATAACCTTATGCTATTTTTTTGCTTATTCATCAATAATGTTTGAACATGTTTAAGTTTATTTGAAAGAAGAAAAAAAATAGTTATTCTCATTTAGTTCATATATCATATTTTCCAACCAAGTGAGTCAAGTGACCAACTACATATCGTACGTATAGTCGTATACTGATTAGAAAAACATATGAAAATATGTGCTTATTGGGTTCTAACCTTTCTCATGTCCTAGACTCGTTCATACTTCACAGAATTACAGTGCTCTTAGCTATGATGACAAGATTCTTGATGGGTTCTACGATCTCTACGGGATCTTGACAGAAGCCACATCATCAAAGATGCCTTCCCTTGTGGATTTACAAGGAACACCAGTATCGGATAATGTATCATGGGAAGCAGTTCTTGTCAATAAGGCTGCAGATTCGAAGCTTTTACAACTCGAACAATCGGCTCTAGAAATGGCTGTCAAGTTGATGTCGGAATCTGTTAATTATGGCGGTCATGATTTAGTGCAGAGACTTGCGGTTTTAGTTTCAGATCACATGGGAGGGCCAGTTGGGGACCCGGACAAGATGTTGATAGCGTGGAGGGATTTGAGTTATAGATTAAAGAGAAGTCTTGGAAGCATGGTTTTGCCTCTTGGCTCGTTGAAAATTGGAATGGCACGTCATCGAGCGTTGCTTTTTAAGGTATCCAATCTCTCTCTCTATATATTTTATCTTATATGTTCTTCTCGGTACTTGTTCTTTCATGTTTGAGTGATATAATGCTTTCTAAAAGATCACACATTTGTTATTCTAGTGTGTACACGTGCTGCTAAGTATATGGTCTTGTTTGGATGTGCATGTAAACCAATTATGATACTTATATTCAAAGCATTTAGGGTCAAATATTCAAATTTGGTGAAGTTGTCGTAAGATTATTGAGAAAATCTAAAGATTCTAAAGTTACCTAACTATCCCTAACTTTAAGCCCTTAATCATTTGATTAACTAACTATATGGTCTAATTCTTCAAGTAACTTATAACGACTTTGAAAACGCAAATCCAAGCATGCCGTAAGTAGGGGTGACAATTCCTAAACTGACATGAAAACAATACCCGAACCAAACCCAACCTGAAATTTAATTTGGTTAAAAATGGGTCGACACGAAATTAGTTGGGTCGTGTTTGGGTCGATCCACCTAGCCCATTTAAATTTTCACTTATTTGATATTAGATGAAATTATGTCCTTCATAACTTCGATGCTTGTTTCCATATAATTAGTATTCACTTATGTGAATTTAGTTGTTATGATTATTATTACCATATTCACTACTATTATTCACTAATTTACTTTGAGGTATTACATTTCTACCCTCCAAAAACAATTTGTCTTCAAAATGTATGTTTACTAGGTTTAAAGATTTTCAATTCAACAAAATCAAAAACCGATTCATTGAACACCTCTAGTAGAAATGGGTTTCCAAAAAAATACAACACGAACACAAATCCAACATGATAATAACTGAGTCAAAAATGGGTTGAGACGAAATTGGCACACCAACCCATCAACATAAACACGATACAAATTGTCACCCCCACTAGTAAGTGCCATAACCACAAGAAGCAATGTAGCAACCTCAATGTGTATTTTTGGGTAATCAAGCATAAAAATATGACCCATCAACATAATATTGATAAAATGCAAATATTTTTAACATGAAAAAAATAATTATTATAAGACGTGATGATGTATTTTTTGCTTTCAAGTATGCCCTTCACAACGAGGAACAATATGATGAATCATAAAAGGTGCATGCTATCTCTAAAAATTGTTTCTTATTGTTTTCCAACAGTTACATGTTTTGAGGGTGTATCATGATAGTTAATGCAATATTCTCATCATTTTCACAATTCTAGTATGAAGGGTAAATAACAAATCAGGTAAGTCTAATACCTTAAACGTGATGACAAACCCGTTGAGAAATTGACAATTTAAACCTTAAAACGTGTAGAGGGAATACTCCTAAAATTTCATGTATCTAAAATTCCCATTGATGCATGCAAGGAAAGAGGACAAAACAGCCTATGCATATGTATGCACTAAACAAACTTTTTGTAATGTTTTTTGTGTAAAAATAAGGATTAATTGCATAAGAAAGTAACATACTTATGGGTGATATTATTTCAGGTAACATACTAAATTTGCTATCACAGCAAGGTCACGTATTTTTATAATATTTATTTGTACACAACCTTATGTCATCCACATGAATAAATGCTTAGTAGGTTTGTACATCATGTAATATATAGTTGTAGGTTGTTGTGTATGACAAAAAAAAATATCATGTACAAATCACTTCCCTATTAAAAATGGTAAATTTGATCATATTTGGTGGTAAATTGTCACTAAAGACAAGAATTTACTCATTCAATAAGTTTGTGAAAGTACATTACCTTTCTATTGGGCCAAACTTAGTTTGTTACGTAAAATAGGAAATAGCCATCAGTACATTACCTTTTTATGCAATTAACCCTAAAAATAAATAAAAAAGTATTATTGTAATGAATCTCTGGAATTAAAAAAAGTTAATGGAGCATTAAGGAAACTATGAAGCGCCCCTCTCAAAGAGAACATTCAAGGGTCGAAAATCTAACACACATCCAAGCAAGTAATGATAACTTCACATTTGAGCTTCTTTTTTTGTTGGACTTTTGTGTGTCTATTCTAAAATGTGATGACTATCTACATGACACGCCAACTGCTATTTCTTTATAATATAATTTTATATTTTGATCAATGCACTTTCTTGTAGCATATTTTTATTTCTACTTCTTTATGATATATAATTATTCTTTTTGTAGGTTTTGGCTGATAGTGTTGGCATCCCTTGCCGCTTAGTGAAAGGGAAGCAATACACGGGTTCCAGCAATGTTGCAATGAACTTTATAAAACTTGGTGATGGAAGGTTGTGCTCTTTGCTTTAAATTTTCATAAATCTGGTGGTTATTGTAGCTAATAACCGAAAAGTGGACTAAATAATCGTACATATTTGATAAGTCGAACAGAACTTCATGCAGGAACCGACCTAATGGGAAGGCGAAGAGTAATTCCTAAAGGTTAAATACATAATGAAATGACACAAATGCCCTTAGGTGAAGTTCTAGATGCATAGTAGGATAGTTGTGTTTTATAGGCTATATGTTCTACATTTTAACCATCATACTTGACATCAAAATGACCATCTTCCTTTTTGGTAACACATTCTGGACATTGTAAAATACTAGATTTTTTCAAATACGATGGTGGCCATAACTTTTCATAATTCATCAAATATAATGTTCTTTTAGGTACTGTTTGGTTTGCTAGTTTCAAATGATTTCACAAGATTTGGATTTCCTAGGACTTTAGGGTTGGGAGGATTTTGAAATCCTTCAAAAAGAGGATTTTGATATCTCTTGTTTGTGGGGTTTCAAAGTCCTCCCATATCTTGAAGGATTTCATAAAATCCTGTGAAATCCTTCGAATCCACCAAACTAAACGGTATATTAGCATTTTGTAATAAGAATAATAGTTATTTGTTACATAGACATTCATAATGGGGTTTATATCAATCCTTTAGTTGTGGTGAAAACTCAATATGCTCATCTAAGATTATTGTCACTAACGAGATGGTTTATGTGAGTGGCAGGGAATATATTGTTGATTTGATGGCGGATCCTGGAACACTCATTCCATCCGACATGGCAGGAGGATCAAACATAGATTATGGCGAATCATTTTCATCAAGTCTATGGTCCCGAGACGAGGATTCCTCTCATTTGGCTTCCTCCAGAAGCGGTCTCACTAGTTCTTCTGGAGAATGCTCAGAGCTCGGGATACTAGCGAAAAGGACATGGTCTAGAAACATAGATTACGCGGATGATGATAATAATGATGGAACTGTTCGATACATGCATTCATCAGGCTTACCACAAGCGAACAAATCTGTTCTAGAACCTAAAAAACCGTTACCAACAATTCCCCGCAATAAAGAGAAAAAAGTTGGTGAATATTCAGCAAGGAGTTCTCATTATGGCCACACAAGATCCCCTTCGTGGACGGAAGGCATTAGTTCCCCTGCCGTACGGAAAATGAAGGTAAACGATGTTTCACAATACATGATGGATGCTGCAAAAGAAAACCCACAACTGGCCCAGAAGCTACATGATGTGTTGCTCGAAAGTGGCGTAGTTGCTCCTCCGGACCTCTTTACTGAAGTTTACGAAGAGCAAGAAAAGGAAGAAAACAGCGAGTGGGCTAGTACGAAGACTACTGAGGGTCACGGTGTAGTTCAGCCTCGGTTCTTACCTCCGTTGCCGAAAGTTCCAGGCAAACTCGAGCATGCTGCATCACAGTCAGATGTAAACCCAGTGCAATACATGAGAAATGTTCCAGCAGCCGCTGCAGCCGCCGCCGCTGCCGCCGCGTCGATGGTGGTTGCCGCTACGAGAACGATAACTGACCAAAACATACAACTACCGGTGGCAGCTGCAGCAACAGTCACAGCTGCAGTTGTGGTCGCAACAACTGCTTCTGTTGCCAAGCAATACGACAATTCACAAACTGAAAATAATAATCCGTTGGACTCTCCAAGT
Source organism: Centrapalus pauciflorus (assembly GCA_020465985.1). NCBI lineage: Eukaryota > Viridiplantae > Streptophyta > Magnoliopsida > Asterales > Asteraceae > Centrapalus > Centrapalus pauciflorus. Next base: position 527,769 of record JAANYP010001860.1, on the reverse strand, counting down.
AGGGACGGAGATGCAGAAGCTCCTAATTTACGAAGTAGTGACACAGATGAGAATGTTTTACCTGGAACAAGCCAAGAAAACGAGAGAATATCAGACCGGTCAACGGGTAATGATAGCACGATGTCGGAAGTTTCGCTTGAGGATGTAGCAGATTGTGAAATAGCATGGGAGGATATCACGTTGGGTGAGCGTATCGGATTGGGTATGAAGTTATTTGGTTATTTTTCAATATCTCATATGCTTAATCATATTCTAATTTCCTTAGGCAATACATATATAAATTGCAAATTGGTGACTTAATTTTCATGGTAAGATTTATCACTTTCGTATGATCTTAGAGGATCTCCAATAAGAAGTTCGAGATAGGGCTTTTGTTATTCTTTCAAATGTTGCAAACCTTTAAAGGTTTGCACCATTGGAGGGGAAAGCTTTATTGATGGGTTTATATAATTTGGCAAACCATTTGGTCAAAACCTTCTTTATCAGAGACCACTTTGTATAGCTAGGAAAAGTACTTTGTTTATCCAAATTTCGTATTTCTTCTTATTCATTCTATACTTTAGTCCCTTCTTTTTTTAATATGCGAGATACCTCATCTAAGCCATTATCAATGACATGGTTGGTAAACTTAGAGCTCAGAGGATACCTTGCAAGTCATGAGTCAGTCCCTAGAAGTTGAAGCACGTAGGAGTAGAGCCCAACACATCCATTTTGATTAAATTATCTAGTTTATAAAATAATTAAGATAAAAAATAAAAACTACTTCAAACAAATGAATCATTAAATAGATATCGCCAAGACGTGTATAATGACATCATTATTGAATATTAAGAAGGGTTTATTATGAAATAAACCAACATGTTTTCACGTTTTTTTTTTTTTTTTTTTTTTTTGCGTTTTCGTTCCTCCATGTTATTTTTTTTAATAAAAGTTCTCAATTTAATTTTTTCTTTTTGGTTTAGTGAAAAATGAATATTAGAATCCGGTTTTTTAGTCTCTAAAAACCCAGTTTAATAATTAAAACCGGGGTGTAATAGTCAAATTTCACAAAACTAAAAGAAATAACATTGAGGGACGAAAACGCAAAAACCGTGAAACATGTTGGTTTTTTTTCGTAATAAACCCTATTAAGAATCATAAATATTGTATAATATTAATCGTTTTCATTTTAGCTTTACGTTTTAACAATCTGCATGACAAGTATTTGATTAATTTTTTATGTATTGTTATTTTTATTTACATTTCATTCTTTATTTAATAATTTAGATATTTTGTTATTAATTTTAATTATATGTTGTAATATTGTAAATTTATTAAGATTATTGAACTTGAAAGGGAAATACTTGAATTAATTATGATATGGTAAAACTTTGAAAGAGTATTTATATTGGGGTGAGGTCTGTGAAGATAGGTTTGACCGTTCATGGTGGTGAAATGGCAAAAACACAACCCGAATGACATTTATCTGTTTGGAGATGCTCTTGCAATCATATTAATTACTATATTTTTCAGTATGAATCAAATTATCTTGATATACATTTGTGTTCAATTTGGTTGTGCGATACCATGACTCGAAGATGCAATAATCAATTTTGAGTTTTGGGCAAAAACTGAGTTTGTAGGTAGTTGCCCAAAGAAATTAAATTATCTGATTCTAATTCTTTTGTTTGCAATAATGACTTTGAAATTTTTGTAATAATTGAATATTGAATTATCTGATTCTGAATTTTCTGTTACCAATTATCACTTTGGAAATACACATTCAAACACTCTTTGAAATTTGACAAAAATGATGCAACAAATAATAATAATGAGATATAAGTATAGGAGTGATATATCTCTTTGTCACGAGTATGTAGTTAAAAATATGTGGAAGTATCTATGTTGCTCACTTTCTTATTATTGATATATCATATACGATAGCAAGTTTAATTACATGTATCGTCTCTTTTGTTGTAGGATCATATGGAGAGGTATACCGTGGTGACTGGCATGGAACTGTGAGTTCATTTTCGTACTTGTTTTACTTTAGTAGAAGATGCTTTTCTAGATACCTTTGATATGTAAAAGACAGCATATAGACCCCACAAATAGGGATGTAATTGAGCCGAGTAGTGTCAAGCTCGAATCGAGCTCGATCGAGCATAAAGTTTCAAGCTCTAGCTCAAACTCGATAAAGGTATCACTACACTTGAGCTAGACTCGACTTGATAACTCATTAAAACATACTTAAAAATGTATACATCGGCAACTTAATTGACTCGACTCGACTGACTACTCGACTCAATTATTTATATATAAAATGGTAAATTTGTAAATAAATAGAAGTTTGATAAGGCTCGCAAGCCTCACGAATTGGGTATTTTAATACTCAAGCTCCACTTGAGTACTTGACAACCTACTCGAGTAACTCAAGCTCGAGTTAAATTGAGTTGATTTCTAATTATTTTCCAAGCTGATCTCAAGTAGCTCGCAAGTTGGCTCTACTCTATTAACCCCCAAGTGTGTGAACATTCAAAATGCTTATGCTATAACTTTAGCTTAGTTACTATTGTTCTCAATAATTTTTATGTAGGAACAACTTAGTCATCTAAAAGTTGTTTTTAAAACTTTATTTCCATCAATTTATTTTTCAGGATGTTGCTATTAAAAAGTTCCTAGACCAAAAAATAACTACAGAATCCCTTGAAGAATTCAGAAGTGAGGTATGTTTTTCTTCCACAGATGTCACACCTAACTTGATGCCATTTTTGTGAAATGTAATATAAACATAATCAAATTTTTTACTACACGACCTCACAAATTTTATGAAAATGAACCTGTAAATTAAGGGGTGTTATGGATGTGCACTTAAAGTTAGGGATAGTTAGGTCAGTTTTCTTACAACTCTTTACTTGCTTCTCCAACTCTGATTATTGTGACCTTACCTAACCAGAAAATCTGAACTATTAATAATAGTTGCGCGACATCTTATATTGGTTATTGTGATTTGTGACTGAAGTCTCATTAGTCCGTTTAAATGCACATCCAAACACCAGTGATTTATGTTCAAGTACATATATGTATTATTGGACTGAATTTTAGTATTCAAGTGTAAGACAGTTCTGGTATTATTTTACTATCCTTTTCTTACCAAATTTCTAATTTTTTGGATTACAAGGTCAGGATCATGAAAAGAGTTAGACATCCGAATGTTGTACTCTTCATGGGAGCTGTAACACGTGCACCACATCTTTCAATTGTTACCGAATTTCTTCCTAGGTATGTCACGATATGCTCACATTTATGGGGGTGTTGGTTTTACCCCCCTTATCTCTTAAAAACCTCTTTGTTTATACTCCGAAAAAAGAGAGTATAAACTGTTTGTTTGGTTTTTTTACTTAAGAAGTAAAAAAAATCTGAAATGTACTCTCTTTTTTGCCGAGTAAAAACAACTTAAAAAAATTACCAAGTGAAATCAGACTTCAAACATTTAATGTCTGAAAAAAAAGGACCAACTATTTCTTATTTTTATGCACAGTATCTGTGAAGAACTGTATTGATAATGTCATGTGACTCACTAAATAGAAACTTACTTTTGTCATTTGTATTTTTGGTAATTATACTGTATCGATAATTATTGCCTGACATGGTCAACATTAGAAACTATACTTTTGGAATGATTCATATTAGCAATTAAAAGTTTTAAAACGACCCATTTCAGTCGCACATTTTTTCTGATTTTAGTCACGAGAATGGGAACATTTCAGAATATTTAGTTACCCCAATGGACCATTTCAAACTCTAAATTGCATAACTATGAAATTAGTCTAATCCAAAAGGTTTTAATTACTAAATCAGATTTAAAAAAAAAATAACTACCAAAAAATGGCAATGGCAAAAGTAAATAGCTATTTAGTGGCATGTGCCCTTTCTTGAATATTGGCAAATTGTGGAATGATTATTGACCCAGTGTTCGCTTTTTTGGGACTTTTAGCAAACTACTATTGAAAGCCTTCATATAATATCGTTTCTCTTAAATAGAATAACGAAGCTCCTTGTATCTTCTGCAGAGGTAGTTTATACAAGTTACTCCACAGGCCCAACAACCAGCTAGATGTTCGAAGGCGTTTGAGGATGGCTCTTGATACCGTATGCTCTTATTATAGTGATGTTTGAATGTGCGTTTGAACTGATTATTGCGATTTGAATCCAAAATAATCACTTTTGACTTTTGTGAGTGTTTGGTGAAATGTTATCTGATTTTCTGATTATTTATGGTCAAATTAATCAGCTTTTGGATAACATGTGAGGAGTAGCTATAGGAAAACTGATTATTGAGACAATGTGAAGTTACGTAACTATCCCTTAACTTTAACCGATAAACCATCTGATTCTGATTCTTTAAGTCGCATTAAGCACTTTGCCGACGCACATCCAAACACGTCCTTATTGCTATAGAAGACATTTTATGCTTCGTTTCTAAAGGTTTCCTCTATCGTGTTTGTATTGTATCTTATTATTATTGTTATAATATTTAATATTTTCAGGCTCGTGGTATGAACTATTTGCACAACTGCACACCTGTTATTGTTCACCGTGATTTGAAGTCTCCGAATCTCCTAGTTGATAAGAATTGGATCGTAAAGGTAGCATACTACTAACCTATAAATGTATGAACAATGAATGATTTTGGCACTGCATGTGAACAGCACGTATTATGGCTGATTTTTTTACCATTCAGGTTTGTGATTTCGGGTTGTCGAGAATGAAGAACAGCACGTTTCTTTCTTCAAGGTCTACTGCTGGGACGGTATGTGTTAGCGTGTTACCTAGTATATGGCGTTAAGAAATTGTAATTTACCATAAACATATGGGCTTATATTGAAAAGATAAATAAAAAAAACAAGACTTTCAACTAGGGGTGTAAACGAGCCGAGCCGAGCCCGAGCCCGAGCCCATTAAAGCTCGAGTTTGGCTCGTTTCGAGCTCTGTATGTAAAGCTCGAGCTTGGCTCGTGAATAATTATACAAGCTCGATCTCGGCTCGGGCTCGACTCGTTTATTATATATATTAGTTTTTTATAATCTATTTATATGTTTATATATTTTATATTTATTTATATATATTATATATTTATTAATTAAATACTATACTTACGTATGAGCTCGTTTAAGCTCGTTTAGGCTCGCGAGCTCGACATGTGAAGCTCGGGCTCGAGCTCGTTTATTAAATGAGCTCATATTTAGGCTCGAGCTCGGCTCGAGCTCGTTTAACTCGAGCTTTTAGCTAGTCGAGCTCGAGTAGCTCGGCTCATTTACACCCCTACTTTCAACACTTTAATCGTTTTGGTCTTCCTACTTTAGTCCCTACATTTTTTTGTCGAGTTCATTTTAGTCCCTCTACCTTTGCAAAAAAAAAAAAAAAAACTGATGCTGGGGGACAAAACTGATAAAAATATGGAAGTATGATGGTTTTTATTGTTCATATGCCATCGAAAAAAACCATCATACTTTCACATTTTCATGAGTTTAGGGAGCAAAGTGAATACAACAAACTAAAAAAATAGGAATTAAAGTGGCAAAACACAACGGAGGGACCGGACTGATAAAAATGTAAAGTATGCTGATTTTTTCCAATATGAACCCTAAATATAGATGAAGTTGTTGATAATTGTGTAATGATGCATGCTTGATATTAATTATTCCATGTGATATGTGTGTATTTCAGGCAGAGTGGATGGCTCCAGAAGTCCTAAGAAATGAACCATCGGATGAAAAGTTAGTATTTTTCTTACCTACTGCTTTTCTGGAAAGTAATTAGTATAAGGGGTTATTTGGATTTGCATTTCTACGGAGATCGTAGTGACAAAAAGAATTTGAATCATATAATGGGATCATCAAGTAATCAGTTGATTAGGGGGTGTTTGGATTTTCCGTTTTGAGGGTGTTTGAATTTGAATCATATAATTGGCAACCAAAATCACTTCTCTACTGCAACTTTTGTGTTTAGTAAAAAGCTTGAATTTGGTGTTTTTTTTTCTCTTAAATCGCACTTTGCCAAAACGCATATCCAACCACCTCCTAAAATGTGTGTTTTGAAAGTGATTATGTAAAATTTATTTGCTATAACAAAACAGGTTGCAGAAGGATGTTTGACATTGTCATATTGATCAGTGTGCTTTGAGTGTTTGGCAGATTCTGATATTGAAAAAAAGTTTTCTTGTAGTTGGACCCTAAACTGATTATCAAAAACTAATTTGACCCAAAGTAATCAAAATATCAAATTCATATTTTGTTTACTCAGTAAAACTGACTATTTATGATATAATATAGCAATAATCTGATGGGTTTATTATGAAAAAACCAACATGTTTTTCACGTTTTTTGCGTTTTCGTCTCTCCATGTTATTTTTTCCCAGAAAAGTTATCAAGTTAGCTTTTTCTTTCTTGTTTAGTGAAATTTGACTATTAGAACCTGATTTTTCAGTTTTATAAAACCCGGTTTATTAATTATAATCGAGCTCTAATAGTCAGTTTTCTGGAAAAAAATAACATTGAAGGACGAAAACGCAAAAACTGTGCAAACATGTTGTTTTTCTTTCATAATAAACCCTAATCTAATTATCAAGATTGGAAATATGTAGGATATGTATGCAATTTTACATACATTTATCAATAATCAGTTTTCTTACAACCTCTTATAGCATTCTAAATCTGATTATTCGGATCCAAATAATCAAAAAATAATAAAAATTAACCACTTCTACTCGAATACACAAAACTTATTTATGCAATTGCAGAATTGCAATAATCAGTTTAAAAATACATTCAAACATCCTTTTTAAGAATCTTGATGCCATGATATTCATGTTAATTAGCTTCCCATTTGCATAATTCGTTGATTTTGATCATTAAAATGACTCAATGCAGGTGCGACGTTTATAGCTTTGGCGTTGTTTTATGGGAGCTTTGCACGTTGCAACAACCTTGGGGCGGAATGAACCCGATGCAAGTAGTTGGTGCAGTTGGGTTTCAACATCGTCGTCTTGAAATTCCAAACGACATGGACCCTGTCATCGCAGATATCATTACAAAGTGTTGGAACACGTGAGTCTCTGATTTCTAAACTGAAATCTAGTCTTCTTCTTTTTAAATCCTTTTCGTATCTAAATTTCTTTTTTTTGGGTGGTATGAGGATGAATCCCCCCTGAGCCAGTTTTGTTGACGTTAGAGCCAAACCAAATCCGCCAAATACCAACCCCCTTCGTTTAGGTGGGCTGGAGGGCGGGTGCCCCCAAAGATTATGAAAGTTAAACATAGCATCCAATTGCAAGTTTTTATACGTATTGGAATGCATAAACATACACTATAGCTTTGTTTTTAGTGATATATTTTTTAAAAATATCATGAAACACCAAAAGTCAAAGTTTTATTCCAACTCTTTTTGTGTCACTATATGTGGTCTTTACCTCACATTACTCAATTCTTTTGTATGTGTAGGTAAAACACACACTTTTATGACAAAATTTTTTACTTTTACTACATTTTTTTTTTTGGGAAAAGTATGTAAAAAACCAACATAATTTTCATGTTTTTCGAATAAGTCATTGCACCAAAAATGTTTCCATAAAACTCCCTCAACTTAAAAATGTTTTCGTAACTAATTACTGCACAAAAAATATTTCCATAAAAGTTCCTTAACAAGATCTTGTGAAAAACTCCTAAAACATCATCAAAGAAATTCAAAGTGAGGGACTTTTTTGGTACAAGAACTTAATCGAAAAATATCTATAGTATGTTGGTTTTTTACATAATTTTCCTTTTTTTTTCTATGTCACTTGAGGCATTTTTCTTGTGACATTTTCATCGATGCATACACCACTTAAAAATGTGCATTTGGTGATCCACATATTGTATCTCTCGGATAAGTCATTGCACCAAAAACGTTTCCATAGAAGTCCCTAAACTTAAAATTATTTTCATAAATAATTACTGCACAAAAATATTTCCATAAAAGTTCCTTGACAAGATCTTGTGAAAAACTCCTAAAATATCATCAAAAAAATTCAAAGTGAGAGACTTTTTTGGAAACATTTTTGGTACAGCGACTTAATCGGAATATATCTATAGTACGTTGGTTTTTTACATAATTTTTCCTTTTTTCTCTATCACTTGAGGCATTTTTCTTGTGACATTTTCATCGATGCATACACCACTTAAAAAACGTGCATTTGGTGATCCACATATTGTATGTGTCGGTTCAACGCCTAAGTGTAAAACTTCATTACTATTAAGATTGTAGTCTCAACGTAATATTTCCATTCTGTTATAGAGATCCAAAACTACGGCCTTCATTTGCTGACATCATGACCGCCTTGAAGCCGCTTCAGAAGTCAAATACAAGTTCTAAAACGGTTAGAGACTAGACCAATTGGATTCCATAATGTAGCTGTGAACCAGGCAAAAGGGTTTGCGCTCGCCATCCGAGAGAATAAGGTAACCGTGCAAGTTAAACCGCTCGGTACAAAATTTGGGAAATTCGTTGTTTGGATATTATGGCAATGAACACACAAGCTTACAAATTTCAAAGGATTCTAATTCTTTTTTTTCTATATGGGTCATTTTTTATGTATTTTTTTTAGGTTTGGTCATGTGGCCATCTCAATTTTCTGTGTTCATTTGCAACCTCAGTTTTCTGTTTTTTGTTTTGTAAATTTGTGTTGTATCAAGGTCATAATTACGTGTTTATAAACATTCATGTTGCGTTTGGTACGTTGGAATCTGGACTCGATGAAAACAAAGATTTTGTCAAGAAATTTATCTCGTGCAATCGTAGATACATGTCTAGTTTAAGATACGATACATTGATAGGTTGAAAAAATTATCATGTTTTTGTGGTTGTACAAGTCTGATCTTTTTTAACGCTATTTTTTTTCATCATTTTAGTTTTTGTGTTACTTTTTTTCTTACTGGAATTGTGAAATTTGTTACTCCAGTTAACAAATATCATATTTTAGTTTGAGGTTTATGTTTAAAAAAAAACCATCATATTTTTAGCATTTCTAACAGTTTGGTTCATGAGACGTTTCTTGACCATACTAAATCCCTTAAGGGTGTTTGGTATAATGGAATCAGTTGAGGTTTATAAACATCTTTTATTATGTAATGAGATGCTTGATTTTCAATATAAAAGAATAGAGAATTAAGTTTAGTTAAATTTCAGTTCTGTTATTTTCTTATCAACGAGTAAAGAATAAAAAAAATGAAATCAAATGAAATTGTAGTATTTTATTTTTTTTCCTTTATTTTTTACGTTAACCTTTGTTTATATATAACTAGCATTGGTTAAAAAGTCATACAAATATAAATTATTTTATTTCACTGTACCAAACACCTCTTTATAGTATCTACGTGTTTAAGCAATTAGTTATTTTGAATTTTAGTTAGACCTGACAATTTGGTACACGACAGGCACGACACGTATACGACACGTCTTTCGTATATGGATTTTAGAAATTCGTGTCGACACGAATTTAAAATTCGTTTTTCGTATCTTATACAGGTAAAACACGAATTTTCCCGTATAAATTTAAATTTCGTGTCACACGATGACACGTATAACGGTATAAGACACGCATAATACACGGATAAACCCGTGTAAACTAGGTTTTAAAAAAATCTAAAAACATTGGGTCCTTACTTATTTTGAAAATGTTTGGATATTATATAAAATTCGTGTTTTCGTGTGACACGTGTTTTATGTGTATCGTATCACGTGTCACACATTTTTTACGTGTAGTGTTTGTGTTTCAGATCGCAACACGTTTTATAATTCGTGTCATGTTCGTGTTTTATAAATTCGTGTCGTGTAAAATTCGTGTCTGACACGCGACACGACACGAATACACGTATGGTCTGGTCTAATTTTAGTAAATCATTTAACAATTTATTTTAGTTGGAAAAAAAAAGACTAAAGCGGCCAAACTAATATAAAAATAAGATGATGTTTATTTTTTCAACAAAAGCTTTAAACTAAATTGTCAAATCATTTTTAACCTAAAACTTTTACAGTTTCAATAAGAAAAATAATAAATAAGAAATAATAAAAATAAATATTGATCGACTAAACCGTATAACTATATAAACATGGCAACCAATTAAATTGATATACCACCATATTTTGTTATCTTCAATAATAACTAGCATTAATTTAATTAAAACTCCTTTAAATTATATTGATTAACATCTCATGATAATTAAATCTTGGAATATTTTATTTTCCATATAAGCCCTCCAATTTTTGAAAGAAAAAATTGTAATACCCTCAAAATACTTTAAAATGTCACGTAAATAACACGTCAAGTAACACATGACATAATAGTAACTAACTATTCCAAATAATAACACATATGACCTTGGGAATTTAAAACTTTACGTTAGATGATAAGTCATGAAAATCTCTATTTACTTTACATAATATCTGAAGTGTACATAATCAACAAAATTAAAACCACCTCTAATTAGGTAACTAATAAGTCCTCTGATGCTGACGAGTAGCATACTTGGGTCCAGCAGGCCTAATACTGCTTTGGTCACCTGAGATACACACGTTAAACACAAAAAGTCAGCTAACGTTGGTGAATAAAAGGATAAGCAGTACGATTATAAAAATACTCGATAACAACAGGTTCAACATTATCTACCGAACGACATATGAGATCCCACATAATTAATTCAAAGAATGTACTCATCCCGGTAGAATAATCCACGTACCCAAATTCCTAGACCGCATAAAGCAGCCGTCGGGAGCACAAAGGAAACCTGGAGTGACTCGTTGTACGATTTATCACTATATCTTTGTACTCATGTGTCTCAAAACTCATATTATAAAATACAAGTCTCAATTAAAATTCAATAATACATGCATGATAATAAGGCTCGGTAAACTCATAGTAATATCGATAAAAAAATCGATAAAAGATCATGCAAGTATACAATGAAATAATCGTACGTATATATCTCAAAAAAGCTTGCAAACTCACCTGACCCAGAATATCACTCATCGAGTCTCACTTCTCTGCCCGTAACCCGACGCCATCAACGTGTGACACTGGAAACACAATTAGATAGCCCAATATTACTAACACAACCCAAGAAACCCACACTAACCCTAATACCTGAACACATAACCCGAATACCCCAAACCTTAGCCCCTGTACTCCGGTCGTAATCGCGCTAAAAAGAGTCACGGTCGCGCTGACCACTACGGTCGCTCTTCCTCGACCTCGATCGAGGTGCCATCGTGCCCCAATTCTTATTGTTTGGGAGCAATTAACATACAAACATTGTAACCAAGTTGACCAAAGGAGACGATCATTTGAGCTCAATCCACGATTTTAATCTTTCAATTGGTTGCTGGCTTCTGTTGAATCAAAGACACACACAATTTTCTGGTTTGGGATGGAATTTATGAAGCAAGAAGGCACATAGGTGAGGCATATAAACGTTTTTGATATAAATCGGTTTGGTACCCAATTATCGATCCCGTTATCAGTAATTATAAGTTTATACCACCGAGCTTCAATTTAATTAACGAATAATAAGATTGCAATCTTGAATCTTTAATAAAACTTAATCACATGACTCAGTTAATTCGTAATCTCTTCACATGCCGGTTCCACGTCTAACTCAGTCATTGACCCAACTCATAATTAATAACTTAAATGACCAATAATATAATTCTACGTACCTTACTTAAAATTAGCGTGTTACAAAAATAATGTAAAAAAACAACATACTAAGTTTTTTTATTGAGTCTCTCATTATTTATTTTTTTATCCGGTAAGTCATTTAACCAACAAAAATTCATGAATTTGTCGTTTTTTCAAGAAAAATTAACAACCTATTCAACCGGTTGCAATAGTTGACGTGGATTCTACAATTCTGTAGTTTTTTCAACAGTAACCCAACAAATTTTTTTCATAAATCCCTAAATTTGAAAAAACTTGCAAATTTTATTTTTTAATCAGTGGACACAAACTCGTTAAATAGGTAAAAAAAAAAAAAAACATTGGTCTAACAACAACCCATAATGTTTGATACGGTGACCCATAGTTCTCTAAAATAAAGACAAAAACTGTCCTAAAATATGTCAGTTTCATCGATTTCTAAAGCCGTGTACATTTAACAAAGTAAATCTTTGATTACAAAAACTTATAATAGTAAATTGACATTTTTAGTCCACGTAGGAAATGAAAAAAAAACAACTTTGAACAAGTTTACAAGTTTCACTTTTCAAATAGGTTATACTTAAATATCTAAATATTCGCGTCAAAACTTCAAGTCACACCCTTTTCGTGACTACTAAACTTGAACTCAAGTCGAGCTTGACACTACCAAGTTCAAAGTCGAACAATTTGCTCACTTACAGCATATTCGTTCATTGCTGGTTAAAAACATACAAACAAATCAAAAAAGATTGAATCGAAAGCTGAA
>JAANYP010001860.1:97793-510293 GCA_020465985.1 Centrapalus pauciflorus | reverse complement strand
ATAAGGAAGATGTAATGGTGGTGGCTGATTGTAAACAACTTCAAAAGGTGTCATCTGAATAGATGAATGAAAATGAGTATTATACCACCATTCTGCTAAGGGTAGCCATAAACACCAGTCTTTAGTTTGATCTCCACACATGCACCTCAAATATGTTTCTAAACATCGATTCACCACCTCCGTTTGCCCATCTGTTTCAGGATGGTATGTAGATGAGAGTAAAAATTCAGTACCATGAAGTGAAAACAGGCCCTTCCAAAACTGACTTAGGAACACCGGATCTCTGTCGCTCACAATACTTCTAGGCCAGCCATGTAACTTGAACACATTATCTAAGTAAGCCTGAGCAACTTGAATTGCATTGAAAGGGTGTGCCAAAGAAATGAAGTGGGCATACTTGCTAAATCTGTCCACCACCACTAAAATTACTTCTTTACCCAAGGACTTAGGTAACCCAGTGATAAAATCCATAGAAATATCTATCCATACTTCCTCTGGAATTGGAAGTGGCTGTAGCAATCCAGGTGATGCAGCTGTGTCATATTTAGAAGCTTGACATATTTTGCACTCTCTAATAAATTGCCTCACTGCCTTTGTCATCCCTTTCCACCAAAACAAACTTTTAAGTCTTCTGAGAGTTATGTCCCGTCCAGAATGACCACCTTCTGGTGAAGAATGATGCCAGCAAATCAATTTATTTCGGAGATTATCATCATGCCCAATCACTATTCTTCCCTTTTTTCTTAATAAACCATCTTGCAACTTGTAAAGATGATGTTGAGGAGGAAATTGCAAGAGTTCTGATAGAAGCTTGATCAAACCTTCATCCAATTGATAACTAGCCTTAATTGATGCTACCAATTCTGATGAAATAACAGACAATGCCATGCACAACACTTCTGCTCCTGGAACTCTAGAGAGCGCATCTGCTGCAGTATTTTCTTGCCCACTCTTATATTGAATTTCATAATCAAACCCCATTAGTTTAGACAACCAAAACTGTTGAAACGGAGTCGATATTTTCTGCTGCAACAACCATTTAAGGCTCTTTTGATCAGTTTTTACAATAAAATGGTTCCCCATCAGATATTGTTCCCATTTTTGTATCGCAAACACAATGGCTAAAAGTTCTTTTTCATAAACTGAAAGTTTCTGCCATTTAGGACCCAAAGCTCTGCTGATAAATGCTAAAGGATGTCCTTGTTGCATCAGAACTGCCCCGATTCCTAGTTTAGATGCGTCCGTCTCCACTACAAAGGTCTTTGAAAAATCTGGTACAACAGTGCTTTTTTTAAAGTTTCAAAAGCAACTTGAGCTTGATCATTCCACCTAAAATTCCCTTTCTTCAGTAATTCATTCAAAGGTTTGTTAATAACAGCAAAATTCTTCACAAACTTCTTGTAATAGCCCGTGAATCCCAAAAAACTCCTTAATTCTTTGATGGATGAAGGAATTGGCCAATTTGAAATGGCCTCAATCTTTTTCGAATCAGTTTCTACTCGTGCTGCAGAAATAAAGTGACCCAAATATTCCACTTTGCTAATGGCAAAAACACATTTACTCATCTTAGCAAACATAGATTTTTCTCTCATAAGTTCAAAGACTTGCTCCAAATGATGCCAGTGCTCCTCTTTACTTCTGCTATAAACGAGAATTTTGTCGAAAAAGACCAATACGCATCTTCTTAATAAGCTTTTGAACACATGATTCATCCATCCCTGAAATGAAGCTGGGGCATTGGTGAGGCCAAAAGGCATTACCAAAAATTCGTAATGCCCAGTATGGGTTTTAAAAGCTGTTTTAAACACGTCATCTGGATGAACTCTTAGTTGATGGTAACCTGCTCTTAAATCCAATTTACTGAAAATAGATGCCCCTGCCAATTCAACAATCAACTCTTCGATTACAGGAATTGGAAATTTGTCTTTTATTGTCTTCTTATTCAAGTCCCTGTAATCAACACATAACCTCCAAGTACCATCATTCTTTCCTACTAATACCACCGGTGATGCAAAAGGACTGCTACTATTTTGTATAATCCCTCTATCGTACATCTCTTGTACCAATTGCTCAATCACATCTCTTTGTTTAATGGGGTACCTGTAGGGCCGAATATTAACCGGTGATGCTCCCGTTTCCAATGGAATTCTATGATCAAAAACCCCTCTGCATGGTGGTAATTCAGATGGTTCGTCAAAAACCATGCTGAATTTTTCTTTCAGATTAACCAACTGCTCATCTGCACATTCCATATGTTGTAATTCAACTTTATTCTGATCAGGTAATGTCACCAGCCGTAACAGGTAAAGTTGAGCTGCTGTCTCCATTAATTTGCAAGATGGCTCTCCTTCAATCACCTTCATTTTTTGGGGTAAACTGCCTTTTAAAGAAAACGATTCTCCATCCAAAATAAAGCTCATGATCAATTTCTTGAAGTCCCATGTAATCTGCCCCAACGTACTAAGCCATTGGACGCCTAACACCATATCACAACTCCCCAATGGTATCAACATTACTTCAGTATTAAAAATTTTCTTGTTCATCCTCCATGAAAACTTTTCACATTTATGTTGACATACCAAATGGTTACCACCAGGGACTCCTATAGCTTGTGGATCCATTGTCTGCACTGTACACCCAAAATTTTTAGCCAATTTTAAGTCTAATAAATTGTGGGTACTTCCTGAATCAATTAAGATGTGTAAGGGTTTGTCTTCCACCATTCCAATTACCCTCATTGTCTGGAAATTCTGATTACCCGACAGGGCATTAACCGAAATATAAGGCTCTGAAATTTCAATTTCGTCTATTCCATCTTTGTCGTGCTCACTTTCTTCAACTTCACAACCCAAAATCTCCACAGTGAACAGCTGAGGTTCTCGAAATGGGCATTTGTGACCTTTCTCATATTTCTGATCACAATAGTAACAGAGACCCTTAGCAATTTTTTCTGCTCTAACATCAGCTGGGATATATTTAACGGTTTTAGGATTGAATTTGGTTGAAGTTGATGACAAAGGCTTAGTGGTTGGTGTTGGAAGTAAAGGAGGTTTGTTTGCATTTGGATTATAAGAAGAAACGTATGAAGTGGGTTTGGGATATTTCTGAACACTAACGAGTGTTTGTTCTTCTTGCAATCTGGCATATTCAATTGCCTCTGTGATTGTTTTCGGTTTGAAGGCTCTTACAAAAGGTTTTATGGTGGGTTTAAGACCACCAATGAAGCTGTCGAGGATATAATCATCAGGTAAAACATGGCTATTCTGCAGCATAATAGATCGAAAATTCTCGAATTCATCAACATAGCTTTCAAGA
The DNA here is from genome assembly GCA_020465985.1 of Centrapalus pauciflorus. NCBI lineage: Eukaryota > Viridiplantae > Streptophyta > Magnoliopsida > Asterales > Asteraceae > Centrapalus > Centrapalus pauciflorus. The sequence goes on along the minus strand of JAANYP010001860.1, from coordinate 506,978 downwards.
GAACCGTGTTGCTGCAACTTGTTAAACTGTTCTACCACATTCATTCCCTGTTCATCTTTGAATCTAACAGTGACATCAATGACAAAATCGTTCCAGTCGACATGTTTTCGAATCGACAGGTAATTTGATATCCAACTTTCAGCTCTCTCTACCATAAAGAGTGAAGCTAAATCTACCTTTTGTTCATCGGGAATTTTGCACAAAACAAAGTATCTACAACATTTCTTTATCCACAATCTAGTATTGGTTCCATCAAACTTAGGGAATTCAAGCTTTGGAATAATACCTGGAGATCTGGAATTACCTCCACCTGCACCACTTCTTGGAGAATTGATGCTATTATCTTTCATTTCTTGCATCATTTGCATCAATGCTTGCATATTCTTTGTTTGATCTTGCAAACATTTAGCCTGTTCTTCAAATTTTTTCTCCAATGCTTTTACTTGTTCATCCATTGTTGTCGCTCTTCTGGTTGAAGGAGCCAGATTTAATGGAGGTTTCAAAAAAAAAATTTAGGAACGAACAGCTTTGATACCAATGTTACAGGTCATCAATTCATCAATGGTTGAATTGATGAATTAGGTAAGAATTGTAGAAGAGGATAAGACATTGAGAGAGAATTGAGAGGAATAGAGAAAAGATCTTATTAGGTATTTCATACGTATTACAAATGAGTGAGCTCCTATTTATAGACAATGACTGAGAATTAGTTACAAACAATTAACAAATCTCAGTTAATCAGTTAGAGTAACTGATTTTGACTTTCTTTTGACTCCCTTATCAGAATTACGAATACAATTAAATGTACTTTTTTGTTTGTAAAGATCATCACAGAACGTCCTTGATATGTCAACATGGAAAGCTATTTGATCGACATTATAACTAGGAATCAAAACAAAACGAAAACTTGATATAATATCAGCTAGGAAACTAAGTACAATTCAAACAAAAACTCCAATATTCTACTCGAGGAACACGCCTTACCCAAATCAATCAACTTCAACAAATAGTCTGCAAATTTCCATGTGTGTTCATCCAATTTTCATTACTCTAAATAAGATACCCAGCTACTTAGACTAACTGAAATAAAATAACTTTTTAACAAAAACATCAAGAATTTCTAGATTTATTCTTTTACTTCAAATCCAATCATTTCAGTGGATCTCAAGATGTTTGGTATACCCTTCAGAAATAAAGTCGGGGTTGCCACATGGGATGGCCCCGACAAGAACACCACCCAACCCCTCTCGACCCCGCTCTCCCTTACAACATCTCGCCTAGGCTTGGCAAAAAAACCCATCCCCGACGGGGAACCCGTAACTCGACCCCGATTTGACGGGGGAATCCCCGATTTGACGGGGGAATCCCCGAGTTGATCGGGGATGGGGATGGGGACGGGGAATCCCCGATTTAAAATAATGGGGATGGGGCGGGGATGGGAGACACTTTAATCCCCGACCCCGAACCCGGCCCCGATTATAAATTATGTTTTAATATAAATTATTACATATGTTTAACTTTACAATGTAAATTATTCATTATATTTTATATAACATATTAAATATAATTGTATATGACTTTTCTATAATTTAAAATACTATTTTTATTTTTCATTTTATTGGTTTTATAAATGTTTTGCATTCATTTCTATGTTTTAGTTTTATTATAAATTATACATTATATATGTAAACACCTCAAATATGTTTGAATTAATTTTTTTAAAGTTTATTTACATATATTTTTCTACTAAATTACTATTTTTAGTTTAAACTTAAATAATCTTTAGGAACTTGAAAAACCCGATTCCCCGATTGGGACGGGAATGGGAATAGAAACTCATTCCCCGACGGGGATGGAGGAAAGGATTATGAAGCGGGGATGGGGATGAGAATTGAGATCCCCGCCCCATTGCCATCCCTAATCTCGCCTCCTCCCCCTCCCCCTCCCCCTCCCCCCCTCTCTCTCTCTCTCTCTTTCTCATCCTCCCTCTATCTCTCTACATTTTAATAAATAATGGGTATTGGAAAGATGAGTATTTCTGAGATAGAAAGATAGAGTGGATGGAGTGAGAAAAACTGATGTGATGCTGACGTGGCTAAAACTCTCATCATTCTAAATAAGGGAAAAGAATTTTGTTTTGGTATCGCTATAACTTTTTTCTCATTTAAGTCCATTTACTTTCTATTCAACCAATTAAAGATGACAAAACACAGTTACTGTTGACATACACATTTGCTGCTCGAAATATCAAGACGTATTCGGATGAACACTTCTAAATCCGCTCATGAGTGATCATCTTAAAGTACTTCAACGCGAGTCCTGAGTTTAAAAAGCTTTGCTTGATTCTCAACTTCGAAATTCAACTACATTATTTCTAGTGGTTAGCCATTCCTTCAAAAGATTTTAGGTGACATTTGGTTTACATATTCTTTTTCCCTAAATTTACATTCTATCAAAGATTTTGCATTATGCAATAGTTTTATTTATCAAGATTTTGTATTATCTTTTAGAGAAAATTTGCTAATATGAATAATGCAAGGTAGTTGAGAAATTGAGATTTCAAATCCTAGTAGTAATATGAGTTTTTAAATAACAAAGAAGAATAAGATTTAAGTAGAAGTAGCCATTTCGACCAACGGGTCAAATGGGCAGGAAGGTCAAAATGACTCATAGTAAAAAGTTAAGCTTGGACATTTTTTTTTCTTATAAAAATGAAATTCTAGAATTGAGGCATTTAATTGTTTTTTGAAAAAAATTCATATTATGTAAATTCTTTGTCTTTTGGTCGTCAACACGTTCGATCCATTTGCTTGAACGGGTCAGAATTGTCACGCTTAGATTTTAGAATTCATGGGATTTTAAATCGTTACTTGAATTTGCGAACCAAACACAAGATTTTATATGTAAATCCCAAAAAGTTCACGAACCAAACGTGCTGTTGCTGTTTCTTGTCAACTTGGTTTGGTAATCCAAAGGATTAAAATCTGGAATATTGAGTTGTGTAAATGTTCATTTTCATTATTAATTGTTGGTTTTGTAGGACTTGATCCAGATCGTGCAAAGCCTAAAGAGAAGTTTTGTGCAGGAAATACTATCAGTCCGGTATTGGTTCTTGTTTGTTGTTTAAATCACGAACGATACTAACCGGTTTCGGTACCACTTTAAAAACCGATAATACAGGTACCGGAAAGGGCCGGCCCATTGGGGTGTGCAACATGGGCTACTGCCCAGGGCCCAACAGCCAAGGGGGCCCACAATTATTTTTTTTTCCTCTAATACCTAGAGTAATACTAATAGTTTACTTGTTTTTTCTAGTTTTGTTTGATTGTGATATTTACGTACATATTTACATGATTGTTTTCTTTAATCTTTAAATGTTATATATACATACATGTTTAGAAGGTCCTTTATAAATTTTTGCCCCAGACCCCAAAAACAATAAAGACGACCCTGGTACCGGACCGAATACGAAAAGGCTTACAAGTGCCACCAATAATACAGAAGATTCAGACAAAGGGTTTTCTATGTTTGCTAAAGCTAATGATTATTACTTTTTTAACCGTGATTTCCACAAAAGAAATATACATACATATACGTGTGCGAGAAAGTGTTTTCATATCATTGCTAACTACATATATAATTGTTGGATTGGTAGATCAACCATGAAAACCCCGTTAGGAATTTTCGGTATATTTAATTGTGTTGGATTGCTAAGTATATTTAAAATGTTCTAGTTATATTTATTTTCTTGAATTTTCGGTACCAAATTCGATATAGTACTGTAAAACCGGTACCGATACCGGAACCTAACCAGATCAATTAAATCGGTTCGGTATTCAGTACCTTCAATCACCCAAAAAAGTTATCGGTATAAACCTGTTCGGTACCGGTCCAATACATAAATTCATCGCTATTTTCTTGTACTTTTAGCCGATCTTTGGGTTTTTCTATTACTTATGTCTAACAACACATTGATAGATTTTAGTCTTTCGTGTTTACACTATTCATTGGTATTATTTCAAAAAAAAATTGTTACTTAAAGAAACCTAATTTTATAAACGTACTTAGCAAAATATGTGTAATAAGGACGTACAAAACTCAAGTTTGGATCGAAAATAGATAAATCCTACTTGAACTAAACTAGACCAAACCAAGAAATACCAGTACCATTTGGTTTAGTTCTTGGTTCTGAAGTTTTTTAGTTTTCAACTTGTATTGCTATAGTCACAGTTCGCTTTTGTCCTTTCCCGTTATAACCGTAAGATGAACCGGTCATTAATATCGTTTGATTTGGTTCTTGATCCTTTTTCATTATAAAAATCAGAAAAACGAGGTTCTTTTTTGTTATATTAACTGAGTATTAATTTGTTTTCAGATAAAAACAAACTCAAACTAGTAACAAAAATTAATTTAATCGTAACCTTTGTTTTTAAATAAAAGCTAAAATTCTATAAAAATTTTTAATAAAAGTCTATATTAAAAGACTTTAAAATGTATACATATCAAACACGCCTTGTTGTTGGTCTCATTAAGTAGGGATGAACACGGTCCTATTCAGCCGGTTTAACGACTAAAATCTCGACCAAACTGATAAACTCGGTTTAAAATTTTCTCAAAGCAAACAAGCCAAATCTAGCGACTCGGTCAAACCGGCCAAACCGTAAATAATCGGTTTTGGTATGGCTGGTTTCACGATTTGATTTAGAAACTTTGAGTTAGTTTATAAATATTTAAACAATTTAAAAGAAAATACAAGTACATTTGATATTATTAAAGTACAACATCAAAAGAAAAAATATGCTCAATGTTTTGTTATAATTAAAAGTTAAGTGAATTTAAATAAATAAAGTATCACAAATACTAAATGGATGTTACATTTCATCAATATTTAATTTAACAATTATAGGCATTATTAAAGGAAATGCATATGTATTGTGATCGTATTTGATTATGTAACAAGAAATGTTAGTATATTTAAAATATTTAAATCAATTTATAAAGAATCTTAGAAATTTATATATATTCCATTTTAATATTTTGAAGATTGATAAAAAAAAATATAACAAACTTATATATTAAAATATAACTCGGCTGGTTCAACAAAAATGGTGTCGGCTAGTCGGTCAAAACTAAACTACTCTTTCAACCCTGTCAAACCGGGCGGAGACTTTTGGTTTGGTCGGTTTTGGTCTAACTGTGTTCACCCCTACCGTTAAGGCTTATACGATTACGTGATGTGGTTCCTTATGCTATATATTACATAAGTTGGGGGTTAAGTGCAATTAAACAAACATGATAAATTTTTCAAAAATTATTTGTTATAACCCAAACAAATTACAAAGTGTTTAATTAAAAAGTAGTTAGTAAAACCTATCCTATAAACACTTTAAATTTAAAGACTGATGATGTTTCAAGTACTACTCAGTGATACTTAAAAAATATCAAGTATAACATAAATGCATTAACAACTCGCTAAGAAGATCCTTGTTGATCAAGTATAACATAAATGTGATCAAGCTATGTAGGATCAAAAGTGAAGGAGTGTCATGAAGAAAACAAAACATGGTCAATTGAAAATTTGCTAAATGGAAGCAATAGATTCAAAATTGGTCTATAAGATAAAGTATAAACCAAACGAGAAGATAGATAAATTGGTGACCATTAGAACTATACTGACAATCGCTATCAAGAGAAACTCATTCACCAATTAGATGTGAATAACTCGTTCTTACACGAGACTTAGAGGAGGAAGTTTACATGAAGATACGACAAGGTTATGACAAAAGGGGAGGAGCCAATGTGTGCAGGTTAAAGAAATCACTTTATAGTTTAAAACAAGCCTAGAGAAATTGGTATCAAAAACTCACTTCGAAGCTCACCATGCTCGATTTTAAACAATCACGTGTGGATCATTCCCTTTTCCCTCACAAGAAAGACAATCTTCATAGCCACTCCAATTTACGTTGTTGATATGATTATTGTGGGAAAATATTTGGACGGAATCCATGAAACAAAAGTCTATCTTGACAATAAATTTAGCATAGAAGACCTTAGTCCCTTGAAGTACTTTCTTGGAATAGAAATTGGGTCGAACAAAGGATGGCTTGGTTCTAAGTACAAAAAATACATACTAGACATCTTAGAAGATGTTAGAATGCTGACCATGCTACTTTCTAATGGAACAAACCCTAAAACTTGAAAAGGATAGTAAAGAACTTCGAGTAGATGTCGGCCATCAAGTACCAAAGACTCATGGGTAGACTGTTGTATCTCTATGCTACGAGTCCCGATCTCACTTATGCCGTGAATGTCCTAAGTTAATTTATCTCAGATCCTCGACAATATCACTTGGATGCAACCATGGGGGTTTTTGAGATACTTAAAGACAACGGTAGGACATGGAATTCTCCTACCAATTCAAGGAGGAATGAAGCTGATCACGTATTATGACGCAGATTGGCTTGAAAGTCAATTCTCTAGATGATCACACACAAGATATGTGATGTTACTAGGAGGAGCACGAAGTCAAAGAAACATTCAGTTGTGTCTCGATGTTCAATGGCTACTACTGTTAGTGAAATCATATGGATGCGATGGCTCTTGAAGAATTTGAAGTTAAACAAGATGGACCTACACCCCTATTCTGTGATAATCAGATTACCCGTAACATCGTAAAGTCTTCCATGAATGCACCAAACATGTTGAGATGAATTGTTACTTTGTGAGGGAGCGGATGGAAGCTCAAGAAATTTTGCCTCTTCCTATGAACTCAAAAATGCAAGGTGCATATATTTTTCTAAGGCTCTAGGAATGACTCAACAAGTTGGGCATGTAGAATCTACATGCTCCATATTGAGGGGGAGTTTAGAATCTCATCCATAAATATTTCGTGTATATCCTCTAGGTTTTAATTGATTGTGTATTCCTTTTTTATGTCCTTGTTTTAGCATTGTTTGTTAGCATAAAGTTGTATATGTTTCTGTTCCTTGTGTATCATGTATCAATCTATATCTATATATATTAATAAAAGAAAATCATCTCTTCCACGTGTCGTTCAACCAAAGCGTCCCCTCTCTTTTCTCCCGCCCAAACTTCCAAAAATACGCCTCTTTTGCGCTTCACTAATCTGATACCGATTTCTGCTTCCCCTCTCAAACCCTATTCCGCCTCCTTTCTCCCTGTAACTTCTTCTCTCCTACGCTTCTACATCATACCCTATTTCACCTTCTTTTCGCTTTTTCTTCTTCATAGCTGCGCTTCAAACCCTAATATGACGTTTTCTCCCCAAGATGATGTTAGGTTTTGGCGATTAATTGTGTTTTGTTTGGGATCCGTATTCATTCAATCACTGCACGAGTTGCTTGTCTTATGTCGTCAACCTCAACACAATCGTCATTCCACCTGCGCAATCGACTCTCTTCAATTACTTTTTGAGTGGCTAACTTTGATGGTATCTACAATAGTACTTGTCGTACACTCTAATTTCCCTTTCTTTATTTCACTTAATTGTTTTTCTACTTTTTTTTATGAATATAGAAGGAACTGAATTTTGCTAGAAGGTTAAGACAGTTCAACATCCCTCCATACTTCCCAATCACGTAGTAAGTCTTAAATTTCTTTTATTGATTATGCTTGAACCTTTGTGTCAGGTTTTTGAAAAAGAAAGTAACTGGATTGATAATGTTTAGAGTAATTTAAGTTTTTTTTGTTTCAATTTGTCAAATAAGACTTTTTTTTTAAAAATTTGTTGGAATCCGGTACACTCTAATCCCTATCTCTATATCACTTTTGTAATGTGAGTTACAAAAATAAGATTATAATGTGTTGGTGGTGCAAGGATGCACAAATCTTTGCACTTCCTGTTGAAAGTTGATTGAGAAACCTGCCAAAATTTTCCCAGGTTGATGTTTTGTTGTATTGATGTTCTAATTTTTGGGAATTCAATAGTTTTTGAACTCATTATCTGCGTAATTTCCAGATTTATGTAATCAATCAAGGTTAAGGCTTTATACTAATTTTGGTAGTAGATTATGGAAAAGATTCTATACTAAATTTATAGGCTGATCAATGATTATTTGGATTATAATATGTACTAAGGTAGCTGGTTCATTAACCATACTCATATTCCTCTTTCTAGATCTCGACATAAAATATTATGACATTGGCATTCCTTATCGTGATGCCCTCTGATGAAACCCCCTTCACATCTGAAAATTCAGAAACTCCTATCTCAGATACCCTACCAACTACATCTGAAGCTATCCCCCGACTTCCTTATTTAGACCAAAATCCCAATCAAGACCATATTCAACCGTATCCACATACTTTCAAGTGGACTAGAAATCACCCAATAGAAAATATTATTGGTGATCCATCTGCTTCAGTCCAAACCAGAAGAGCCACAATAAACGAGTGCCTATTTTCCAATTTCCTTAGCAAACTAGAGCCGAAGAATGTGAAAGAAGCTCTTTTGGACGCTGATTGGATTGTTGCAATGCAAGAAGAACTAAATCAGTTCGAACGGTTGAAGGTCTGGAGACTTGTTGAGCGACCCAAAGACAAATCTATCATTGGCACGAAGTGGATCTTTAAAAACAAGAATGACGAACATGGAGTAATCATTCGCAATAAAGCTCGACTAGTTGCCAAAGGATACAATCAACAAGAAGGGATCGACTATGATGATACATTTGCACCTGTTGCACGATTAGAAGCAATTAGGATGTTTTTAGCTTTTCCCGCTCATAAAAACTTCACTGTTTATCAAATGGATGTTAAAACTGCGTTTTTAAACGGGGAATTAACTGATGAAGTATATACATATCAGCCCGAAGGCTTTACTGATCCTTCGAAACCTGATCATGTATATATTTTAGACAAGTCACTGTATGGCCTTAAACAAGCACCGCGTGCTTGGTATGATGCACTTTCAACATATCTGTTGAAATGTGGATTCAACAAAGGTGCAGTTGACACAACCCTGATTATAAAACGTCAGGGGCCGGATATTACAGTAATACAAATATATGTAGACGACATAATATTTGGGTTTACAAATCCTGAATTTTGTAAGAAATTCGCATTCTTAATGTCCCAGAAATTCAAAATGAGCAAGATGGGAGAAATAATTTTTTTCTTAGGATTACAAGTTAAACAATTGACTGATGGTATTTTTATAAATCAGTCAAACTATTTTCAAGACATGTTAAAGAAATTTAACATGGTTAACAGTACTCCTATGAAAACTCCCATGGCTCCGGATTCAAAGTCAAAACTCGATGAGGACATTTCGGGGAAACCTGTAGATGTGACTCATTATCGAGAAATAATTGGGTCATTAATGTATTTAACAGCCAGTAGACCGAATATTATGTTTGCTACATGTGTGTGTGCTAGATATCAGGCGAATCCAAAAGAATCACATTTAACTGCCGCAAAAAGAATTTTAAGATATCTGAAGGGAACTCCAAACCTTGGTTTGTGGTACCCCAGAGAATCTTCATTCAATTTAACTGCTTTTTCTGACGCTGACCACGCAGGTGATAAGATGGACAGATGAATTGAAAAAGGATGTTTAAAATACTCATGCATCATTTACGTAAAAACCCCACATATTTAATCCTTTGTTTTTGCGTTATTTTTAGATGTCAACCCAGTTCCATGCAAACGGTAACCTTCCGGAAATTCCCAAAAACCTAGGATGAGAACCCACGACCCTAGAGATGTTCGTTTCGAAAAACCACTCAATGTGGAGTTCCCTGAAATTCCACCAAACACTAACAATGGTAAACCTCCTAGGTTTCTCATAGATAGTACCCTAAAAGAGTCTGAATTTGATAATTTTGAAATATTAGAGTGTTTTGAGAGGCTAGGATGGGCTAAAGCCATACAATGGGAACTTCCGTATATTCATACTAGTTTGATCCAACAGTTGTTCGCTACTGTTCGGAAAGCAGAAGAGGAAGAGGACCATGATTTTGAACTAGTGGGAATAGTAGGAAACAAGAAAGTGTCAATGTCTAGGAAAATCCTTTGTGAGGAATTTGATATAGACGCAGATATTCCAAGGCCTAGGGAATTTTGGTCATCTTTAGATCTTCAGGGGGGTAGAGCGAGACAAATTGGTGGATGGTCTAAGAAATGGGATGAGATGTTAGCCACGGTATTTGGAATGTCAATAGAGGAGGCGAGAGAGTATGTCCATTATAATAAGGGGGATTTATGTCTGCTAGCTAAAGTGCTGTGGAAGTTTGTTACCCTCAACTTGCTTCCTAGAAGTCATGACAATGTAAGGTCTCGACTCTACAGATCTATCTAGACGCGACACCGTCAACGAGTGCGGAATCCTCGTTAACGGCTTGACGGAAACAACTCTCACACGGAACACGGAGACTATCAACACGCTGTATGGACGAACACGAACGCACCTACGGGATGATTCTCTCCGAAAGAACACTCACTTAGCTGATAAACTCGAGATCGCCCTTTTGCTTAACCTCACACGAATTCTGCAAAAGTCTACTAATGATTCGAGTTAATCCCTAATTATAGAGGCTCATTCGAGTTTGTCATGGGCCAAACTCGAATCAGGCCCAAGGCCCATTCGAGTTTGTCCCCTTGACACTCTCGAATCTACCCTATATATCACATTCGAATCTGCCTCTATGTTAAATTCGAATTTGTCACTAAATTCGAATTTCTCATGTTCAACTTATATTTGATTATATGATTCAACTTATATTTGACTTAATCTTTGGATTTTATGTTTGAACTTCTTGTAATACATTACATCAAGTTCAAACACACAATCAATAACTATCAAACATATATAAACACATACATCAAATATCCAATACTTTGTAATATTACTTGAACCAAAATGCTAGTACACTTAGACTGCTATCGTCACACAGGGTAAACTAACAGACTCCCCCTTGACGATAGCTCCCAACTAACTATTTACATTTTGATTAAGTACTAGAGCTATATATACTACTTCCTGCGTATATACCTGCATCTATACATACTTTTACTACCTTCTGGTACTTCCTGGCATCAGACCTCCATCCTTCGTGAAAGAAGATAGGTTAATCATTCAGCTTCTTCAGGTCGTCCTTCGATAGATTTATTAAGTGCAGTGGATCATACACTCTCAAAATCACTTTGTCCTGTGTATCTTCCATGACTGCTTCAGCTGTGTCATTATCGACGTACCACCATTTCATGTTGCCTAGAACATCTTGTGGCATCGATTTCATTGGTACTTTCTTCAGACATCTCACAGGTTTGTATACCATCCTGGCCCATGGCCTACCTGTATGAGGATCTATTCTCGACTCATCCTCGACCCTTTTTCCAGTCCTTGGCTTGAGTCGTTCAAATTTGCCTGACCGACCTTCTTTCCTTATAATTTTTTCTATCACTTCTGCGTACTGATCATCTCCAATATTAATCAGCTCCTTCCAGGCTAACTCTTTCACTTCAATCTTGGGCAGTGTATTGAATACTTTCAGTGTTCGCCTCAAGTATTGAAGACCATCTCTCCTTTTTAAAATAAATAGCTGCAGTTCTCGGTCAAAGAATCAGCTTATAATTCCTCCTGAGAGATTTTCAGCACCTGGAATTCTCATTCTTATCTTCATCTTTGGCTTTGTCTTCTTCTCTTCCTTACGGAACCAAAGTTTCATCAACTCAGCCCTAGATGGCTCCTTTTCTGCTTCTTCAAGTTCTGAGTCTTCGACTGAGGCTATCTTGATGTCATCTATGTCAATCACATTGTGATTATTGCGCACATACAATTCCATGATAGGTTGTGAATTTATGATCACCTCGTTGACATTATCGTCTTCGTCCTCTATCACTTCGTCGTCGGATCTCCAATCAACAATCTCCTCAGGTACGAATTCCCCTTCCTCCAACTCCTCCATTTCATCTTCAAAATCAAATTCCATCAGTTCTTCCTTAATATCTTTTAGCGCATCTATCATATCGCTCTCCATAGTCCTTGAGGAACCAGCCTCTCCTCCTTCAGCTCCCAACTGACTCGGCTCCCCCTGAATCTCAGCATGCTGAGCAGCAGAAAAATCTACTGGCTCATTATCTCTTTGCGTGCTGGGATCATTGCCGTCATTATCTCCATCATTATCTACATCCCTGGGCAGCTCTTCCTGATCCCGGCAGCTTGTCTCCCCCTGAGCCTTTAGGTTTTTACATAATTGCTCAATAAGGGAGCGCATCGATCGTATCTCGGCCGCCTGATCAGCAACAAAGGCTTTAAGCTCCAAGTTTTCTTCCTCAATTTTGCCCACTACTTTCTTCAACTCGGCATTCTCGATGTCTATTTGTGCATTATGCTTCTGTATTTCTCCGAGAGCCTTCGTCAAACCGAAGATTTGGACTTGTTGGAAGTCGACTTTGCTTTTCAGCTCAGATGACCGTTGATTTTCGGTGAAAGTGGATGAAGTGGATGGTATGGATTGTATGGGGGTTGGAATGATTGGTGATGGAATGTATGGTTCAACAGGTGGTGGGGGTGGTGGAATGGTAGATTGAGCGGGTGGAGGTTGAGGTATTTCTGGCTGTGAAGCAGAGGCCGAGGAAGCTCCCTGCATGAATCGATGACGTTTTGCCCTTTGTCGATGGACCAGAGGTGCAACCTCCTCTTCTTCATAATCTGATTCGTCGGACTCTGCTGAAGCTCTTTTCCTTCTATCTTCTTCTTTAGTCACCACTAAACGTGACCCATACGTCCCCATTTGGATGGACGGATCTTCTGTTTCTTTTTCAGCTTTCATTTCTTCCATTTCCTCGGATTCAGTATCTGAAGATGACTTGTCATTACCTGCTTGCTTAGGTTGATACTCATCAATTTGCCTAAACACGTCAACTTCTCCATCCGGAGGCTCCAATAATTCTCCAACTAACTCAGCCGTAATTTCCTCATTTGCATTTGGACCCGCTGCCCAAATCTCTTGCAATGTTTGAAATATCGGATTAGATTCGGATGGTGCACTCTGTAAGACCCAAGATTTCTCAAAGGTCTCAAGTCAAGGCCCAATACCAACGCAATATCAATCATGAAACTAAGATAAAATTAATAGTGCGGAATACAGTTAATTACAGACAGAGACAAAAACTAAGTATAAGATACAAACTTCTAGACTATTTCATCAAAGCACAAATGTAAACTAGCCCAAACCCCAAAGCTCTATCTTTAATCGAGTACCAAGGTATTGGGACAGGTTCTAATGCACTTCAAGCTCTTTCAAAGTCCTGACCTATGAACTAGGTCCAGCCAATCCTTTGCCTTTACCTGAAAAATAATGCAACAACAGGGTAAGCTTATTTGCTTAGTGAGAATGTAGAATTTCACATTTAACATGCAATTATGAACGCGGAAGCACATGCACTGCACTCGGCACATGCACGGCTCAGCTCTATATGCACTGCACTAGGCTCATGCACAGCTCAATCTCGAAGGGACATTGGCCAATTAATGCTCTTTTGATGCGCGACTTTGCTCAGCTCCCAGTTATAAAACTGTTGTTGCTCTTGAGACTTTTAGACAAATTCATAAGGAATGCTCGGATGATGATAAATCCATACACACGCATCATTAATGGGGATCAACCACGTACTGGGCTAGCTACCAGTAAAAAGCTCTATATGGATATCATCGGAATGCTCAGCTCTAGCTACCCTCTGTGCTTTCATCATGTAAATCAGCACATCATAAGCTTAACATTAATCCAACACTGAGCAATAGTGATGGAGTTAAGCTTAACAATCAAATGACTCGTCAATGAAATAGATACTGGAAGAATAAATGCTCAGCTCAACAAATCATAGTAAATATACTATGATAACATATGTCAATAAGCTCAAGATCAGAATGTCAATAAATCAGAATCATGCAACAAAAGTCTCAATTCACATAATATGCAGTTAAAGTGAAATCTACAACTCACAGTTACTGGTTATTTGTGCTCTTTTACTTTCTGGCTCAGGCTCTGTTGCTCACAATCTGTAGTGGATTAGAACCACTATCTGACTTATATCAGACTTTCAGATGCTCGCCATTTTGCTCTTTGCTCAATCTGTTATTAATATCATTTCTGATATTTATTAGCTCTTATATCATCTGAATAATATATATTCAGTGTTCATTCAATTTAATAAGCTCAATATTCGCTCGTTGATCTTTTAATCTCAAAATCTTATATCTTGATCATCAATCTCATTCTTTGATATTTATATTCTCTGAAGATCAATGTGTACATATATATATATATATATATATATATATATATATATATATATATATATATATATATATATATATATATATTATTAATCATTAAACTAGTTATTTTGTCATTTCATGTGTTCTCTATGTGTTTTATTCAAGATAATCAAATCTAGGAAGTAGGTTTCGACCTTATATTACTAAATTCAAATCCTTTACATTAAATTCAATCATGTGGGCTATTATATGCACTAAAATCGAATAAGGGAGTGCAAATTCGAATTCTATTTCAAGTTTAGGGTTAAATTCGAGACTCTATTCGATTTTGATGGTTAAAGTCGAATGAGATACCTAAATTCGAATCTAAAATCGAATTTGAGACTAAAATCGAAGCACAATTCGAATTTAAGAGATAAATTCGAACTCCATGGTTAAAAATCTTCGAGTTTATTGATTAAGGTCAAACCATGATTCGAATCTAACAACAAAATTCGAATTTAATCTTTGTATTTCGAGTTTGTTCTTGACATTTCGAATTTGTTCATCATCTACAGCTTTTAATCTTATATTTTCAAGCCAAAATCATATATATTTTAGATATTAAGCCTAGCTTTACTTATGTTATACCTTTTCTAGTTAAAAATCAAGTTAGCATAGCTTTAAACTCATGCAAAATGCTAAATTCGAGTTTATGACTTAAAAACCAAAAGTATATAACTTTAAAACGTAATTTCTTACCTCTAATTCGTATATAATCGAACATGCAATGCTATAATCTTGTAGTATTCTTCACGATCTTCCCAATAACGTATAAATCTTGATAATCTGACGGTCGGTTTGAGAGAAATCTTAGAGAGAGAAAGTCTAGAGAGAGAGTGTAGAGAGAGCATAAATCTGATTTTATGACTTAAACTCTGTTTATATACTTCAACTAGTTATGCTTGCTACTTAACTCACTATTACTTTCGTATCTTATATCTCTCTTATTTAATTATCTTCAATAATTATTAAATCATAATTTAATTATTTATATAATTTAATTAAATATTTCAATACTTAATTAAATTATAATTCAAAGTAATGTAATAAAATTACATTTTTGGTTCGATAATCGGATATTCAGTTGGGCTAAAAGTTGGGTTGTTACAGAATGGGCTCCACCACACACAAACTTCGTCCCCAAAGTTAGATATGTTCGAACAGACTTGGGTAGATAGCTTTTATGATATCTCTTGATTCCCAAAACTGATACGAACATTTGTGGTGTTTCCACTGAACGAGCATCATCTGTGTTCATATCTTTTTATTTCTTTGAGATTCTCAAGCACAAGAAACTCTAGTTTCTCTTCGGAGTTTCATATTTGATTCAATGTTTCACTGTTATGTTATTGTTGTTAATCATTTTAAGAATTCTGATTATCAGTTATATATTCACTTTTGTGAATTTATGCTTTGAGATTTAAAATATATCTCTTTCAATTTAGCTTGCAGCTCAATATATATCAATTAACTCATATCTCTCTTTCATTTTCCTTTGAAACTAGCTGTAGAGCTTTTCGGGAGTCTGATTATCTGTACTTATGTTTCTTTTATTGATGATGTTACAATCATCAATCACTTAGCCGATTTTCTGACTTGCTATTAATAATTATAATTTTCTTCGCTCTATCAAACAAATGGAATCAATCCTCCGGCGCATCAACTGGAGCCAACTCTTCGTGTAACGACTCCACCTCACCTATCTTGGTCTCTAATTGCGCTGCCATATCCGCCAATCTTTTACATAAGCAGCCTGTCGAGAAGCAAAATCCTCCAAGATGATCGAGCGTTTAGAAGCCGAGAATAAGAGTTTGAGGCAAAACGTTGAAATGCTGTATTTAAAACTTATCGAACAAAACAGGAGTTATAATCGATCACATCTTCTTCGTAGCGGTTTCAACAATTGATGGATATTTCAGGCAAGTCAAACATGATCAAGAATTTGAAAAGATCATGCACTTTCAAATCTCCCGGTAAATAAGAATATTAACGACATGGAAAACAAATGCTAAACAGAATCGAATTCCAAGGAATCAATTTTTATAGAAATCATCAATTTACTTAGGCTTTCTCAGTGCGATTCGTTTGACATGACGGCAGATTCTGCTATTGAAGTTAGATCTCGAGCTACCAGGGTTCCAAAACCGTCTCCACGACTATTTACATCATCTTCTACTTCATCGTCATTACCTTTCTCTATTAGTTCACTGTATAATTCGGTCAAGGGGTTTGACATAGCAATAATCTTTTGGTCCTGTTTAATTATACGTAAAGACTTATGTTTAACTTTTCATTGGCGAATTTCTGAATTTGAAATCACTTTATTCTTTTAACGGAAGCTTTTATTTTATGTGCAGTTAAGTAGAATAAATATTCTATATTGAACATCTCACTAGTCTCGCATCGACATAATGAGAATCCAACACTTACATCTATATTGACATATGTGGGCATTTCATTGGCCATTTATGACAATCGCTTGACTTAACAAAGATCTCAATCTATTTCTTTGTCACTCTCGTTTTGCGCCTCTGACTTCTTTGATTTTTATTCAAGTTGTCATTTGGTGCTTAATTACTTGATTCAAATACTCTTCTTTGTTAATATTTATTAGATCAGCAACTTCTACCTCTGTCTCATTATAAGACACTCTGTAATCTTACAGATTACAAGGATTTACGAAGAAGCTTGTGTTTAGGATTAAATTTCAATTTCTCTCGAGTTTTGAATCATACATGATTCAGATAACAATACCTATATTGTCTATAGGTATAATTTCTGATTGGAAATGTATTTGTATAGTAACTTCAACTGATACAACCCATATATCATCCGCATTATTCACTATCGATGACAGGGTTATACAGTTTACTCAATATTTACTTTGGATTTGAAATTCAGATGGTAACGGAATTAAATCATTTTAGCATATAAGAAATTTATTATTAGTTACCATTGGGGTCTTTTGGCGTTTCTGGTGTCTCCTCAGCATCCTCAGCAGTTATATGGAAAGCTCGCGCCTTAGCTGTAGGTATCATTGTAGTATTCTGTTGGATTGCTCTGCCAACTGATTGTTCAGGATTGATAAGCATGCGTGTATTTGGGCAATGCTTGGCATAATGTCCACGCGCACCACAGTTGTAGCATACATCGTTTCTTTCTGGGCACTCATCGCTTCCATGTCCAATCCGGTTACAAGTGTAACAGGTCACATCTATAGGGTTGCAGCGTCCGCTATGAAATTTGTTACAACGTTTACACGGTCGTGCTCCTGACTGTATGGAATAGACTCTAGTCTTCTGAGGCGTAGAGGATGCTTGTGACTGCTGCTGACTGGACTTTGATGAACCGAAGAATCTACTAGACTTCTGTTTCTTAGGTGGAGATGGACATGTAGGACTTATAGCCATCATAACGGGTTCACAACTAGAATCTGTGAATTCCCGCTCCACCATCCTTGCAGCTTCCACTATACTAAGATACGTCGTGAACTTTATACTGCTCCTTTGTCTTCTATATATTGGATTCAGACCCAGTCTGAATCGGTTTATCTTACCCTCTTCTGTTGCTACTTGATATGACGAGTAGCCGCAAAGTCTCGAGAACTCATGCTCGTATTCATCAACGGTCTTAGTTCCTTGTTTCAATTGCATCAACTGCATCTCGAGTTCGTCTTGTTTGTCTGTTGGACAGTATTTGGCGTTGAACATCTCCAAGAACTGCTCCCAGTCCAATGTCATAATTGCTTCCTCACCATAGATGCTCCTTTGTGTTTTCCACCAGGCTCTAGCAGCTCCAACAAACAGTGCTGTAGCAAACTTAACTCTATTGCTATCCAGACATTCTGAGATACTGAAGATCTCTTCAGTATGATTTATCCAATCTAATTCTTGTATTGGATCTACTGTGCCTTCAAACGTCATGGCACCACTCGCTTTGAAGTCTTTAAATCTACAGCCTTTTGGTTGCACAACTCGCCGATTGTCATGCTCATTATCAGAATCGGATTCGCTTGACTGTTCAGTTTGCTTCTTTTTATTTTTATTTCTCTTTTCAGTTTTCTTTATTGATTCAATTTGCTCTAGCAAAAACTTGTTTTGTTGCTCATTATTCTAGGTAATTAGTTGTTGCATCATTTCCAGGACTTGCTCTGGGGTCATGCCACCTGATGGTCCACCTTCTCCTGACATAGCTCTGAAATTCAAATCACTAAATATTTAGCTCATTAGTCTAGCACATTGTACCCTTTCATGCCCCGTCCTACTAGTCTCTGAAACCTATCTTAGTTCAAGCCATCCTGTCATGATTGATACTATAGCATTGCACAAGTTTGAGATCATGTATTACACGTAATACAATGATTCACTCAAACTATTGCTCTGATACCATCCTGTGAGACCCAATATTTCTCAAAGGTCTCAAGTCAAGGCCCAGTAGCAACGCAATATCAATCATGAAACTAAGATAAAATTAACAGTGCGGAATACAGTTAATTACAGACAGAGACAAAAACTAAGTATAAGATACAAACTTCTAGACTATTTCATCAAAGCACAAATGTAAACTAGCCCAAACCCCAAAGCTCTATCTTTAATCGAGTACCAAGGTATTGGGACAGGTTCTAATGCACTTCAAGCTCTTTCAAAGTCCTGACCTATGAACTAGGTCCAGCCAATCCTTTGCCTTTACCTGAAAAATAATGCAACAACAGGGTAAGCTTATTTGCTTAGTGAGAATGTAGAATTTCACATTTAACATGCAATTATGAACGCGGAAGCACATGCACTGCACTCGGCTCATGCACGGATCAGCTCTATATGCACTGCACTAGGCTCATGCACAGCTCAATCTCGAAGGGACATTGGCCAATTAATGCTCTTTTGATGCGCGACTTTGCTCAGCTCCCAGTTATAAAACTGTTGTTGCTCTTGAGACTTTTAGACAAATTCATAAGGAATGCTCGGATGATGATAAATCCATACACACGCATCATTAATGGGGATCAACCACGTACTGGGCTAGCTACCAGTAAAAAGCTCTATATGGATATCATCGGAATGCTCAGCTCTAGCTACCCTCTGTGCTTTCATCATGTAAATCAGCACATCATAAGCTTAACATTAATCCAACACTGAGCAATAGTGATGGAGTTAAGCTTAACAATCAAATGACTCGTCAATGAAATAGATACTGGAAGAATAAATGCTCAGCTCAACAAATCATAGTAAATATACTATGATAACATATGTCAATAAGCTCAAGATCAGAATGTCAATAAATCAGAATCATGCAACAAAAGTCTCAATTCACATAATATGCAGTTAAAGTGAAATCTACAACTCACAGTTACTGGTTATTTGCACTTCTGGCTCTGGCTCTGTTGCTCACAATCTGTAGTGGATTAGAACCACTATCTGACTTATATCAGACTTTCAGATGCTCGCCATCTTGCTTGTTGCTCAATCTGTTATTAATATCATTTCTGATATTTATTAGCTCTTATATCATCTGAATAATATATATTCAGTGTTCATTCAATTTAATAAGCTCAATATTCTCTCGTTGATCTTTTAATCTCAAAATCTTATATCTTGATCATATGTTCATTAATTTCATTAGAATCTTTCTTCCATTTGTATTCTTTGTTAATAATATTCTCAAAAGTTCTATATATATATATATATATATATATATATATATATATATATATATATATATATATATATATATATATATATATATATATATATATATATATATATATATATATATAATTAATCATTAAACTAGTTATTTTGTCATTTCATGTGTTCTCTATGTGTTTTATTCAAGATAATCAAATCTAGGAAGTAGGTTTCGACCTTATATTACTAAATTCAAATCCTTTACATTAAATTCAATCATGTGGGCTATTATATGCACTAAAATCGAATAAGGGAGTGCAAATTCGAATTCTATTTCAAGTTTAGGGTTAAATTCGAGACTCTATTCGATTTTGATGGTTAAAGTCGAATGAGATACCTAAATTCGAATCTAAAATCGAATTTGAGACTAAAATCGAAGCACAATTCGAATTTAAGAGATAAATTCGAACTCCATGGTTAAAAATCTTCGAGTTTATTGACTAAGGTCAAACCATGATTCGAATCTAACAACAAAATTCGAATTAAAAATCTTTGTATTTCGAGTTTGTTCTTGACATTTCGAATTTGTTCATCATCTACAGCTTTTAATCTTATATTTTCAAGCCAAAATCATATATATTTTAGATATTAAGCCTAGCTTTACTTATGTTATACCTTTTCTAGTTAAAAATCAAGTTAGCATAGCTTTAAACTCATGCAAAATGCTAAATTCGAGTTTATGACTTAAAAACCAAAAGTATATAACTTTAAAACGTAATTTCTTACCTCTAATTCGTATATAATCGAACATGCAATGCTATAATCTTGTAGTATTCTTCACGATCTTCCCAATAACGTATAAATCTTGATAATCTGACGGTCGGTTTGAGAGAAATCTTAGAGAGAGAAAGTCTAGAGAGAGAGTGTAGAGAGAGCATAAATCTGATTTTATGACTTAAACTCTGTTTATATACTTCAACTAGTTATGCTTGCTACTTAACTCACTATTACTTTCGTATCTTATATCTCTCTTATTTAATTATCTTCAATAATTATTAAATCATAATTTAATTATTTGTATAATTTAATTAAATATTTCAATACTTAATTAAATTATAATTCAAAGTAATGTAATAAAATTACATTTTTTGGTTCGATAATCGGATATTCAGTTGGGCTAAAAGTTGGGTTGTTATACACTCGAAGGGCCAGCCTCTTGTGGCTCTTGAATTTGACTAGTAGAAGGCCTATCTGCCTGAATTTGACTCGCGGAAGGCCTTTGTCGTCTCCTCTGTTGTTGAGGGCGTGGTTGTTGCTGTCGTTGTTGCTGTGGCTGTTGCTGTTGAACTTGCACCTCTCCTGCCCAGTTGGCATCGTCAGGGGCTACAAAGTTCGGGTCGATTACAGCACCAAACAAAGGTCCCTCTACTGGGATAGCTAACCTTCCTCGATGAGAGGAGCAATCGGCAAATATTCTCTTATCGATAACTGCAACGCTCTGAATATCGTTAAGCTGCGGCAAATTTGGCAAGAAGTGCCGGATTAGCATCATCACAAAACGAGGGTAAAGCAGAAATCTTTCCCGCTCCGGAGCCGTTATCTGATGAACGAACTCTGAGAAGAACATCTCTGAAAAACTGAACTTTCGATTATAGACTAACGCGATCATCCCCGATTGGATCTTCGAAACTATATAGTCAAACCCAGCTTTCTTCGCAGCAAAACAAACCATGAACACATGCGCTAGATATCGCCATTGGCCAATTAGCCCACTCTTCATATATGATGACTTAGTAACATCAAGACTATAGCCCATTCTTACAAAGGCAGCCTGCCTGATTGATAGTTGGAAATCAATAGGCCCATCTTCCTGCTCCTGAGTGCCTAATTGAAGCAGTTGACGAAGAATATCAGCAGAAAACACAAAGGATGCCCGGCTATCCTTGTCCTCAAAACTGTCGGAGTGACAGTACAATCTACTTGCAGATGATCATAGAATTGTCGCACGTAAGGAATGACAATCTGGATATTGTGAGACAGTGCATACGAGATTCTGGACCCCACCAAGAAATCCACCATCTGGCGGAAGGCTTGCGCTTCAGGAATAGCATGGTCAGGAGAAATGAACATGTTATGCTTTGGAACAAAAATTCTATCCGCCATGTCTGCACAATATATCAAATAAAATATTAGAATTATTAAAAATGAATAAACTTGTTTAAATTCAAATTTCTTTTATTTTGAACTTGTATAAGGACAAAATCCAACACTGATGAATTTCTACAAGTTTAATTAAAATTTAAATTAAATAATTCAAATATGATGACAAACTCGAACATCAGACTCGAATGAACATCTATTCGAGTTTGATGACCCATTCGAGTTTAATGACCTATTCGAGTTTACTGACAAACTCGAGACTGGCCATGAACAGACTCTAAGGAGTCGGCCACCATCATCACAAAAATCCATGATTTTAACCATGTTAGACTCAGAAAATCACATCTTTTAGTCCTACTAGGTTCTAATCAATGATATTTGTAGTTAATTTGACTTTTCACCGGTTCAAAGTTTGTAATTTTGAAAAACAAACTTTCTACCAATAAAACTTCAAAATCCAATGATTTTGGCCTAAATTGGAGTATAAAACTACCTAAATCTTGTACAATACATTCGAGTTTAGCTTAAACTCGAATTGACCTATCAAAGCCAATTCCTTTGTTATTCATGTTCAGATTTCTTCCCGTCCGTTTGATGAATCGTTTAACCCGTTGGGTTACCATGGCCAGTTGCCATTTGACATCCATCTCCTCAAGGTCGTCAGGGTCTACCTGATCGTAATCTTCATCCCAGAATGCAGGATCGTTTATTTTACCCTGAACGCAGTATCCATACGCGGCCACAAATGACGCCAACAAATTCAAATGTTCTTCAGCTGATTTAGCGCTCATGGGCATCTTAGAGTAGCCTTGAGATGTTGATGCAGGTGTTGCCTGATGTTGCTGTTCTTCCGGTCTACCAAACCCTAAGAAAGCTCTATTCTGTGCGTCGTCAGGCTCTGCTGGTGACGACGTTTCTCCGGTGAAGAAGGCTGTAGCAGTCTTCATATCAGCTGCCACTGAAGGTTTTGATTTTCCAAAATACATGGCTGGATTTTGGACTTGTTCATAATCCGTTTCGGCCTTCAGTAGCTCGAAATGATACGCCCTCAGCGTTCCCACTACATCCTCCAAAGATTGAGTATAGTACTTATCCTCATCAAGCTTAATCATAGCCACGTACATCGCCCATTTGGCTGGTAAGGCATCAAGAAGCTTATTATTCTTTTCGGTATCGCTATACTCAATGTCATGGCTCTCTAGCTCTGTCAGTAGATGATAAAAGCGTGTGATGGTGTCGTCCAGCTTTTCATCCTTCAAAGCCTTGAAAATCGCAAATTGCTGTTTCAACAACTCCATACGCTTCCTCCGAACCCTCGGATTACCCTCATCTCTTTTCCAGCGTCTCCCAAAGCTCCTTCGATGTCTTTTGATTGCGGAATGTGTGCAGTATCTCCTGAGGTAACGCCATTCGTATGATAGCGTATGCGCGGTTCGCAGCTTCAAACAGCTTTTTGTCATCGTCCTTCATTTTCGAATACGTGACAACCTTCTGTCGCCCTTCTATCTCAGCGGTCGGTGGAATGTATCCCTCGTCGATACATATCCACAAACGCATGTCGTTGAAGCGCACAAAGTCGGCAAACCGATCTTTCCACCAGTAATAGTCTTCAAGTTTCATCAGCTTAGGCGGAGTATTAGCTTTCCCGACCTCATGATCCATTTCCAGAAACCGTTGAAGATTTGTCATTGTTTCAAAGGTAATTGAATTTAACTTAATAAATTTAATTCGAAATTAATTTAAGTTAATTCTTTCGAATTTAGGTAAATTCGAATATAATTAAGTTTAAACCTATTTGGAATTAAATTCGATTTAAGTTCTTAAATTCAATTAAATTCGAAATGGGTGACAAATTCGAAGGTCTCCAAACTCGAAGGTCCAAGCAAATTCGAATAACAGTCAAAATCGAACCCCAGTCAAACTCGAAGCCCCTTCTCGACTTTAGTCCAAACTCGAATCAAACTCGAACACTCTAAACTCGAAACACTCTGTAGCAAACTCGAAAGGAGTGGATATTTGGTTAGACTCGAAACTAAGCAAAACCCTAATGACTCCTAACAGATTCGAGCGCCGCAAATTCGAGAAACGGCTAATACCTCGATTTTTTAACGTTTTGCAGATTAAATCAATATTTTTACAAAGGAAAATATTGATTTCGATCAAAACGTGAAAAACAACAAAGTACTTCCCGGATCCCAATTTGATAAGCTCGAAAAACACCAAAAACTTGTGAGAATAACCGTCCAAAAGCGTCAAGAAACCTAGGATTAGGGGTGTGCAAAAAAACCAAAATCCAAACCGAAACCGAAAAAAACCGAAAAACCGAAACCAAAAATCCAAACCGTTTGGTTTGGACTTTGGTTTGGATGATGGATTTTCATAAACCGGAAATTTTGGTTCGGTTTCGGTTTCATCATACACAAAAACCGAAAATCTCCAAACCGAACCGAAAGTTATATAAATGTTAAAACTTTTATTTTATTTTTCTCTTTTAATAACGATTTCATTTGTTTTGTGTTTTGTTTTTTGAGCATGGAACTCATTTTTATTGAATATAAACAATAATTAAATTTTTATTGTTAAACTTACAAATATACAATAGGTTTCATGAACGAAGAATAAAAATTTTGAAAATATAAAAAGATTAATTAAAAAACCGAATTCCAAACCGAAAAACCAAAGTCCAAACCGAAAAACCAAAAACCGAAACCGAAAAAAACCAAATGGTTTGGTTTCTAAAATCCGAAAACCGAAAGTTTTGGTTTGGACTTTGGTTTTTAAGGAAAACCGATCCAAACCGCCTTTTGCTCACCCCTACCTAGGATGTATCTTTATGAACACGAAGAACACCCCTTAGGCTCTGATACCACTTGTAAGGTCTCGACTCTACAGATCTATCTAGACGCGACACCATCAACGAGTGCGGAATCCTCGTTAACGGCTTGACGGAAACAACTCTCACACGGAACACGGAGACTATCAACACGCTGTACGGACAAACACGAACGTACCTACGAGATGATTCTCTCCGAAAGAACACTCACTTAGCTGATAAACTCGAGATCGCCCTTTTGCTTAATCTCACACGAATTCTGAAAAAGTCTACTAATGATTCGAGTTAATCCCTAATTATAGAGGCTCATTCGAGTTTGTCATGGGCCAAACTCGAATCAGGCCCAAGGCCCATTCGAGTTTGTCCCATTGACACTCTCAAATCTACCCTATATATCACATTCGAATCTGCCTCTATGTTAAATTCGAATTTGTCACTAAATTCGAATTTCTCATGTTCAACTTATATTTGATTATATGATTCAACTTATATTTGACTTAATCTTTGGATTTTATGTTTGAACTTCTTGTAATACATTACATCAAGTTCAAACACACAATCAATAACTATCAAACATATATAAACACATACATCAAATATCCAATACTTTGTAATATTACTTGAACCAAAATGCTAGTACACTTAGACTGCTATCGTCACACATGGTGTACTAACAGACAACACTGTTGTTAGATCCCAAGAAATCCTCTTAGTACATGCTTTAATGACAGGATACCCGACCATATCCTTAGGGTACATAATAATGGGAAATCTGTGGGAGTGTAGTTTTCTAGGGCAAAGGATGAATTATCCACACTGCCGTATGCTAACTGAGCTATTCATTATTAAGAAAGCGGTGTCGGAACAATTGCCAATTCAATACCACAACCCAAACGAGATTTGGTTCACTAGAGTCACAATGTAGGGCTAGTCTTTGAGAAAAACCATTTAGGCTATCAGATTCGTTGTCCAAAAACCTCTAAAGTAACCCAAATCCCATTCACTGTACCCGACAACCCTGAAGGACAAAACGACAAAGAAGATGAAAGATCATGGGAAAAAGTA
The DNA here is from genome assembly GCA_020465985.1 of Centrapalus pauciflorus. Lineage (NCBI taxonomy): Eukaryota > Viridiplantae > Streptophyta > Magnoliopsida > Asterales > Asteraceae > Centrapalus > Centrapalus pauciflorus. Next base: position 481,012 of record JAANYP010001860.1, on the reverse strand, counting down.
ACAATAGAAGACTTGATGAGATCTCAAATCAACATTCAAAAGGACGTCATGGGTAACATACTAAATGCAAACAAAGAATTGGTGAAGAATATTGAAAAGTTGCAAGAGGAGCAAAACAAACATGCGAAGCTGTTTCAAAGTCACTCAGAGTGGCTCACCAATCTTCAGATCACTGTCGGAGAGTTGGAAGAGATTGTCGCACCTCCGGCCGAATGATGATTTTATAATTATTTGAATATTAATTTTAATTACGCGTTCTAAACATTAAGTATGGTTTGAATTATTTCTGATGTGGTGATTTATTTTGTTAGGTTTGGTTATTGATGTTTATTTGAATTGTAATAGTACTTTATTTTATTTTTTTTAATTTTAAAAGTGTGATGTTTATTTTTTTAAGTTGAAATTATAAAAGTTGAATTTTGTTTGTTTATTATTTGTTTGTTTAATCTTAATTATTATGAATAAGGAATATGTATCGATCTACTTTTCTATAATCTTAACCAATGAATTAATTTTGATGTGACGAGGACGTCACAAAAGTCTAAGTTGGGGAGGGTAGGTTATGACGATAAAATTAATTAATTAATTTAGCCCTCACAAAAATTTTCAGACTACATTCTATATCAAAAATTAGAAAGATTTACAGCCCCGCATACCAAAACAGTAAAAAAAAATGAAATTTTAGCAGAGTTGGGCGCAGGGGGCGGCGCAGGCCTGCGCTGGCCCTGCGTCCCATCGACTTAAAATACAGATTTGAGCCCCATTTCACCATTTTCACAACCCTAGAACAATAGTCTACGCTTGGTGTGTGCGGCTCTCTCCCAAAAACATCATTTTTGTGCCCAAAAATTACAAATTTAAGCTTCAAAACACATACATTTTCATAAATATCAAATATCTTGGTTAGAAATCACCTTCCTGAGGGTAGTTTCATCCACTTTGAAGATTTTTGGGTAGAGAAAGTGGTGAAGAAAAAAGCTAGATTGTACCAATTTAAGCTTCCAATCACCAAGGTTAGTGTTTTTATTGAGTTATTGCAACTTATTTCATACTTTTTGAGCAAAAATGAAAGCTTGAGCTTCATGGTCATCTATGAAGTTTTCATGGTGATTTTGACTTTTTAGAGTCAAAGTATGTGAAATTGCATGACTTTGTTGATATCCTTGATGTATGTTTTATGAGATATATGTTTATTTGTTAAGTTTATTAATTTGTCATGGTTAACTTCTAGAAATTAATTTGAATTTAAAAAGTTGGTTGCCTAAATGTGCACATATTGTTAAAATCATAAAACTTAGGTGATTAGCTTAAAAATTAAATTTATGTGCTAAATGGTTTTTATTAAAACATGATAAATGTTTAGTGCTTAAAATAATGACAAATTATAGACTATATATATAGGATGCGAAATGTGAGCGTAAAAGAATATATATATATATATATATATATATATATATATATATATATATATATATATATATATATAAGTGCATCTTTTAAGTAATCGTAATTGTTTAATTTGCAATTATAGGTTACATTATCTAATTTATCTCATACATAGTGTGGTTGGTTGGCAGAAGTTGTAGATGTCGAGAAGAATGAGGCAACAAACTTAAAATGTTAATGTCCCGATAGATTGGTCTCCAAACCTCCTATTATCCTAACACCCCGAACACATTAGAACACACTTGTTTTTGTATAAGAAATAGGGGTAAAGCCATACAATAGTAGCCTACTTTTGAAAATTTATCAATATGGTACGTCTACTTTTTTAAATGTCGATATGGTACCCGTACTTCAATTTTTCATACCGATATGACCATATTTGTAATAGACCCCTGTTTTTCATACCATTAGAACTCTGTTTCGTATGTAAAAACCGGGCTCTATTATGTAGAATGACCATATCGATACAGAAAATTGAAGTACATGTACCATATAGACAATTAAAAAAGTAGACGTACCATATCGATACATTTTCAAAAGTATGTTGCTATTGTAAGATCTTAACCCTAAGAAATATTCAAATAAAGTGTTAACTGAAAAGAGGGTTAAGAGGAGTGATTTTGAGGACTACGGGATCCCATACCTTTTTGACTATTTAGGGTGGGAAGGTGTGCTTGAGTTGGGCGGATAGAGGATATAACAGTGGGTCTACCTCGCGCAGTCGAGGTAATGACAGTTTTGATTTTGACCGCATGATGAGGCGGATAGAGGATATAGCAGTGGGTCAGGGTGAGTTCCGAGAGGATGTGACCCAGAGACTAGATGAGATGAATGGGCGTATGACCCATATTTATGACAGGGTCGATCACTTAGTGGGTCGGGTAGATCAGTTACAGGATGGGCAGAGAGCCCTGGCATACCAAAATGCCTACTACCAGCACCGTGACTAGGCATATTGGGAAGGAGTCCAACATCACGAAGACTCCACAGCCGGTATGCCATATCAGTCTTATGAGGATTTCTCGATGCCCGACTACCAGGCCTATAACTCTGTTGTAGATACTTATCAGCGTTATCCGGCGCATGGCAAACAGTACCTCCCAGACCCGATGCCTCCTCACTTGGTTCTGCCGATTGCACAGTTCACCCATGGCCAGAACCCGTATACAGACTTCTTCAACAGCGTCTTCGGTCCTCCTCCACCGCCTCCTCCATTTGAATGATCGGGTACTATCCTTTCTTATTCTTTACTTTTCTGTCTTTTATTTTATTTTAGTTTGTTATGCATTTAATTTCTTTATCGTAATTTTCATTTATTTTTAGTTCTTAGCCGAGTCCTATTTAGAGTTTATAATGTTTATATAGTCTGTCATTTCTTCCCCATTTGAGTCTTGTTTTCTGATCATGCCGTGGAACATGATGATACTTAGAAAATACATGTGCGAGTGAATTGGCTAGTGGTGACAGGATATTTTATAATTAAGAAAAGAGTTGTAATAATAATTAAAACTTTTGCTATGTAAAATGAATTCAAGTACGTTAAAATTTATTTGGGCTTAAATATAAGTAATGTGTCAAAAGATTTTGGAAACTAATGCAATATGTGGGAGAACTTTATCATGTTTTAGCTTCAAAAGTAAGTTAATTGTAGTTTAGATGGTTTGGGAAACTAAGTCTGTAGGGGTACCACTCATGCCTAATCTCCTAAAACCATTTGGTTTGGGAGCGGTTGACTGAAATCTCGTTACATGGACCATCTAGCTAATGTAGTGAAAAGAATATAGATATAAGCATTGTGTTAAAAAGAGTCGTAAACATGCAAAGAGAAAAGAGATGGTCAGAAGACCCACATGTTTAAAGTATTGTAACCTTGATCTAAAAGGGTATTTTCAAAAGTGAGATATATTATATAAATTCTAAGGGAAGTATATTTTAACTGAAAATGTCTTCAATTTACATGTTAAGAATTGTAATGCATTAGTACGAAGACTAGCTTGACATAAAATTCCTAGACTCACTGCCAATACATGCCCGTTACATAGTTAGTTCTGACTCCAAAAGCTTGTTCAGGGACGACCAATAGTTAAGTTGGGGAGATTCGATAAGTCTATAATTTATATGGTTTCTGAGTCATATTATGATCATTTTAAGCACTGATACTTTGTAAAATCCATATTATTACTCCAAGTTTATATTTCATGGCCAAGATGTTAAAAAGAAGCAATCTGAGAGAATTCAGAGCAAACCGGGCTGAGGGGGGCGCAGGCCTGCGCCACCCTGCGCTCCACATAGCGTCCCAACTGTCCAGATACGTTCCAGCACATGCCAGCTAAACCCTAGCCGCATCCGGGCGCAGGACTGCGCCTGGCCTGCGCTAGTGCGGCGCAAAGACGCGTTTTACAGCCTGTGGAACCCTAATCTCGACCTCCCTATAAATACAAGCCAAGGGGCAGCTTTGGAGAGAGTCCCGATGTGTGTGAAAGTGTGTCGAAGCCCTGCCGGAGTGGATCTACGATACGAGAACGAAGACGGTGATTCGCAAGCTACCCAATGGCTCAGATCTATGATTGTGACGAGCATACGATGAGCGGCTAATCCCATTAGCCGTTTGTGGAGGATCTACGGCTAAGTTTACTCTTCTTTAATTTCTTATGTTTTGATTTATTCGTATTAAGCTAGATCTATTATGTGTATGCAAATGATAAACATTTGGCTATGATTATGATTATGTTTTGCGATTGGTAAAAGCAAGATAGTTTATCGTGGTGTTATTATTCGTATCGATTCCATTAGTTTAGGGATTAAGATGAGTATTAATGTTGCATACGCTATGCCGAGAGTTATTGGTTAAAACACGTTTGATTAATTTAGTCGCGTAATTGATTATGTCTATGTGATCGTTGCATGAAATTATAGTGAGTAATACTTATGTCGTGGTGATTCCGTGAATGGTTATTCGTCTCTTGATTGTTTATCTTCTTCGTTAGTTACTTCGTCCTTATTTTTAGTTATAAAGCAATAGCAAGTCATTACTCTAAACAAATCATTCAAATCCACAAATTCACAATTTAATTGCTTTCAATAAACTTAAAATGCTAATAACCCAATCCTAATTACGACCACACTCCATGTGGATTCGACCCTTACTTCTCTAGCTAAATAGTGGATTTAAAGACTAAGTCTATGGGTCACAACGACGGCCCGTCAAACGTTATGGCGTGCTGAAAGTCTTAGAAGCAAAAATCCTGGATGACCCAAACGTTTTAATCTTTGTTGTGGGGGTGGAAAGGTATTGTTACCAGAATATAAAGAATCTCTAAAAGTATGGTTGGATCTTTATACACGACATGATGCTAAAAGTATCAGACATTATAACATGATGTTTTCGTTTACATCTATAGGTGTAAAAATTGATTATTCGATCAATAAGGGCAAGGCACCATATGTGTATATAAAATTCATGGACAAAACTACCATAGTATTGGTAGTTTACTCCCTCCTGATGGAGAAAAGACAAAGTTTGCGCAACTCTACATATATGATACATATAATGAGATTACAAACAGATCAGATGATGTGAGGTAACATTATATTTAATTAAATTTCAAAGTAGGTTGATATTAAATATAAAACATTTTGATTTTATTGCTAATATAAAGAGACTCTAGCAGGAAGGATAGGTCGTGCTTTACAGATGATGACATGGATCATTAAACAATTAAGAATCTAAAGGAACTTCTGGATGCTAAAAATGCACCTGCGCGTTGTTATAGAATGTTTAGAGATCGTTATGCTGCAAATGACTATAACAATGTTTCTTTAAGACTAGTTGGAAGAAGAGTTCATGATGGAAGGACTTATAATCTTCCAACTGCATCCGACTTTGCAGCATTAATTGTCGGTGATGTCAGCGATACTTTTGACAAAAGAGATATTATCATTGAAACTCAGTCAGGAGCACTTAAGCGTATACATGAACTTCATCCTTCTTATCTTGATCAACAATACCCTATTTTGTTTCCTTTTGGTGAGGATGGATGACATTCTTCACAGAGGTATATCATATAGGGTTAATTGCGTCAGAAGGTAACATACTGTCACAGTTTTTTCAATTTGGGTAACATACTAATTTTTCTTTTAATTAAGGTAACATACTTTCCAATCAAGTCAATCAAGGTAACCATATCGGATTAAAAGGTAAAAATTACTGACGTGTCAGTTTCTTTGTCAAGTCAACATTTTTTTTACAGAAATAACAGTTTAATTGTTATATGATGTGCACTATTTTGTGCAATTTAAAAGTACTTTTTGACAATACCTTGCTATATTGAGCAAATTTAAAAGTAATTAAGCAATACTAGAAGTTAAAAAAACTGATAACTGGTTACAGAAACTGTCATGTCAGTAATTTTTACCTTTCAATTCGATACGGTTACCTTTATTGATTTGATTTGAAAGTATGTTACCTCAAATAGTAAAAATTTTAGTATGTTACCCAAATTGAAAAAACAGTGACAGTATATTACATTGTGATGTAATTAACCCTATCATATATTACTTGCAATCCAAAATAGCCTGAGATTGCAAGATTTTTAGAAGATAAAAATCTTCGACCAGAGGACATTATGCATAATTTTCGAAATTAAGCTTGATGAATATCCAAGATGTGAAGAAAAAGAATGTTTTTGGTGCTGTTCGAGCAGGTAACAAACTAATTTTATTACGTTATATGGCATTTAATTATTATCATATATTTTACACACATTTATAAATCATAAATTTACTCATTTTTTGTAGTTGTATATACCATAGAGTTTAGAAAACGTAGATTGCCTCATAGTCATATATGTATCTTCTTGCAATCTGATTGTAAAATTCCAACATCTGAACATATTGATCCGATCATATGTGTCGCGATTCCCGACAAAGATAAGGACCCTGGTCTTTATAAACTTGTAAGTGAGTTCATGATACATGGACCATGTGGTGCACATAATCCCAAATGTTCGTGCACTATAAATGGAAAATACACCAAACATTTTCCAAAAAAGTACCATGAGAGAACATCTGTTGATGATAATAAACTTTGTTCAGAAAGGCCTGATTCAATTGTATAAAAGATATGTCGTTCTGTACAGTAATTTTCTCTTGAAGAGATACCAGGAACACTCAAAATGTAGAGTGGTGCAATCAAGCATCTTCGATTATATATCTGTTTAAATACATCAACAAAGGTCCTGATAGAGTGACTGTTGATGTATGTCATTCAGATGATACAGAAAATGATCAGACTAATGTCGATGAGATAAAACGTTATTACGACTGTAGGTACATACCGACTTTAATTAAAATGTTTACATTATTATCTTTAATTTTCTACGATGTTTGTCTAAATACATTTCTCTATGACTTGAGATATGTTTCTGCATGTGAAGCAACATGGAGAATATTTTCCTATGACGTTCATTATCGTTGTCCTTCAGTTACGAGATTGTCGTTTCATTTGCCTGGTGAGCAACAAGTTGTTTATGAAGCAGATGAACTGAAGACGTACTTGATAAACACTATGTATCGTCTACAATGTTTTTGTCTTAGATGGAATGCAAAAAGGTGTATCCTGAAGCACGTGAGTTGAGTTACGTTGAGTTCCCTACAAAGTTTGTTTGGAAGGCGAATAAGAAAAGTTGGTAACCAATGACAAAAGGGTTTTCAGTTGGTAGGATCAATTACTGTCCTATATCTATTGGTGAAGCTTATTATTTGAGAATAATACTTAACAAGGTTAAAGGACCTACTTCGTTTGAAGATATTCATACGGTTAACCATATAATATATTCTACGTTTAGGGATACATGTTACGCAATATCTGACAGTGTATCAAGACCGACATATCTTTGGGAGCAAACCTGGAATAAAATGATAGATGACATCATTTATAACCATAAAAATTTATACAACAGTCCAGATATTACATTTATTTTTAACTGTGAACAATTATGTTTTAGATATATAATTACAATATATAATTTTTTGGTTAATACTTTTGTATAAACCCGTTATAATTTATATTTTTGCATTAACATTTTTACAATATTGTCATTGAACGATGATCAACTGAAGGATCTTACTTTATTTGAGGTTGAGAAATTATGCATCGCCTTGGTAGTACCTTTAAAAGATTTGAAAACATGTCTTATCCAGATGAACAATTTATATCACGTTCAACCAATCAATTAATTTGTGATGAGTGGTCATACGGCAAAGAAAGTCTTGCCCTTCAGCACTGCCAATAATTCGCAAATTTGACTGATGAACAACGGAATGTTTACCAACATGTAATGAATGTCGTCGATGCTAATGATGGCGGCGTTTTCTTTGTATATTGTTATGGTGGTACTCATAATACATTCATCTGGCGAACGTTATCCGCAACTATACGGTGTCAAGGTGAAGTAGTATTAAATGTTGCCTTGAATGGTATTGCATCGCTACTATTAAACGGTGGAGGGACAACACAATCTCGATTTGTTTCCTGATTAATCGTAATGAGAATAGTATATGTAACATAAAAGCAGACAGCGATGTCGCAATGTTAATGAAAAAATGTAAGTTGATAATTTGGGATGAAGCTCCTATGGTACATAAGCATGCACTTGAAGCGTTCATAGAATGTTAAAGGATACTTGAGTACCAATGAGTCGAGAAAAACATATAAGCCGTTAATAGGAAAGGTCATAGTATTTGTTGGTGATTTTAGGCAGAACCTTCCGGTGATTCCTAAAGGAAAGAGAAACGATATCGTAAATGCAACGCTGAATTCATTTTATATTCGGCAACTTTGTCGCGCTCTGAAATTGACAGTTAACATGAGACTGAAAGTTAGAAGTCAATTTTCAAATATTGAGGAAACTAAACAGTTTGCCAAATGGATACTAAATATAGGAGAGGGCAATGAAGGTGGAGCTAACGACGGGGAAAGTGATGTTGAAATTCTAGAAGACCTATTGATAAGATATTCTTCTGATCCCGTTGGTTCAATTATTGAATTTGCATATCCGAATGTCGTTTCAAATTGCAAAATTCTATCTTATTTCCATAAATAATCGGTTGCTTGAATCTTTTGAAGAAGATGAGACTGTATATATATGAGCTCGGATACTGTATGTGAATCAGAGTTTGTTCATAATGGTTTTGAAGATGCATTATACTCGCCTGATGTGCTAAACGATTTGAAGTTTGCGAGTTTGCCAAATCACAAATTGGTGTTAAAAGTTGGTGTTCCTATTATGTTGCTTCGAAATATCGATCAAACTGGTGGTCTACACAATGAAACTAGGTTACAAGTGGTAAAACTTGGACAACGTATTATCGAAGTCGAAATCATATTAGGAAGCAACATGGGTTGTAGGACATTAATTCCTAGAATGAGACAAGAATATGTTGTTTAAGATGTATAGAAGACAATTTCCGGTTGTTGTTTGTTTCGCCATGACAATAAACAAAAGTCAGGGACAATCTCTATCAAGAGTTGGATTATTTTTGCCAAGCACATTCACACATGAGCAATTGTATTTTGCATCACCACGAAGACGTCCAATGTTGTTTATAAAGAAGTCGTGGCTAATGTATAATGTTATTTCGTTTATCATAAACATTACGTTGTAGTCTTTATTTTATGTTTTTCTATTTTAATCATTACTTATATATGTAATGCTTTTATAGTTTTATATCACTCTATATTTTTTATATGTATTTTTAATTTTATTTAAACAGAGGCGTGCATTTTAATATCTTATGCTAATATTTATATAATAGTGAACATTAAGTATTTTTTTAACATTTAGTATTTATATAATCATCATTTTTATAATTTTCTTTCATAAAATTTTTCGATATAAAATTTACTATTTACTATTAATTTTAAAGATATGATAAACAATAATATTTATTAACATATATTATTTAATTATAAAATGATAATTAAATAAAATATTTCATACGCCCATAGTGACTAGGATGAATATCTCGTATTGGAAAAGTAGCAGTTCGCGCAGTCAATCCCCTCCCCTGTTCCGGTCATGGAATAGCTGAAATAAATCAAAAAATGGATTTTTGTTCAAGAATGAAATCTTGTTGGAACTGTCCATATCCGGTTCATCCTTCGGAACCATATCACATCCCGAATCTGATGAAATAGGATGAATTGAAAGTGAACAAACTATTTTTTTTAGTTTATCCTATAACTATTTAAAATAAAGTTTTTTCACTTAAAATTTTTAAATTTTTTATGAGTGAACCCATGTAATACATGGGTCTTAAACTAGTTTGGAATAAAAGAAACTGTAACTATATAAATAAAAATGGTAGTTTGTTGGTGATTTATACACAATAATTCCATATAAATAGATTGTTCTGCCTTTAATATCATTTTCATCAACTTTACATTTTATCCCATTATAATAATGATTATATATATATATAAATATATATATATATATATATATATATATATATATATATATATATATATATATATATATATATATATATATATATATATATATATATATATATATATATAGGGAGAGGTTCTTTTAACCTCAAAATTGGTAAGAACCTAGGAACCTTTTAGAGCCCTTGGATCAAAATGGTATTTTTGGAATAAAAAAATTATATTTCTCTCTCCACCTTTTTTATTGTATGCATCTCTTTATTACTTTCTCTCTCTTACTTTTTTTTTCATTTTCATTTTCTATTTCTTTTATGAAAATTGATTTAATATTAAAAAAACGTTTTTTATAAAAAAAATAAATTTTTTTCTATATAAAAAATTATTTAATTGCTAAAAAATTAATGTATTCTATATAGAAATATTATATGTCTATATAGAATGTTATATAATTCTATATCTTTTTATGTAGATTAACATTACTATTCATAATCTATGTAGAATGTTATGTTTCTTATATATTTCATATATTTTTATGTTTATTATACAAATCTATATCTTTTTTGTAGATTACCATTACTATTCATTGTGTTTTTGGTATATTTTATATCAGTTGCATACCAAGTGTTCGATAAAATGTCTAAATGAAATCTTATTTTTTTTTGTTTCAATGTGTTTTTGGTATATTTTATCATTTAATCTACGTAGAATATATGATACTTGACATTCTACACGACATTCTACCTAGATTGCATGACATTCTACGTAGATTGCATGTCATTCTACGTAGATTGAATGTCATTCTACGTAGATTGAATGTCATTCTACGTAGATTGCATGACATTCTACGTAGATTGTACATAGAATATGTTCGTCGATACTCTACGTAGATTGCATGTCATTCTACGTAGATTGAATGTTATTCTACGTAGATTGCATGTTATTCTACGTAGATTAACAGTTTTATTCTATGTATTTTTTGGTATATTTTATATCAGTTGCATACCAAGTGTTTGATAAAATGTCTAAATGAAATCTTCTTTTTTTGTTTCAATGTGTTTTTGATATATTTTATCATGTAATCTATGTAGAATATATGATATTTGACATTTTACACGACATTCTACATAGATTGCATGACATTCTACGTAGATTGCATGACATTCTACGTAGATTGCATGTCATTCTACGTAGATTGCATGTCATTCTACGTAGAATGAATGTCATTCTACGTAGATTGCGTGACATTCTATGTAGAGTATCGACGAACATATTCTATGTACAATCTACGTACATTGGACAGATTCATTTTCCATATTTTATAATTAAAATTATTTGTAAGATATTAGATTTATAATGAATGTAATAGTTATTAGATGTTTTACATGATAATCTATGTTGATTACATGACAATCTACGTAGATTACATCATAATCTACATAGAATATAATACAATACTACTTGTAAAATATCACACATAATCTATATAAAATGTTATGTTTCTTATATATTTAATATATTTTTATGTTTCTTATACATTTCTATATCTTTTTATGTAGATTAACATTACTATTCAATGTGTTCTTGGTATATTTTATCATGTAATAATCTACGTAGAATATATGATAATTGACATTCTACATGACATTCTACGTAGATTGCATGCCATTCTACGTAGATTGAATGTCATTCTACGTAGAATGCATGACATTCTACGTAGATTGTACATATAATATGTTCGTCGATACTCTACATAGAATATGACAGATTCATTTTTCATGTTTTATAATGAAGATTATTTGTAAGATATTAGATTTATAATGATTGTAATAGTTATTGGATGTTTTACATGATAATCTACGTAGATTACATGATAATCTACGTAGATTAAATCTAAATAGAATATAATACAAGACTACTTGTAAAAAATCACACATAATCTATGTAGAATGTTATGTTTCTTATATATTTCATATATTTTTATGTTTTTTATACATTTCTATATCTTTTTATGTAGATTAACATTACTATTCAATGTCTTTTTGGTATATTTTATATCAGTTGCATACCAAGTGTTTGATAAAATGTCTAAATGAAATCTTTTTTTTTGTTTCAATGTGTTTTTGATATATTTTATCAGGTAATCTACGTAGAATATATGATATTTGACATTCTACACGACATTCTACGTAGATTGCATGTCATTCTACGTAGAATGCATGACTAACTACGTAGATTGTACATAGAATATGTTCGTTAACATATTCTATATAGAATAAAAATATTCTATATAGACATATAATATTTCTATATAAAATACATTATTTTTTTAGCAATTAAATAATTTTCTATATAGAAAAAATAATTTTTTTTATAAAAAACGTTTTTTTACTTTAAAAATCAATTATAATGAAAGAAAAATAAAATGAAAATGAAAAAAAGTAAGAGAGAGAAAGAGAAAAAACAGATTTTTTTCTTCCAAAAATACCCTTTTCACACATTTTCAAGATTCTCCACTATCAAAGTTCAAAATAATTACAAAATTGCCATCCAATATATCAACCATTGATTATCATTAATCCAAAGACCATAAAAGGTTCTTAAGTTCTCACATTTTTATGGTTCTTAAAAGAACCCTTCCATATATATATATATATATATATATATATATATATATATATATATATATATATATATATATATATATATATATATATATATATATATATATATATATATATATATATACACACACACACACACACACACACACACACACACACACACACACACACACTATTAAATGAGTAAATTATTTGTTATTTGTCATCACCTTAAGAATGTCATATGGCTTCTTATCAAACTGACATTTGTAATTTGTATTTTTTTAAAATATAAATATTCATTTTTTTAATCCCTAAAAATGTTTCTATACTTAGGGACCTATTAAAATTACAACATCAACATTTAAGAAACTATGAACTAATTATAATAAGGATAACCAACTTAAATGTTATTATTGACTATGTTTTCTGTTTAACTAACTTATACTTAAAATTAATTATAATAGAATATGTTAAATATCACAATAATAAAAAATTTCAATATATCAAATTTTAATGTTAACTTTTAATGTTTAGTTTATATAACTTTTGAGGAAAAAAAATATTTCTTAAAGTTATCCGTGTAAATTACATGGGTTAATAAACTAGTAAATTTCATAAAGAAAGCATTTATCTTTACTCTAAATGGCGGGATTCTCTTCGCTTGTTCGTCTAAATCTTCACTTGGTTTTAAGATTACTTCCCAATTTCTGTTTTGGTGTTGCTGCCAGTTATCTTCGTCTTTTGCTGCTGTTATTAGTGAAGAGTTATTTCATGGTCTTGTTATCGACTCCCACTGTTGCTATATGGTTTTTACTTCCTTTTGATGTGGTCTTTCTTAGTTATTTGGTCTCCAGCATGGTGCATATTTTCCTATCATAGTGTAGTTCATCATGATGCATTTCTTGATGATCATTGAAGCACGATTGTATAAGTTGGTGATGTAGGGGGAAACTTTCGATTCCCAAATTATTTATTTGTTGGGGTTATGTTTGGTCTCCATTTTGATGTTCTATGTTTTCAGCTTACATGCTAGTTTTTGTGTGTGTTAACTTTTTTGTATACTTTTTGTCTTTTAAATGATTAGGATACTTTTTGTCTTTCAAATGATTACCGAATTAAAAATAAAAAAATACGTAACAATAAATAAAAACTAAAATTACGAAACTAAGTATGGGTACAAAAACTAAATGAACATTAAAAAAAAAAAAATACAAACTAGCCGTCTAAATTTGCTATTTGGGAAATTGCAATTCTTCATCTAGGTTGATAAAATTGGGCAGATGTATACGGTTCCATCACAATAGAAATAAAATTGTAAAAGAGAGTAAAATATAAAGTTGAGAGGTGTATGAGAATTTAGATTGAAAGAGTGAATTTTGAAATTGTATAAATTGAAAGATGTGAAAAATAAATGGATGAAAGTGAATATTTATAGAGAAAATATTTATTTGATTTTTTTTATACAATCAACGGTTTGAAAGTAAAAAAGAAAAAGAAAAAGAAAAAAAGGGTGCAAGCCGTTCGGTGTGAAGGAGCCAGGAAGAAAAAGAATTGAGTCAGGGCCAAGGGGGCGGGGTGGTGTGTCTGCCGACCTCATCCGAGTTGGCCTAGGCCGCTCCCCATCGGCCTCCCCACTCCCATCACACTTATATTGTCATTCATAAAAGAGTTTATTATTAAAAAACCAACATATTTTCACGATTTTTATGTTTTCGTCTCTCCATGTTATTTTTTTTTTCATAAAATTCCTCAAGTTAAATTTTTATTTTTGGTTTAATGAAATCTGGATAATAGAACCCGATTTTTCAGCTTTTAAAACCTGGTTTACAAATTATAATCGCGCTCTAATAGTCAAATTCACAAAACTAAAAAAAATCAACTTTAGGATTTTTCTGGAAAAAAATAACATCGAGGGACGAAAACGCAAAAATCATGCCCGCAGGTGCTGGCGTACACGAGTTCAGTGAATTTTAGCCTTCGGGGTCCAAGATTTGCACCCCCTCCTGCACGCGAGTACTCATTGGAGTAAAACCACAAACAATATTGTCATTGTTTTAAACACTCTTCCTTATAAACTCACTTTGGTTTCCATCTTCCTTTCTATGTGGGACTCAAGTTCACCAACTAGAAGGTGTTTCATTCATTCCAAACACCAATATTTGAGCATCGATATCTCATTCCTCTTAGCTCCGTTTTGAACGTTTCGTATATCGTTGGAATCCTCTTTTCAATGAGAATTCAAACCCACAAAATATTAGTTATATATCTCACAATTATATATAATTATATTTTGTCCAAAAACATGGAAAATACACTTATTCTTTGAAAAAATACACTTTTTTTTTCAGCAATCCCCCACATGAATGAGATCGATCGAAAACACATTACAATCATCCCCCACATGTATGAGATTGATCGAAGACACATAAAATTTCAATGAATTTCCAATGGTTGAAATTTTGCATAGGATAGGTAGGTGTAAATCTTTGAACTTTCCCTTATGAAATGCACTTAGCCTTCTAGCCGTCAGTAGAACTCGATGTCTTTAAATTGAGCTGCCGTTTGTGAAGACGGCAATACACTTCACACAAAAATCTTCCTAACAAGGCTAACTCCTCATAGTCGTGTCCGTTATGGTCATGGAACAATAGCCTGATCCTGCTAGAGCTACTAAGAATTGTGCCCCTACGTTTCTACTCGAAGCGACCCCACTTCTCTCTCACATAGGTGATTTCTCCTTAATCATTAAAAGCATAAATGTTTTCGACCGAATCATTATAAAATGCTTAACCTCATTGTCACTAAAATGATTTTCTTCTAAAAATCATATAAGAATGGACTAGGATTTTTTCACAACCCCCCACAGTGACCACACTTTATTCATACAAATAGGTTGTCCTTTTGAACCAAGATCTTGGGATCTTCGGTCAACAACGTAAGGTTTTCATTCGTATGAATTTATTCATTCATGGGCTTTAGTCTCATTCCTTTTGACGATCAAAACTAACTCTCTATTTTAGCCTTTCGTAAGCGGATCCACAATGGTATCCTTTGACTTCATATAGTCAATAGTAATAACACTTGTTGAGAGTAGTTGTCATATCGAATTACGCTGACGTCTAATATGTCTTGACTTATCATTATACATTATGTTATGCGCTCTACCAATTGCAGATTGGCTATCACAATGTATAGGGACGGCTGAAACGGGTTCCACCCACTTTGGTATGTCTTCAATAAATTGACGTAACCATTCGGCTTCTCACCACATTTATCTAATACGATGAATTCAGATTCCATCGTAGATCTAGCTATCACTGTTTGCTTGTAAGACTTCCAAGAAATAGCAGTCCCACCAAGTGAAAATACATATCCACTTGTAGATCTAGAATCTTTTATATCAGATATCCAATTCGCATCGATGTATCCTTCTATCCCAGCTGGATATCTCTCATAACGCAGTCCGTACTCTCTAGTATATCTCAAATACCGAAGTACTCATATCACACTTTTCCAATGAATCCGACTTAGATTACTCGTGTACCTACTTAGTCTGCTTACAACATATGCTATGTCCAGTCTGGTACAAGACATTAGGTACATTAGACTGCCTATTATTCTTGAGTATTCTAGTTGATTAACACTTTCAAATCTATTTTTTGATAGATGTTGACTAGTTTCAATTAGAGTTCTAGCAATACTAGAATCACCATTACTAAATTTCTCAAGAATTTTGTCCACACAATGAGTTTGACTTAACACAATACTATCTTGGATTCGTGTGATTTTAATACCAAGAATCACTTCCGCTAAACCCATGTTTTTCATGTCAAATTTGGATTTCAACATCTCTTTCATTCAATTAGTCATTCTTTCATTACTACCAACGATAAGTATATCGTCTACGTATAAATAAAGAATGGCATGTTCATGTTTTGTATCTTTCATGTACACACACTTGTCACACTCATTAATTTTAAATCCACATTTGTAACACCCCAAATAATTAAGATGTAATTATATACCTAATAATGTTGTGTTAATATAATTTTGGGATTGTTTATTATTAATTGGAGATAATAGTAATATTGACTAAAGAGGTAACCAACTTTATGGAACAGTTTTAATTGTGAACCTAAAAGCTTTATTATGAGATAATTGTCGAGTATTATTTCATTATGCTATTATTGGGACTTGAATAATATAATGTTGGCTAGCTAATGAATTGACAAAATTGAGTAATATACTTTTGGATTTATAACCATTACCTCAAATAGTTTATATAAGTAAAAATGTAGTTGTGTGTAATAGAGGTAATGTTAGGGGGTGTGTTTTGAATTAAAGATAGAAGTGGGAGGTGGTGTTTGGCAAAGAAACCAAAATTTTCCCCCTCCCTTTTTGTTGAACCGTCCAACACACACAAACACATAGTTTGTGTGTGTTTTGCTCTTGTTTTTGAGAGAAAGAGAGAAAGAAGAGTAGAGATGTGGGTAGGGATGGAAGATTGAAGTGTTTTGGGGATAAAATCTTGCTCATTTCGTTGGATATTGAAGGTATAAACATTTCCTTGATTCTTCTTCTTCATTTTCTCTATATTCTTCCATTTTTGGAGATGAAACCCTAAATGGGTTTATGTTGAAATGTTTTGTAATGGCTCCAATCTTTTAATATGTTGTTATATGATCAAAATGGAGCCATAATATGCAACTACATTGGTAGTTTGTGTTAGTTTATGTTAATTTTGGTTGAAATCCAATTTAGGGCTCAATTTGAGCCATGGATCAATCAGTTGCATTTGAGATGTTTTGGAAGCTCAAAATGAGCTCAGAAGTGTTTAAATATGTTGTATAATTGATTTCAAGTGTTGGTTTTGAGTTTGGTTGAGTTTTGGAATTTTGGGTGTTAAACCCGTAGGGGGAAGAAGTGCAGGTCTGTGAGCGACTCGCTGAGTCAAATTTTTCTGCTCACAAAAATTTGAGCGACTCGACGAGTCACCCCAGGCGACTCGCTGAGTCAAAACTGGCTGTCAAAAAAATTGATTTTTAGCTATGGGGTCCTATGCTAACATCTAATACTTGTAAAATGCATCTAAATTAAGTGTTTAAAGGGTTCTAAAGTTTAATTCCACGTTCGGGTCTCATAGAGTCCCGAAATGGATATAAGGCTTTCGGTTTCGAACCCGAAATGTAATTGGAAGGGTTTAAAGAGTTGTTGAGAGCATTGAGCCTCTATGTTGGGATCCAACACTTGTTTGCAACTCCTATTGCATGAGTCTAGTTGTTCCCAAAGTTGGAACATGAATCCGAGTTCATTAGGTACCGGAATGACCCGAAACTCTTACGTTGATACCCCAACTCACATTTAAAGAACTTTATGGACTTAATAAGCTTTGAGGGCTTATATATTTGTTATGTAAATATCATGTAGGTGTATTTGATTATTGGAGCCTATTCGAAGAAGCATTTGCCTTATTTGGGCATTTCTAGGTCAAACTGAGACGGCAAGGCTATAATTAGCCAACCACTGTGAGTTCTAGGACTAATGTAGATGAATGATTACATGTTAATTGTTGTTTATGCCTTTGTTGATAACATGCTACTTGATTATGCGTATTCACATGCTATAGATGGATTCATTGTAGCCTTATTGAACATGTTGTCATGCATCATGAATTGAAAAGTAAATTGCCATGATAGTTGACATAGTTGTGTATTGGTTTGTTATGCAATTCATATAATATGTCTAACTGCTTATCTGTATGAATAATATTGGTTGGAAGTTGGTAATTCACGTTTGATGATCTCGTAGGTTGGACTACTCACTTTTGTGATTGATTAATAATAATTGGGATATATGCATGAATCTTTAAGTGGTATATTGGGTCGCCTTCGTGACAATCTAATTGATTATGATTCGGGCATAAAGGACTATTTAACCGGTAGGTTTATTAGTATTGTCAAACAACCCCGATGATATGTTAGAACCATTACTGAAGAACGGTTAGTAGAACCACATGGGTGGTTTCTTTAATTGGTCTTATGGACCATTATAGACTCTCATGAGTCCTCTTGAACCCTAATTTGTTATGGAATGTGTTTTGGACCCCTTTGGATGTCCATGGAATATTCCTGGCCCCTTTGGATGCCAGATGCCGACGTACTTGCACTGTCGGAAGTCCCATACTTGCTAAGGACAGCCTCGTACTTGCTAGAGGCAATACCACTCCCGACTTCGACAGGAAACCCTAGACGACCATGGGGTATGTGGAACTTGGATTTGGATGGGATTATCTCGTGTGAGGACGGCAACGGGCCGCTTGCGGGCGATGATGATTTGACACGTTGGGCCGCAAGCATGAGTTATATCCTAGTGTCGGTGTTGACATCATGTGAGGACGGCAACGGGCCGCCTTCGTGGCGATGATTATGACACGTTGGGCCGCAAGCATGTTTGTTCTCACCTTTGGATTGGAGTCATTAGTAGTTTGTACTGTGGTAATGTAACGTGCCGATTTGGTAAGGCAACTTTGTAAAAGCGTTACAACGTGCTACTATGACACGCGTTGGAATCCCCACTTTGGCTCGACTATGTCTAGCGGTGTAGTGGATTCCAAGAGTTGAGTTGGTTCCCCACCTTGACTCGGCTAGGCCGGGCGGTGACGGTGGAACATGTGACATTAATAAATGTCAAGAATGCTAATAGTCCTCAGTGAGAGGAGGCACCTTGTTGTGAATTCGAATAGATAAATAATTGACGTGGGACACCGTTAGTCCTCAACGAGGATGAGGCGATCCTATTCTAACTTGGCATTGGCCATCATTGGCCCATTTATCTTTGGTTGATAGAAAATATGTGTTGGATAGACATGGTTAGCATGTAATTGTTATTTATATTAATCTTAGAATTCACTAAACAACTTTTGTTGTTTACCCCTTTAGTTGTAACCTTTTGCAGGTTTGAGATATCGAGCGGAAAGCGTATATTCTTTCTCATTATTCAAAGTGTAGACTCGAGACTAACGGTAAAGCTTTGGTTGTTTGTGATAGGTTTTTGGGTAGCCGACTTCCCGGCCTTAACTATTCGTTCGCAGGATCATGAACCTGTAACCTCGTAGAATTAATAGTCGTTAATCGGATGCATCACTTGTGATGCATTAGTTGTGAAAGTTTTAATTCTACCCTAATTCCGCAAGTATTATTGTACTATTAGTTGTTAATTACACTTAAAAATGGATTATTATTGTATGGGTGTTTCAACATTGACGTGGTCAAATAATTGAATTGTTTGGAATAATAATTACGCTTAATTAGCTATGTGAATTAGGGTTAATTAGCTAGTTTCTTTAGTTTATTAAAAGCGATTAAATTGTAAAATGATTGAATTATTTGGAATAATGATTACACTTAAATTGTAATTAAAATAACAACAAATAACTAATGGATTGATTAACAAAGGAAGTTGAAGATAACCATTTACGGGATCACTACGGCATAAGTTATTACCCTCTTGAATTTCATGCAACAATCACATAGACATAATTAATTGCGTGGTTAAATTAATCATACATATTCTAATCAATAAATCTCGGCTTAGCGCATGCAACATTCATTACTTGTCTTAATCCCTAAACTAATGGACTCGACACAAATAATAACATCACTATGTGACTATCTTGCTTTTACCAATCAAAACATATAATCATAACAATAACTGAATGCTTATCATTTGCATTACACATAAAATATCCAAGCAACACAAAATACATAAAAACATAATTCAGAGTCAATAAAGCAAAACTTAGTCGTAGATCCTCCGCAAATGGTTATGGCGGTTTAGCCGCTCATCATGTGCTCTTCACCTGGAATGGTTGGAGACATCATCATAGGCTTCGAGCGGGTGAAATCACCTTCTTCGTACTTGAATCGTGAATGCACTTTGACAGGGCTTTGCCGCTTCTTTCAACTCTCTGGGACCTCTCAAAAACGATTGCAAACGACCTCTATTTACAGAGGAGATGGAAATTAGGGTTTTGGGCTCAAAAACACGTCTGCAGGGTTTTTACGCCGCAGGGGCGTAGCCCTGCGCCCCCCTGCGCCCGGGGTACGGCCAACCTACGCTGGGGGTACGCTGGAACTGTTTTTTAGCTTTGAAATCTTCTGTTTTGCAGCGTATGGTGGCGCAGGTCTGCGCTCCCACCGACTCGGATCACGCTGAATTTTCTCGAGTTGCTTCCATTTGACTTCTTGACCCTGAAACACAAATTTGGAGTAATAATATGGAAGTTACGAAGCATCGGTGCTTAAAATGAGCTTAAAACGATACCTAAAACACATAAATTATAGTCCTATCAAACCTCCCCAACTTAACTCTTGATCGTCCCCGAACAAGCCTTAGAATCAGAATTAACTATGTCCCGATTGTATTAGCAGTGTGTTCAGTGTGTCTAGGTTAAGTCAGCCTTCGCAATAATGCATTAAAATTTTGAATGTAAGCTAAAGAACATTTTTAATAAAACACATTTTCTTCTAGTTATTATAATGTATTTCACTCTTGGGAATTACTCTTTTAGCTCAAGGTTACAAGCTTAAAGCACGTGGGTCTTTTGACCATCTTTTCCCTCTATGCATGTTTACGAAAAAAAAATTTCTTTTTAATGCCATGCTTATATCTATAATATTTTAAATCAAGTTATCTAGGTGGTCCATGTAGCGAGATTTAGGTCAATCACTCCCAAACGAGATGGTTTTAGGGAATTAGCCATGAATGGTACCCCGTAGGACTTAATTTCCCGAACCAACTAGGTTACCCTCAAATATTTTGAGGCTAAAAACATGATTAGGCTATCCCCCTTATTGCATGAGTTTTCCAAAATCTTTTGACACATTATATCATTTAAGCACAAATGTATCTTAACTTACTTGAACTCAAATTACATTAAAATGTTAATTATTAATACGACTCTTAACATAATTCTAGAATTCCAAAACTAACACCAACTAATTTCGAGTACATTTTTCTATGTATCATCATTTTCCATGACCTTATCGGCAAACAAGAACCATTGGGGAAATTCAAAAAAACCGCATTGACACTAAGCATCTCAATCAACAGGACTCGACATATGAAAATAAAACACACACAATTACTGAAATAAAAATCGCAAAAATAAAATTCTAACCCAAACAAGCAAATCTAGATATGATAAATGTGAAGAGCAAGGAACGATGGTACCTGATCACTAGTAAGGTGGAGGAGGACCAAAGATATAATTGAAAAAGCTATCGACCTGATAATCCTCGTGATGTCGAACCCCCTCTCAATATGCCCAGTTCTGCTGCTCATGATATGTCGTAGCTCTCTGTCCAGCTGGTTAAATTTCAGTCTAATAAAAAAAATTTTGTGGGGGCTCGCTAGATCATATTAATCATTTCATAGAACCTACCCTTCCCAACTTAGATCATTGTGACGTTCTCATCACATAAACACACTTATAATGAGCAGACAACGAACATAAGCACATTCTTAATAAAATACTTTGCTTATTTGAGATAATTGAAACTAAAGTAAAACTAGCACACTTGCATAAATAAATAAACTTAAGTCTAGAAACAACTAAATTAGGTTGGAAACCCTCCCAACTTAGTTTGTGACACTAACATTTAACTAAAACAAATACATAATTAAAATAATCCGCCTTTTTGTAGGGAATCACGATTGCACTTAGCATGTACAACAAGCCGTTAAACCCATCGGTATCCCGAGTGAACGTGTGTTGTCTCGTGAGGGTTTCCAGAAACACACCTACAAAGTTCTCTGGGTTGCCTCCCAGGAAGGGCTAAGTTTTACGTCTTCAGCCAGACGTACTGCTCTGATTCCAGTCTAACTATGTTTGGGATCTTTTAACCTAATTAGTTCAGAGACTAGCATATTGGTGGCCCATAACTTTAACCTATGTCAAATGGAAACCATGGTATTTTGAAAATTGATAATAATTGTACATCAGGGAAGGAGTCCCTAATGTGATCAGTTAAGTCTAATGGACAAATTGGGATCCTAGACAGGTGATCGGCAACAATATTCTCAGTCCAACCTACTGCCTCTTTATATTTTACTAACACTTGCAGTAGAGCTTTTTCTTGTGCCTCGGTCAGATCTGATGAAATAATGACTGATAGAGTGTCATTATGACCTAAAAAGGCATATTTCAAATGCACAGGTAAGACTTTTAACTCTAGAACATGTGGTTGTTCTATTGAATGCCTTACAGATTGAGGCAAATCAGTTGGTAATTCCCCAGTCTTATGGGTCCACGGTGGTTTTTTAGGTTTCAGTGTGGATTCCATGACTGACTCAAGTTCATTGCATTTCTCAGTGTTCATTGTGGCAGTGTCATGCTCAGCAACAAACAATACGAAGGTATCCTTAGCATTGATTAGAGAACCATGTTGCTTAAGCTCATCCACCACATCTATCATGTAGCATTCTGAATCGATTGAAACAGCGGTGGAAGCATTGAACACGTTAATCGCAGTTCCCAAAGGCAATATCTACAGCCCATGTTCTATAATTGATTTGAGCATTGATCGTGGCTAAAAACGGTCTGCCTGGCTGGTAGATTCTCTCCAAACGAACTCTCTGTATCTAAGACTAGGAAGTTAACCAGATAGTAAAAATCTTCTACTTTTACTATAACTTCTGATAAGATACCCCTTGGATATTTCATTGATCGATCTTCCAGTTGTAAGATTATATCTGTGGTCTGTAACTCGCCTAAATCATGTTTATCAAACAAGTTTCCAGGTAAAATGTTTACACTGGCTCCAAGGTCGAGTAATGCCTTTTTAATTTGCACATTGCCTATTGTCACTGGAATCAAAGGTAATTCAGGATCTTTCAGCTTTGGTGGCAAGGAATTAGATATCACCGCACTCACTTGCTCAGTTAAGTTGATCTGCTTGGGAAGCGATACCTTAAACTTTCTTTTCTCTGTGCAGAGATCTTTTAGAAAGTTTGCATAAGAGGGTATTTGTTGAATAGCCCTGACCAATGGGATATTGATCTTGACCTGATTGAATAAGTCCCACAAATCCTCGGGTTGCGGACCTCTCTTACCATACAGAGAAGATTTCGGGTTTTATAAAGGCAGCGGGGTAAGGACTAAGGAGGAGGAGTTGTGGTGTCCAAATCCTTAACCGCCTCCCCAACTTTGGGAGTTGGGATATCTGCCTTGCTTGGTTCCTTGAAAGTACCTTTTTTAAAACCTTCCTTCTTCATTGGATCTGCCGTCTCTTCAAACACGACCCAGTGTCGGTGTCGTCTTCTTCTTCTTGTTTTTTTGGCATCTCGATCTTATTATCCACCTTTCTACCACTTCTCAGGTTGGTCACCTTGGATATTTCATTAACTTCATGCTTCTTCTCTTTGCCGTGTATGTGCGAAGGGTTTAGAATAGTGTTACTCAGAAGCTTCCCCTCCTCTCGTCTCGTGAGCGATTCGGCTATCTGACCCATTTGGCTAATTAGCATCTCGTTAAAAGCTGATTGTTGTTTCATGAATTCCGCGAACTCCGAAAAGTGTGAAGAACTCGTGTTCGTCTCCACATGAAATTGAGGTTGGTCGGAAAAAGTTGAACCATATTGATATTCTCTTCGGGGTGGTTAATACCTTGGTTTAGATTGATGATCGGTAAGCTGATCATTTTTCAATCAAAAATTAGGATGATTTCTCCATCCCGGATGATAGGTTTCCGAAAATGGGTTATCCCTCTCCCAATGAGCTCTAAAACAATATACTTCATTATCGTATTCCTCAGTGGATTGCACTTGAGGACATGCTTCAGAATGATGAGATGGATCTCCGCATATTACACAATATTAGATGTAGCTGGGTTTTGGTTAAAATCCCTTATCAATTGATCTATCTTCTTTCCGAGTTCTGAGATTTCACTTTTTACTTCAAGTTTCCAAGCATTGTCTATACCATTACCTGAACTCCGATATCATTCTCAGAATCGGCTTGAACTTTGAGACCTTTACTGAGTTTATTCAGTAATTCCCAGGCCTCATCATCTTCTTTAGCTAAGAATGTCTCATCAGTAGCAGCGGTGATCATGTTCCGACTTTCTTGACACACACCATCAAAGAAAGTTTTTACGAGCATCCATTTTGGAACTTCATGGCGTTGACAAACTATTAGCAATTCGTTCATCCGATCAAATGCTTCATAGAATTGTTCACCAGGTTTTTGTTTGAAAACGGTGATCTCTTTTCGTTTCTCACTGGTTTGACTTACTGGGTAATACTCAATGAGGAATTCACGTTTCATTTGATCCCAGGTTGTGATGCTATTGGTGGGTAACGACACAAACCAATTTTTGGCCTTTTCTTTTAGTGAAAAAGAGAATAATCAAAGTTTTAAACTATCGGTGGTTATACCTCGAACATGATTAGCTTTACAAATAGCTGTGAATTCAGCTAAATGCTCATAGGGTTCCTCACTTGGCATCCCACGGAAAATAGGAAGAATTTGGAATAATTGAGGTCGAACTTCGGATTCGTTCTCATTTTCCAGATATCGAATAGGTGAGTGATCGGGCACATCACCAGGGCGATAATGTGACTCGACAGTTTTCTTTAATTGTTCACCCATTCTAACTACGACTTGTAAGCATAAACTACTAAAGCACTTAAATTAAACTAATTATATATATATATATATATATATATATATATATATATATATATATATATATATATATATATATATATATATATATATATATATATATATATATATGGCGGTAAAGTAGAGGACTACAATTACCTTTTTGAGTTTTTCAAATTTTTTATGTGATTTTTAATAATAATAAATTAAAGACTAAAATAATTAAAACCAAAGTACTTAAAATTGACTAAGGCCGAAACTAACCTTCTAACCCTAACTAGCGTTACCACTCCCCGGCAACGGCGCCAAAATCTGACGAGCCGTCGTTGTGGCCCGTAGAAATAACCTTAAATCTAATTATTAGCTTAGAGAAGTAAGGGTCGAATCCGCAGGGAGTGCGTATGTGAACTAGGGTTAATTAGCTAGTTCCTTTAGTTTATTAAAAGCGATTAAATTGTAAAATGATTGAATTGTTTAGAATAATGATTACGCTTGAATTATGATTAAAATATCAGCAAATAACTAACGGATTGATTAACAAAGAAAGTTGAAGATAACAATTTACGGGATCACTACAGCATAAGTTATTACCTCTTGAATTTCATGAAACAATCACATAGACATAATTAATTGTGTGGTTAAATTAATCATACATATTCTAATCAGTAAATCTCGGCATAGCGCATGCAACATTCATTACTTGTCTTAATCCCTAAACTAATGGACTCGGCACACATAATAACATCACTATGAACTATCTTGCTTTTACCAATCAAAACATTTAATCATAACAATAACTAAATGCTTATCATTTGCATTACACATAATATAACCAAGCAACACAAAATACATCAAAACATAATTGAAAGTCAATAAAGCAAAACTTAGCCGTAGATCCTCCGCAAATGGTTATGGTGGTTTAGCCGCTCATCATGTGCTCTTCACCGGGAATGGTTGGAGACATCATTGTGGGCTTCGAGTGGGTGCAATCACCTATTCGTACTTGAGTCGTGAATCCACTCCGGCAGGGCTTCGTCGCTTCTTTCAACTCTTCAGGACCTCTCAAATACGATTGAAAATGACCTCTATCTATAGAGGAGATGGAAATTAGGGTTTTGGGCTCAAAAACGCATCTGCAATGTTTATACTCCGCAGGGGCGTAGCCCTGCGCCTGGGGTACGGCCAACTTACGCTGGGGGTATGCTGGAACTGTTTTCTAGCTCTGAAATCTTTTGTTTTGCAGCGTTGGGTGGCGCAGGTCTGCGCCCCCACCGGCTCGGATAGCGCTGAATTTTCCCGAGTTGCTTCCCTTTTACTTCTTGACCCTGAAACACAAATTTGGAGTAATAATATGGAAGTTACGAAGCATCGGTGCTTAAAATGAGCTTAAAACGATACCTAATACACATAAATTATAGTCCTATCATCCTAATATTTCATCTTGGACGTTTTCGTCAATCGATTTAGACAAACTAGCATGATCCTTTTGTAAACAAGGAAATATATTTTCAAAGAAGGATGCATTCCTTGATTCCATGATGGTATTGTTGTCAATTTCTGGATTTTTCGACTCATGCACAAGAAACCGATGGGAACTACTATGATGTGCATAACCAATAAATATGCAATCAACCGTTTTAGGTCCTATCTTTTGAGCCTTAGGTGTCGGTACAGCAACCTTTGCTAGGCACCCCTACACTCGTAAGTACTTATAGGATGACTCTCTTCCCATCCAAAGTTCATACGATGTTTTGTCCATTTTCTTGTGGGGTATCTTATTCAAAAGATAAGTAGCCGAGAGGATAGCTTCCCCCCACATTTCTTGGTGCATTCCCAAAACTGAATAACATGGCACTCACCATTTCTTTCAAGGTTCGGTTCTTTCTTTCCGCAATTCCATTTTGTTGAGGTGAGTAAGGAGCGGTGAATTCATATCGGATTCCACTTTGAGCACATAAATTCGCCAAATGCAACACATATTCACATCCTCGGTCACTTCTTACAACCTTGATCTTTTTGTTGAGTTGGTTCTCAACCTCTTGTTTGTATAAAACAAATTTATCAATTGCTTCATCTGTACTTTTTCATTAAGTAAACATGACAATATCTAGTACAATAATCAATAAACGTGATGAAGTACTTATTATCACCTCTCGTAGGAATGGATTTTAAATCACACACATGCGTGTGAATCATATCAAGTGGTTCGGTTATTCTTTCAACCGATTGGAAAGACGATCTCGTAAGTTTGGCTTCAACACAAGTTTGACATTTATAATTTGAATCAATATGAAAAGATAGAATGCAATTTAACTTAATTAAACGACGTAATGAATTGAAATTGACATGTCCCAATCGTCCATGCCAGACATTTGATGACTCGGTCAAATAAACAGAATCAAATTCTTATTATTAGTTTTAGTCACCATTACATTCATTTTAAACATACCATCAAGGGCATATCCCTTACCAAAATAAAGACCTTTCATGGTCAAAACAAATTTATCGGATTCAAAAACTAGTCTAAATCCAAACTTATTCAAAAGCTATCCGGAAACCAAATTCTTTCAAATTTCTGGTACAAACAAAATATTTGTCAACTTGAGGTCTTTCCCGGATGTCATCTTCAAGATCACATCACCTTCACCATTGATTTTAGTCGTTGCAGAGTTTCCTATGAAAATCTTTTTGCCATCAACCGCCTTGAAAGTGTGAAACATACTTTGATCGGAACACACATGCCTAATGGCTCCCATGTCAATCCACCATTCCCTCGGATTCGACCCCACCATGTTTAACTCGGAGATCATAGCCACTAAATCATCGATGTCATCTTGCACCATGTTAGCTTGCTTCGGCACCTCTCTCTTGGACATCTTGCAATTAGCAGCTCTATGACCCGGTTGGTCACAATTGTAGCAAATTCCGATGAATTTTGGCTTTTGGAGCTTTTTTTTTTTGCTACTCCATCTTTTGGTCCCAAGTGAACACTTTTTCCTTTACCTTTGCCTTTTGACGATTGATCATACGCCACAATATTAGCTTTAGCCGACGTGGGGTTGTAAGTATTCTTGAGAGTCGTATTGTTATCCTCCTCAATACGAAGACGAACAACAAGATCTTCAATGGTCATTTCCTTTCGTTTGTGCTTTAGATAATTCTTGAAATCTACCCATCCACTTGGCAATTTCTCAATCATAGCCGCACCTTGAATGGACTCGCTAAGTATCATTCCTCCGGCGTGTATGTCATGCAATAAAACTTGGAGTTCTTGATCTTGACTCATAACAATTTTAGGATCTACCATTTTAAAATCTAAAATCGGGCAACAACAAACTTTTTAGTTCCCACATCCTCGGTTTTATATTTTCTATCCAAAGATTCCCAAAGTTCTTTAGCATTAGATGTTTTACAATACACATTATAGAATTTGTCAACCAAGACATTCAAGACATAATTACGACAAAGAAAATCTGAATGCTTTCATGCATCTACCGCATTCACAAATTGTGCATCGGTCTCCCCTTCTTTCATTTGAGGAGCAGATTCGGTCAATAACGTCGCAAGGTTCAAGGTGGTCAAGTAAAAGAACATCTATTGTTGCCGACGTTTAAAATTCAATCCGGAAATATTTTCCGGTTTTTCAGCGTGGTTAGCAACGGTGTTCGCAGCTTGAGCACCGGTCAAAGGACCAACGGTTGGGATACTGCTAGCCATTTGAAAATCTAAAAATTCATAAAGTTTATGATTATTATCTCAATTGTTGAATTAAATTGGCCGTTTAATCAACACGTTTAAAAAATGATTATTTGAATCAACCGTTCAAATAATTATAGAACTTGTTAAATTAATCTTTATTTTAACAACGAAAGTACTAGTGAATCATCCGTTCAACAAACACTAACGCAGACGTTGTTGTAACAAATCAAATTTGTCTTGAAAACAAAACTTGTTTGAATCAAAACAAAAAGATCATATAATTCTGGAAAACACAACTTGTTCCGAAATAAAACTCGTTTATAATTGGTATCGTGGTTGAAAAAAATCTGTTTTCAGATTGTAAGAATAGTGTGTCCGATACCAATTATAAAATATAAAAAATGTATTACGAATTAAAATTTTGAAATTAAATTATGATACAATGAAAGAAAGAGAATACGAAATTAAAAATACAAGTAAAGGAAATAACAATACTGGAAAAGTAAATTACAATACGGAAAACTGAAAGCTGAGTCTCGTATTTGACATGATTCCCTTAAAACGGATTCGAAGTCTGTTTCCGAGGGTACAACAGCCAAAACAGTGTGTACTATCGGAGGTAACCAACTTGCCTGAAAATTCAAGTGAATTCTAAGTGTTCTTCGTTATTGGAAGCAACAACGTCTTGCTGTTAAAGTGCAAAATATTTCGTGGAATGCAAAGTGTTTCAAGTGTGTTTGGTGTGTTGTAACTCCTATTTTTTTTATAGGAAATTGGAATTGAAACAACAAAAGCAATCATCTTTTAATTACAAAAACCGTTTTTGTAATAATCCATTATTACAAAGTTTATTGCTAATTAATATGAGTAAGTATGTGTTGAAAACCAAATCGTAACAGCTCATTATATCAGTCGGCTGCTGATTTAATTAACAGTTCTAACAGATTTGGCATGAAACATGCTCACAGATTTGCCCCTTCTGTCCAGCTCTCGGCGAGCAAAATCCTGACTGATCTCGAGTAAAAAGTTACATTGCACGAGCCCTGATTTTTGGAGCTTCATTCGTGTCTGCAGGTGCTGGCGCAACTGCTTTCACACCGTACGAACAACATCCGGAGCAAGGACCCCAACAGTTTGGAAGATATCTTGAGAAAAGGTTTTAGCACCGGTCTATCCTATATGTACTCCAGTTTATTCGAAGTCTCCCAATGGTGTAAGGCCGTCGACTTATTGGGAAAAAGGAGGAAGATTACTTTGATCGGTCGTTAACGAGAGCAATCGGCAGACCCAGTCTCTCTTGGAATCCTGAATATGCCAATAATTGCGTCCCGAGCTTCCGTCGTCGGCCTTGTCATTAGACCACTATCTATGCATGTATTTTCAGCCTGGACTCTATAATCTTTTGCTTCTCGGGTGGTGGCGAACAATGCTGCTTGCGTTGCGGGAGATGCCCGCCCGTAGGGCCCGGCCTGCTTCCCGCCCGAAAGAACCACTCACTAGCTAGCCGGACTAGTGGGGGGCCTATCTGGAGACATACTGAAAACCATGCCTTTCGAACCAAACGATCGCACAGACTTATATACAGGGGAAGGACCTTAGAATCTTGTATAAGAAAGGAAAGATTTAAAAAAGCAGATTAGGTACTTCCAACAGGATAATAAGAAAGGAAGAAATAAGAGTGGATAAAAAGGGAAATGGAATTCTTCACAAAGGGAGGGAACGCAAGGGGGACAGCACTAATAAATCGGAAAAGGGGTCAAAGGAAGTACACGAGTTCAGTGGATTTTAGCCTTCGTGGTCCAAGATTTGAACCAACCTTGCGCGCGGATAGGCATTGGAGTACAACCACAAACAATCTTGTCATGGCTTTGAACACTCTTCCTTGTAAACCCACTTTGGTTTCCATCTTCCTTTCTATGTGGGACTCAAGTTCACCCACTAGAAGGTGTTTCATTCATCCAAACACCAATCTTTGAGCATCGATATCTCATTCGTCCTAGCTCCGTTTTGGACGTTCGTTATATCGTTGGAATCCTCTTTTCAAGGAGAATACAAACCCACAAAATATTATTATATATCTCACAATTATATATAATTATATTTGGTCCAAAAACATGGAAAATACATTTTTTCTTTGAAAAATTTACACTTTTTTCCAACATGATGATGGTATGATGATTCAATTTATAAAAGAGTCTTCTTATGGGAGTATTGACCGTACAGCATGTAGGGAATCTATTCTTAGCGGAAAAAAATATATGTGGGAAGTATGATGTGGGAATCTGGCTATATGTTACGAGTCATTTTGAATGAAACCACACGTATTTCTAAACTTATGTGATAAGTTGTGACTTATGGGATTATTACAAGACAAAAAATTAGTAAGTGTCGAATGCGGGTGTCGCATTTACTTTGCGGATTTTTTGTCATGACACAACACAAAGGATGGTCGCTGACCGATTTCAACATTCCCCGGCGACGGGGCACCGTTGGTTTAAGGATGTATTGCGAGCCTTAAATAAATTTTCCCTAATGGTCATTAAAACTACAAATTGGGGACCCATTCAACCGGAAACAGCCGCCAACCCAAGATGGTATCCGTTTTTTAAGGCACGCTTCTTTAAAGTGACACATATACCGTAATATGAGACATGTACTTTCATTAACGTTTTGTCGTTAATTGTAGGATTGCATAGGGGCAATCCATGGCACTCACGTTGCGGCATGGGCACCTGCGAATAAACAAAAAGCTTTCTGTGGTAGAAAAGCAACCATGGTTACTCAAAATGTATTGGCAATTTGCTCGCATGACCTGATGTTTACGTTTGTCTATGCTGGATGGGAAGGCACGAAAAAGGACTCTCGAGTCTTCCATGATGCCATTATTAGACAACAAAACAAATTTCCATTGTGAGCTGGTGGTAAACGTTTCTATGTACATTGTAATTATCATGTATTTCTTTCGAAACACACTCTTCTTTAATTGTCTTGTGTTTTTACATATTTGTTGGACAGATCGTTTTTATGTTGTTGATAGCGGGTTTCCAAACTTGAATGGGTTTTGGCACCGTACAGAGGTCAACGATATCATCGGTCTAATGTGGGAAGAAAGAACTTTTCAATACGCAACGTCATAGAACGTGCATTTGGCGTAATCAAAGCACGATTTCATATCCTCAAATGCATACCAAATTATCCTTTGAGACGCCAAAATGTTGATTCCACATGCATGTTGTGCACTTTATAACTATATAAGAGAGCAAGATGGGGATGATGAATTCACTGAGAATGACATACAATATCTTGAAGTTCCGGATCAATATTTTAATGTAGTGCAAGAAGGAGGTTCACTTGACATGACTGATAGTGAACAAATGCTTCAACTTAGGAATGTTATTACTGAAGAATTGTGGGAAAAGCACAATCGCATTCACAATCACAATCCCAATCCCAATCCCAATCCCAAATCAGAATCTTTGAGTTGTTGAATGTTGTTGTTAAACTTGGCTTATGTATTGTTGGCTTATGTATTATTTTCTAAGATTTGGCTTATGTAATCCGTGAATGTTGTTGTTAAACTTTGGCTTATATATGTATGTTCTAATTTATATGATGGCCTTATAGGTTTGTAATATAATAAGGTAGAAAAGTATATCTCACATTATTTTTCTAATTTTCTAAAGTGAAACAAGGGATGTGGTGAATTCGTTTTCAAACTTTTCTCCTAATTTTCTAGAAATGTTATAATGAAAACAACTTCTGGAAAAGTGAAAATGAAATCAATTTTCCATCAACTAAACGCAGCCTGAATTTTTCTCTATCTCTTTTCTAGTTTAGAATCAACTCTTTGTGTGTGTTATATTACATTAGTAAAGTAGCTTAAGTTTGTTGGGGGGAGAAGTAGTTCATGCATTTCAATGTTGCTGGTTTTTATATATTTATATTTTGGATGTTTTTTGTGATTTGGATGCGGGTTATTTCGACTTGTTTTGGTTCCTGGTCAATCATTTATTGATGTCTATAAAACAATCCACATGAAACACAAGTTGCTAAGCCCGTCAATTGAAAGACTACTTCTTATTCTTTGAGGAGTTAACAGCATACCCTTAACCACATGTAGCTTACTTGGTTTCAAAATCCACTTTGTGGTAATTGGTAAAAAGTGAAACTCGGTTGCATAAATAAACAAGCCCAGTTTGTACTAGAAATTTTTTTCATGTATTATTCCTGAAGGCTGGCATTTTCTATGAATTTAACTTTTGCTAGAAAGGAAACATGTATATAAGCAATTTATATTTTTTCCTAAATCAAATGAATATGTAGATTACATTTTTTGTCTTCATGAATATATTGCAATGTTATTTTTTTTTTCTTGAAAGGCAAATTATGTTTATTATGGTTTATAGTCTAAGCACTTGATTTGATACTATCATTTATTGCAAGGTTGCTAGATTTTTAATATGTAGATTATGAATCTCTGAGTTCATATATTTAAGTTATTATTTTAAACTTCAATTTTTATTTTGCTTTGTTGTCTATTAGTTTACAAAGAAATTGTTGTTGACGTTTTTTAAGACGTAGAAATTCATACAAGACGTTTTTTAAGACGTAGAAATTCATTCAAGCGTATAAATGTAAACAAGACCTGAACATCAACCGGCTATTGTTGTTTACATAAATATTTTACACATATTCAAAGTTACTTCCTACTTTGTCAGTAAACTAAGCTTAGATCTGGAGGGTAACAGGATTTGGAGCCTTTTGTTTAAAAATCATACAATATGTTCCACATCTTCACTTAATTGATAACTTAATACTTCTTTTTTTTTTTTATAGGAATCAAATATACAAGTTACAATTATCCAACGATACCTTCCAAAGTTTGAGAAATTGCTTGAAGAAGGGGGTGTATTTATGGTGTCTAGATTCGGCATGACTGACCATAATGGACCTTTGAAGTATGTTGATTACCACCAAAAGCTGATATTTGATTTCCAGACTAAAGTATCAAAGTGTCTTGCTTTTATTGGGTCATTGTACGGTCTTTCACTGGTGTCCTATAAATCAATTCTGGATCGAAGTAGGCCAAAGAACGTGACTATTGGTTTGTATACTCTTTCATTTTTCTAAATATATATTGTGTGTACGAGTAAAACTTATTTATGAATTTTATGGAATTTTTAAAATATGTTATAGGTGTTATTGACACATGTGACAGGTAAATGCCTAAAAATGACGACGAGAAAAACGTGCGGATGATGGTGACCATCAAGATGCTTGGTGAGACTCTAATCCTAATCAAAATTTTAATGTTTGTAATTTTATCACATTTTCACATTTATATTTTATTTTATTCTCAGCGGTCAAAACATGCGTTTAATTTTGTGGGAGCCGTATGTCAATCAGATGTCTAAACATGCTTTGGACAACACAGACAAAGGACCGGAGATCTCGTATTTCAATTTGCAAAAATCAACATTTTCGATGGTTAGTACCAATCAAATTTGTTGTGAATTTAATGAATTATATTTCCTTCTAATTTTTCTGTTTTTTTTTTATATTTATGACTATATACAACGTAACATATCAATTTTGTAGGCAAACCCCCTGTCACAAACACCTATAATGTCACCCGTCTCTTCATTAATTTTGATATCCAAGAGATCAACTCTTTCAGAACCAGGTTATTAACACGTTTTACACATTTTTATGCTTTCTTTTTAATTTTAATTATTGTTTATTATTACTATTTCATCAATAACATACATTTGTTTATCCATGTTATTTTTTTTAGGAACCCAAAAGTTTATATGTGATTCTATTATACGTTGAGAGTAGTTTATTAGCCAGTAGATCTGTTGATACTGTTTCTACAAGTCTTACCACAGGGTCGACTGCGTCCTACTCACTGTTTGATGATTTTATTTCTAAAAATGACTTGAAGAATATTTCTGAGATAAAGAAGATTGATAAGGCAAATTCAAGTATATGGATTTTTTTGTGCTTTATAAGTTATGAAGTTAAATATTTAATTATTATTTGATTTTGTAGATATCTTAATGTGTATTGTTAGCAACATTTACACGTGCTGAGAAAAACGTACCATGACATTATCCTACGTGTACCAATTGTAACAAGGACGCAAAATCTATGTGGAATTTAGAACACAGGACGGATGGGTCAGGTGAATTTGAAGAAAATGATGTTTTTGAATGTTCAACATGTGTTGGTCATGCTGTTGAGTCGATGTAGATATTGTATAAAGCATGATCCACTTCTTAAATAATCCACTTTAATAGTATTTACTGAAATTAATCAATATATCTTTTTTACTTTTAGTCTCTTAATTTTATAGTTTAAATGGTTCTACTTATTTTTTGTCTCTTAAAATTATTTTATTATCTCTTTGTATAATTTTAGGTAGTACTTTGTCGATTATGATTTAATATAATATAACCAAAAGTAAAATTGATCAACTCATGATATTAACTATATACGCACTACAAGAAAAGTGTCATTTAAGGACACACTTTGAGAGACACTCATGTTTTCGACTCAAAACGTGAAATCATTTCCATTTTATTTTTAACTTTGCTAGACAGTGTCATCGTCCACACAAATAGTAAATAACAATTCATTGCCTGATAAATATGAACATTACATATGCTAACTTATTGTTTAAGTTATTCACTTAGGTTTAAGATATAGTTGAAGGTTGAAGATTCCACAGGTTATATTGTGTTGACGTTATTCGACAAGGAAAGAAAAATGCTTCTCAACAAATCTGCAGAAGATTTACTTGCCAATAATATCAATGTGATTTTTATTTTTTACATTTATTTTTTGTATACACAGACATCATAATTGTATTTTTACATTAACAGGTTGATGATAAGGATCAATTTCCAGAAGAATTGAGTCGTTTGGCTGGAACAAAGTTTGCTTTCAGGCTGAAAGTTAATGAGTGCAACCTTAAAAACAATTGTCATACCTATGAGATCTCCAAGCTTACAGACAATTATGAGATTTTGTCTTATTTGCAAAACGCTTCAATTGTCAAAGAGATACTTGGTTTAATAAACTGTATTAGTTAAGCTACGATTATTTTATACTTTTTTGGTTTAACTAATTATTTATTGTATTCTCTTGTAAATTATTAGGACGTTCATTAAGTTGACTATTTAATAAAAAAAATGTGTTTTATAAAAGATTTAGCATTCTATATGAATTGGTTAATCAATAAGTTTTTATGTATTTCTATGTCGTTTCGACAATAATTTTTAATTATGGATCATGCATGCTACTTCACTTCATCTGATTCTTGTGACTTTTATCCTTGTGATGTTGCTTATCAGTAACTACTTTTCAACAGGTGCTATTAGATTTTTTTCAACATTTCACTAAACTTTTTAGTTTTATTTTGCTAAATTAATTCTGAAGTGTTATAAACTCTTTTATATTTTTATTATATTTATGGTGTTTCATGCATTGGAGATAATGAAACCTTTCAAAGCCCAAAGTCAAAGGATGATGATGATCAAAACAATGCTACCCTTATTTCAAACAAGCGTAATGTTGATGTTTATCTAGATGACAATGACACTCAGATGTCTGCAACGAAAGTTTCAAAAGTGTCCACTGTTGTTGACCGTCTTGAAGAAGCAGAAAATGATCAATTCACCGGCATGAATCTTTTGGTCCCAAAAAAAAGAAAAGTGAATTGATGCATATTAATTTTAATCATCATAACTATGTTTTTTCCTTTCGTTTTGGTGTGTGAGATAAATATTGTCATTTAGTTTTGAACATTATTGTCCGGAACCTATTACATGTTATTTTTATTTTAAGAAGATTGTCGTATTTATTATCATTGTCTATTTTATATTTATGTTTTGCTACATAATTATTTTAATTGTACTTATAATTTAATATGGATAAGTACAAAGTGTTGTTTGACAAAAAAAAAACATGTAATCTTTTTGTGAATTGCTTAATTATAACTTTAGTTTATGGAAATAGTATGCAGTCAATATTGTTAATTCTAAAGTTATTAGAAACAATTGGAATCCTAATTAATGATCTTAACCGGTTTTCTGATTAATATCTTTGGTTTTTATATATTTGTTGTTAGATATGATTTTCAAACAAAGTTCGTAATTTTTTCAATACAAAAGGAAATTTAAAACTTAAAATAAAATATATACTTTAACATTTTCAATTCATCATGCTAACAAAGTAAACATATGTGCCTACATATATATAATTTAATTTAGTAAATCTTCGTATGACATCATGAAAATTTAATAAATTTTCGTCTAACATCGTGAAGATTCGTTAATTTCAAATATCTATTGTTTTCATAAAATGGCATCAAATAGCTCTAAACTTTTGAGTTTGTACACATTTATTTAGTGAACTTTTTTTTGTGCACATATGGTAGTCAAAGCTTCAAAAGTGTTCCAATTAGGTAGTTGGGTTACCTTTTAACCGGTTGATTCCGATTTCTAAGCCTGCGTGGACAATTTTTTTATGACGTGACTACCCGTTTTTATAAGATACCCGGTTTTATATGATGTGCAAACCGTTTTTATAGCATACCCAGTTTTATTACCTGGTTTTATATGTTGGAGCGTATGAAACGGGTTATATAACAGGCCAAACCGGGTATGTTATAAAAACGGGTTGCCACATCAGATAAAAACGGGTATGTTATAAAAACGGGTAGTCACGTCATAAAAAAGTTGTCCAAGTAGACTTAGAAACCGGAATCAGCCGGTTAAAAGGTAACCCAACTACCTAATTAGAACACTTTTGAAACATTGACTATCAAATGTGCACAAAAAAAAGTTCACTACATAAATGTGTACAAACTCAAAAGTTCAGAGCTATTTAATGTCATTTTCCCAAATATTTATTACATACATTAAAAAAAGATGTAACATATTTTATTAGAAAGTAAAATACATTGTTTTTCACATATTATTTTTTATATGTATTATACACATGTATATAATAATTTTTTGTTATTAATATATGTAATGATTTTATATCATTAAAAAAAAAAATTATTGGCACCACGTTATTTCATCCTTATGATGTTAGGCTTTTAAGAAATGTTAAACTATGAATTACTAGATTTAATTAATTCTTTTAGTGATAGATTCAACATCAAATTATAACAAAATTAAAAGTTTTTTATTACTTATTACTATCTTCTAATACAATGAAACATGAAATATGAATCTACAATATCTTAAAATTCAAAAGACCAGTAAAAATTACATGCAATACATAATATTAAATTACATGATATGTTATAACATATAATGTAATTTAAATACTCATATAATCAATTACTTGAAAATCAATCTATTTATATAACTATATATTTCTTAAAATTCATACAACATACCAAAATAAAAATAATTACCTTATATACTTTTTATTTTTTACAAATTACTTAAATGTTAAATTCAAATTTCAAAAGTTGAATTGACTCCCACTTTTAAATTTAGGTAATTTTAAATATTAGAATTCAAAATTTTAAATTTCTTTCTTTTTTCAATTTTAAATTTCAAAAACATACTATATTTATAATGTTAATTATAGCTTTTTTTTTCAGATGATTACTTATTTAAATCATTTTCTTCATATTAAAAAATACTCATATTATAATCCACGTTTAGCATTTAAGCGTTCACGTCTTTGCTAATTATTCAAAGGTTTTTGTCCGCATATCGTTGATCTTCATTTTTTTATTAGTAACGTAAACTTCCTAGCAATTTATTGACATTATCACCATACAATAGGTATAATTGAAAGTATTTACCGTTCTTGTCGTTATCTCTCTATTTTCCATTGTTGACCGGTAATGTAACATCTTTTTTTCTTAATCAAATGTGTTCTTATTATGTTTATGTAATTTTACATTGAATGTTTATTTTTTTCGAGTGTTTTTTGTTGATAATTTATTATGTGCAATAACAATTGAAATGTACAACAATTCAGCATCACGTTTATTTTAATGTGTGTAAGCATATGTGTATATTATATATACATACATACATACATATATACATGAAAGTTTGATATGAACAAAAAACCTATGTGCTTTTCTTATGTATAGCCTACTGACGAAGGAAATGAGAATCATATATAACATACACAAATTTCATATCAAACTTACAAGCCTCTTAATATGAAAAAAAATGAACAAATGACTAATATTTTTTAAATACGATCAACTTCAAGCATACAATAAGTAAGTAAAATGTTTGGTATTCATAATATACAAGTAGTACATAAAAATAATTGCATGTTAACGACTCAAAATAATTGTCATGTTTATTTTATTTATTTTGAATATTTGTTTCAAATTAACTTTTGTACAATTCTGTTGTAATTAAATGTGATCTTGAAATTAATATTGAATAGTAAAAGCGTTCTATAAATTTTATTATTGTTTATTACCCACTATTGAAATTGTTCTATCATATTGTAATAAAAATATATTTTTCCTGCTTTTTTATATGTATGATTTTCTTATTTTTTCATTCGTTGACTTCCATAATTTTATTATTATCTATGTGTACTACATTATTTAATATCAATTTATATTTAACTATAAATTATATAACTACTTCTATGGTATTTATTAACAGAATCATATAGATCATGATGATGCTAGAGAGAGAAGAAAAAGAAGAAATTTGTATTTGGAAAAAAAGAAACTCAAGTCTAACTCGACGATATCACAATTTGAGAGAACATCTAACTCATCACAATGTTCATCTCATATAAATTTGTATCCAAGAAACTTCATAATGCAATCTTATTCTAAAGACAATGAAGCAATATCTATTAATAAATCTACATTGATATTCCTGTAATATCAGATATCCAATGACATATATTATAAACAGTTAGTTTTATTTCATACTTTATCTATTTTTTTAATCGACAAGTGTTTGTCCTCATTTATTTGTTCTATGATAAATCTTTTATTACTTATTTTTTTTCATTTACCTTCGTTAAAATACAAATGATAATGATAAATAAATTAATATTTTCTGTCATATTTTAATGTATTTGGTTACTTCTTTGTTGTATTTCAATATTGTGTAACACTGGAAATTAAATTATGCCAAATATTTATTTTTTAATTTAATATCACGAATATTTGTTATTATATATACATACAATTTTCATATGGGCTAGCCCAATGAAAACTTCACACATGGCCTACCAAGGGTTTTCTTTTTTTTTTTTTTTTTTTAATTTTAAACTTTTCCTAATTCTTTTTTTTTGTTTTTTTAATTTTAAAATTTTCATATTCTTTTTTTTTTAATTTTGGTTTTTTTATATTTTAAAATTTTCATATTTTTTAAAATTTTAAACTTTTCATAATACACCATTATCTTTGTGTTATCTTTTTATTTAACGTCTTTATTTTAATAGATTTTTGTTTACTACTCTTTTAACATTTATTATTACAATATTTTTTTACACATTTAAAATTATGATTTTAATTATACATATGTTTGACGTTATCTTTTGAAACTATTATGCTATTTTTAATTGTATGAAAAAAGATTATTATTAAAATGCACAATACAAAATTATAATTAAATTGTTTTATAATTAAAATATAACTAATTTATATTCAAATTTTGTTGAAACATGACCAGCCATGATTGGTTTTTTTTCTTTTCCTTTTAATTTTAAACTTTTCATAATGCACTGTTATCTTTATGTTATTTTTTATTTAACGTCTTTATTTTACTAAATTTTTGTTTAATCCTCTTAACATTTATCAGTACAAAATTTTCTTACACATTTAAAATTATGATTTTATTTATACATATGTTTGAAGTTATCTTTTAAAACTATATTTTTTTTCTATTTTAAAAAAGATTTTAAACTTTTCATAATACACCATTTTATTTGTGTTATAATTTGTCTAATGCCTTTATTTTAATAAAATTTTGTTTAGTCCTCTTTTAGAATTTATTATTGCCTAATTTTCTTACACATTTAAAGTTATGATTTTATTTATATATATGTTTGAAGTTATCTTTTGAAACTATTATATTTTGTTTGATTATATGAAAAAAACTTTATTATTCAAATGCACGATATAAAATTCTAATGCAAGTGTTTTATAATTAAAATGTAACTATTTAATATTCAGATTTTTTTTTATTAAATATTATCATGTATAACCTTGAACGTTCAAACAATTCAAACAAAGAGTAAAATTGGAAATCTGATATTTCAAAAAACAAGAAAAATGATATTGTCTTCTGATTGGCTTTCTAAATTTTGCAATGCTAAAATTACAAACAATGTCTTATTAAATCGGATCGGAAACATATTTAACTAATTAAATATTCATAACCATGATATGAAGATTTTACATTGAATCGTCAATTTAATTTATTGGTTTTACGATCAAATCAAAAAAATTTATCCCAGCAACATTTTTTTTTTTGTTAATTTGATATTTAAATTTTTTATAACACACACTTATCTTAGTGTTATCTTTTATTTAGCCTTTTTATTTTAATAAATT
The DNA here is from genome assembly GCA_020465985.1 of Centrapalus pauciflorus. Classification (NCBI taxonomy): domain Eukaryota; kingdom Viridiplantae; phylum Streptophyta; class Magnoliopsida; order Asterales; family Asteraceae; genus Centrapalus; species Centrapalus pauciflorus. The sequence goes on along the minus strand of JAANYP010001860.1, from coordinate 439,578 downwards.
TTCGTTTAGTACTCTTTTAACATTTATTATTACACACTTAAAATTATGATTTTAAATGTTTGGAGTTGTATTTTGAAACTATTATGTTATGTTTAATTGTATGAAAGAAAAATTTATCATTCAAATGCACGATACAAATTCTAATTCAATTATTTTATAATTAAAATGTAACTATTTAATATTTAGATTTTTTTATTAAATATAATCATGTATAACATTGAACATTACTATTATAACGCTGACAAACCCTACAAGATGTATTAGAGACATTACCGTTATAATTTTTTTTGATTTGATCGTAAAACCAACAAATTAAATTGACGATTAAACCTAATCAATGTCAAATTTTCATATTATGGTAATGATTATTTAATTAGTTAATTCTGGTTCCGATCCGACTTAATAAGACATTGTTTTTAATTTTAGCATTGCAAAATCTAGAAAACCAATCATAAGAACCAACTAACAGTATCATTTGTGTTGCTTTTTGAAATATCAGCTTTTCAATTTCACTATTTGTTTGAATTGTTTGAAAAGTATTTTCCTTTCTTTATTTTTGTAATTATTATTTTAGACCCCGCAGCAACGCGCGGGTGTCAATAACTCGTTTATAACAATTACTTTGTTTATAATTTATTTACGTATTAATTATAAATGCTTTCAGGAAATGACGTAGTAGCCCGTCAATATTCTACAAATCTACCTAATGTTGTATTGCAAAAAATGGCATGTCATTCAGGTTTTCTCATATTTTACCTGGTTATTTACTCTATGTGTATAATAGTATTTCAAATAACTACTTTAAAAAAAATAAACATGACATTGTTGAAAATACGTTACATATGTCCTATTTGTAATAATAATACTTCAATTTTTTATGTTGACTATTTGGCTTGCTTTAAATATATCTGTCTTTAAACAACACTTGATCTTTATTATTTGTAGCGAAAAATCATTTATTAATGCATATAACATAAAAAAAGTCGTTCTAAATATAATATTATTATTTAATCATACTTCTTTATTTATTTCTTCGGATATCATACATTATTTATTGGAGTGTAGGTGTGTCACCTTCAACAACCATGTTGCGATATGTTTCTCGTCATATGCACACCAACAATTGTTTGCCTTCCGAAACATTACAATCTTCTTCATCTTCAAAGAAACTATCGGTGGGTTCACATAAGCTTATACGGAAACATGTAAGCAGAACAGACAATCTTGTCATTGATATGACGACTGATGAAGAAGTGACCCATGGACTTCATAATGACACATGCAGACAAGGCTTATTCATATGTAAATTCAATAATCCTAAACAAAACAATTATCATTTTTTGTACACATATATTATATCTATTTTTTTAGTTCTATGTAATAGGTGATCTGGATCACTGGGACAAGACTTGCGTTTGTGAAATGTGCAATGCAACGTTATGTCATGCTGAAAGTCTTAGAAGGAAAAAACCTGGATGGCTCAAATGTTTTAATCTTTGTTGTGGGGGTGGAAAGGTATTGTTACCAGAATATAAAGAAGCTCTTAAAGTATTGTTGGATCTTTATACACAACATGATGCAAAAAGCAAAAACTTCCAAAAGAAAATCAGACCTTATAACATGATGTTTTCGTTTACATATACGGGTGGAAAACTTGATTATTCGATCAATAAGGGTAAGGCACCATAGGTGTATATAGAATTCATGAACAAAACTATCATAGTATTGGTAGTTTACTCCCTCCTAATGGACAAAAGGCAAAGTTTGCGCAACTCTACATATATGATACACATAATGAGATTCCAAACAGATCGGATGCTATGACGTAACATTATATTTGTCTTTAAAATAATTAATTTTAAAAGTACGTTGATATTAAATATAAAAGATTTTGATTTTAATGCTAATATAAAGAGACTCTAGCAGGAAGGATATGTCGAGCTTTACAGATGATGACATGGATCATCAAACAATTAAGAATCTAAAGGAACTTCTGGATGCTAAAAGTGCACCTGCACGTTGTTATAAAATGTTCAGAGATCGTTAGACTGCAATTGACTATAACAATGTTTCTTTAAAACTAATCAGAAGAAGAGTTCGTGATGGAAGGACTTATAATCTTCCGACTGCATCTGATTTTGCAGCATTAATTGTTGGTGATGTTGGCGATACTTTTGACAAAAGAGATATTAACATTGAAACTCAGTCAGGAGCACTTAAGCGTATACATGAACTTCATCCTTCTTATCTTGATCAATAATACCCTATTTTGTTTCCTTTTGGTGAGGATGGATATAATGTTGACATTCTTCACAGAGGTATATCATATATTACTTCACCTAAACGTCTGAATTGTACCATGAGGGAGTTTTTTGCGTACAAAATACAAGATCAAGAGAATTCATTTTCGTTGATTCTCAACTCTAGACGGCTATTTCAACAGTTTTTGGTTGACGTATATACGATGATTGAATCAAAACGGCTATGTTTCATACGTAACCAACAAAAGGTTCTCAGAGTTCAATCTTACAATAAGTTTTTTACTTCGCTTGAACAAGGTAATATGTCATGTACCAGAGACGTGTAATTTTTCCTTCTTCATTCACTAGTGGAGCAAGATATATGCAACAGAACTATTTGGATACAATGACACTCTGTAAATGGTTTGGATATCCTGACATTTTCATGAGTTTCACTTGCAATCCAAAATAGCCTGAGATTGCAAGATTTTTAGAAGATAAAAATCTTCGACTAGAGGACGGACAGACCTGACTTATTATGCAGAATTTTCAAAATTAAGCTTGATGAATTAATCCAAGATGTGAAGAAGAAGAATGTTTTTCGTGCTGTTCGAGCCGGTAACAAACTAATTTCATTTCATTATATGACATTTAATTATTATCATATATTTTACACATATTTATAAATCATAATTTACTCATTTTTTCGTAGTTGTATATACCATAGAGTTTCAAAAACGTGGATTGCCTCATAGTCATATATGCATCTTCTTGCAATCTGATTGTAAAATTCCAACATCTGAACATATTGATCCGATCATATGTGTTGCGATTTCCGACAAAGATATAGACCCTGATCTTATTAACTTGTAAGTGAGTTCATGATACATGGACCATGTGGTGCAGATAATCCCAAATGTTCGTGCACTATAAATTATAAATATACCAAACATTATCCAAAAAAGTACTATGAGAGAACATCTGCAGTAAGATTCTCTTAAAGAGATACCAGGAACACTTAAATGTAGAGTGGTGCAATCAAGCATCTTCGATTAAATATATGTTTAAATACATCAACAAAAGTGACTGCTGATGTATGTCATTCAGATGATACAAAAAATGATCAGACTAATGTCGATGAGATAAAACATATAAAACGTTTCTACGACTGTAGGTACATACCGACTTTAATTAAAATGTTACATTTTTATCTTTAATTTTCTATGATGTTTGTCTAAATACATTTCTCTATGACCTAAGACATGTTTCTGCATGTGAAGCAACATGTTTTCCTATGATGTTCATTATCGTTATCCTTCAGTTACGAGATTGTCGTTTCGTTTGCCTGGTGAGCACAAGTTATTTATGAAGCACATGAACTGACTCAAGACGTACTTGATAAACACTCTGTACCGTCTACATTGTTTTTGTCTTAGATGGAATGCAAAAAGGTGTATCCTCAAGCACGTGAGTTGAGTTACATTGAGTTCCCTACAAAGTTTGTTTGGAAGGCGAATAAGAAAAGTTGGTTTCCAAGGACAAAAGGGTTTTCAGTTGTTAGGATCAACTGAAACTTATTATTTGAGAATAATACTTAACAAGGTTAAAGGACCAACATCGTTTGAAAATATTTGTACGGTTAATCATATAATATATCATACGTTTAGGGATACATGTTACGCAATATCTGACAGTGTATCAAGGCCGACATATCTTTGGGAGCAAATCTGGAATAAAATGCCAGATGACATCATTTATAACCGTAAAAAATTATACAACCGTTCAGATATTACATTTATTTTTAACTGTGAACAATTATGTTTAAATATATATTTACAATATTTAATTTTTTATTTAATACTTATGTATAAACCCATTATAATTTATATTTTTGCATTAACAATTTTACAATATTGTCATTAAACAATGACCAACTGAAGGATCTTACTTTATTTGAGGTTGAGAAAATTATGCATCGCCTTGGTAGTACCCTTAAAAGATTCGAAAACATGTCTTATCCAGATGAACAATCTATATCATGTTCAACCAATCAATTAATTTGTGATGAGTGGTCATACGACAAAGAAATTCTTTCCCTTCAGCACTTCCAACAATTCGCAAATTTGACTGATGAACAACGGAATGTTTACCAACATGTAATGAATGTCGTCGATGCTAATGATGGTGGCGATTTCTTTGTATATGGTTATGGTGGTACTCGTAATACATTCATCTAGCGAACGTTATATGCAGCTATACGGTATCAAGGTGAAATAGTATTAAATGTTGTCTCGAATGGTATTGCATCGCTACTATTAAACGGTGGACGGACAACACATTCTCGATTAATCTTAATGAGGATAGTATATGTAACATAAACGCAGACAACAATGGTGCAATGTTATTGAACAAATGTAAGTTGATAATTTGGGATGAAGCTCCTATGGTACATAAGCATGCAATTGAAGCGTTGGATAGAATGTCGTTTCAAATTGCAAAATTCTATCTTATTTCCAAGAAAGAGCAATTATTGCACCAACACATGAAGTTGTGGATATCATAAATAATCGGTTGCTTGAATCTTTTGAAGGAGATGAGATTGTATATATGAGCTCGGATATTGTATGTGAATCAGAGTTTGTTCACAATGGTTTTGACAATGCATTATACTCGCCTGATGTGCTTAACGATTTGAAGTTTGCGAGTTTGCCAAATCACAAATTGGCGTTAAAAGTTGGTGTTCCTATTATGTTGCTTCGAAATATCGATCAAACTGGTGGTCTACGCAACGAAACTATGTTACAAGTGGTAAAACTTGGACAACGTATTATCGAAGTCGAAATCATATTAGGAAGCAACATGGGTTGTAGGACATTAATTCCTAGAATGAGACTGTGTCCAACTGACAAGAATATGTTGTTTAAGATGTATAGAAAATAGTTCCCGGTTGTTGTTTGTTTCGCCATGACAATAAACAAAAGTCGAGGACAATCTCTATCAAGAGCTCGATTATTTTTGGCAAGACCATTCACATATGGACAGTTGTATTTTGCATTATAAAGAGTTAAGAATAGAAATGGGTTAAAATTTTTGATCTCTGACACCAAGATCAAACAGAACTCATGATCACCTCCGAATCTTCCTTAGATTCCGAATCATAATACTAGACTTTTCTTTGTTGTATAAGCAATTTCCCTAGTGTCCAAAGTCTCTCTAAACTTTTTATGTTTAATCAAATCTCCATTCAATATTAACACAAGTCACTTATTCTCATACCTTCGTTCGCTTTCTCAGAAATGCTTGAATTATTTTCCTTTCTGTTATAAAATTTACATATTTCAAATATTGAAATAGCCTCTTTGACTTCAACTACATCAAATTCTCATGAACAGTTCGTGTCATACGTTCTCAACCACAACCTTTGTAAGCTTAAAATATTCAATACAATGTACCTTACCGTTTCCTTTTAATACAAGTTGATGCTATTTTGTTTTATGATAAACACTACAAGTTGTTATCATTCCCTCAAACATATCACATATGATACTAATACTATTAGTTCCAATTCTTTTAACCCATCATGGTCAAACTTAAACTTCATTACAACTTCTAAACTCATTCATAAATTTCTAAGAAGTCTATGACATCTTTTCCAATTCAAAGCTTCCAAGTCCATCTTGGCTATTCATCTACTGCCTATACTCGAATATTCTCATTCACAAACAGGATTATACTTATATTAGTAATAAAACTTTATAACACTCAATTTCATGTTAACTTCAGCATCATAGGACTTCGATGAAATATTACATATGGAATCTTTAAAGTACACTTCTAACTCTATGGATTAACGTCCAAAAGTTATAACTACAATCTCAGAGATCTCATCTCTTTGTTGAACCTTTCATTCATAGTTTCATCATATAATATCATTACTTGCTAATTCTTTGGTCGAAATTTGCAATTTCTGCTAAAATGGCCCACTTTTCCACAATTATAACAAGCATCGGCCTTCATTGGACATTTGTTAGCATTATGTCCAAATTGATTACAATGGCAACATCTCTTACTTCTATCACGTTTATTTGTTCTCGACCTCAAATATAGTCCATTTAGTTCATCTTCTCCAGACTTTACAATCTTTCCAATAGCTTTTTCTACATGATTAACATGTGGTACGATATCAGGCTCACCATATTGCCTACTAAACAACAACTTGAATTGTTCCCAACTAAAGGAAGCAATCAACTTGGATCCCAATTCTTTTTCCCAACAGTTCCACCATTCCTTAGCTTGTCCAATCAATTGATCCTTAGCCAGAAATACCTTGTACTCATCCTTACAATTCATTTCCTTAAAGATCTGTTCCATAATTGTAATCCACATTTCTGCTTCCTCAATTCTCAGAGATCCAGAGAATGTGGGTGGTTGCCAGTCCTTGAATGATCTAATTACATAGTTCATGTAATTCTCATCAATCCCAGTTTCATAATCAATCTTTTCCTTGCCCTTGTCTTTAAGTTTTTCTTTATTCCTAAGGTTTATGTCATCCACAACATAATTCCTTTCATATTCCCTCTTTTCTTTTCTCTTGTCTTCTTTTCTTTTGGCTTTGGCCTCATCTCGCGCCCGAAATTGGTCTTGAATCATTCTGTTTTGTTCTGCCATCATTGATAGTACCATTTCCCTCGTTTCTCGTGGCGTCATTCCTTCTCCAGACATGTTCGGTTATATATAAAATATATAAATTATTTAGTGATCCCATCACATAATTAACTACATCACATGTTGTCCCGTATGAAATTCACTTTCCTATGATTACTAGATCGTAACCTATCTTAGTTCAGATCATTACTTAAACCACTACATATCATCACTTAATGTTTGAGACCAATACCTCACGGACACTTGAATCTCAAAAGTAATTAATTTGATGAAAGATTATAAATAAATAACAGTTTATAAAAAGTAATTAATTGATATCTGCAGTGGCTGGTAATTTAATAAGTTTTGCATGAAGGGATCTTGATCAAAAAGGTTGTTCACCATTGATGGCGTTTCTATATATATATATATATATGTATATATATATATATATACACACACACACACACACACATCAGGTTTAATATATGAACTATGTCGCCGACGTTCCCCGTTTAAGTCGATTGCTTTTATACATAGCTTATGGGGTTCATTGTTTAGATCTATAGAAAAACTTTATCTCTCAGGCGGCACATTCAAATCAATATCTGCATACCTCGTTTGTTGTTTCTTCATTTTCGGTCTTCCACGAGTACTTTTTTGAACAACTGGTTCTTTAATTGAAGTTGTAGCCTCATCATAAATATTTTTTAACTTTCTTAAAAAACTTATTTTTCCAGGTCTTGTGTGACACCCTTGTCACAATAACCACCATTTAAATAACACCCAGTATTAATCACCATCACACAATAACATAATGATCTGATAACCTAGTTTAAGTGCGGAAGCATATAAATAAAGTAACGCAACAGTGTCAAACACCCTACGGTGTTACAAGGTACCAAATCTAAGTCTACATACTCATAAATTTATTACAATCATCCCAAACATATCATAGCGATAATCACATAAACCAAATAGCAAGCGGAGTAGCAAATATCTTCAATTACTTCAACAGACGACCTAACTAGAAGGTCCAGCAGTAGATTTCCCTTTTTCCTGTAAAAAGTAAACAACTGAGAGGGTAAGCGAATGCTTAGTGAATACCAATGATTTTACACATTCCACAAACCCTTATGATGCCCCCAGAAGTAACACCGGTAACGCATACCGTATACTTCCACACGTACACATAGTACGCAAACCCGAGCCGCAACTCCTTCGAGATGACGCTCGGCATAAGAAAAACAATCCATCTGAGGCAAACGTACGATCGGGGATGACCTACTGCCTATCCTGACCACAGAGGTGTCAACTCTTGGTCATATAGCACAGTAACACCGGAGTACAGATGCGACCCTCAGGTCCATCAATAAGATGCACAACAAAGAAACGGACATGCAACAAGTATGAATGTGCATCAACATATACGCAAATTAGTAGAGTGTCAAACGAAAGTGAAACAACATGCCTCAGCAGGCGAAGCAAAACATAAAGCAGATGCAGACATGTTAAAATCAGAGGTACTCACAGTGGGTGCGTTATTAACTTTATCCAAATTTTATATCTCCTCGGGCTTTCAACCGGATCCACAAAGTACCCCACTGTGGGTTAAACAACACCACAAGGGACCTGTTAAGTCAGTTGCAACAATACTCCGTGTCAATAATTGTTTATATCCATAAAACCAAGTTTCGTAAGTTTTGCAATATTTTTCCCCATTTCGGGTCCATGTTCAATTTCGAACCGTAACTAAATTTGATCCTAACTCAAGTTCACACCTTATCCTTTGAATAACTCTTGTTATTTTATGTGTTGTTCATGGGTTTCATTCAAAATATTCGAGTTTAGAGAGTGAGTTTTCATTTTTAGGCATTAAATTCGAATCTGGGGGCTAAATTCGAATCCTTATTCGAATTTGAGGCCAAACTCGAACACCATACACTAAACTCAAACCCTAATCAAATCTAGGGTCCCAAACTCGAATCCCATAGTGCTAAATTCGAATATACACTCGAATTTGGGGCAAAAATCGACTTTGTTCTTGCATTTCGACATTGTTCTTGGTATTCTCGAGTTTGTTCATATCTACCACTTAAATCTTTCATTTCAAAGCCTAAAAATCACTGATATATCATGTATGATGCCTAGGTTCCATTCTATTACACATATACTATCATATTCTTGCAAGATTTCAAGCAAAACTAACTTCATTCACGCAATAAATGATAAACTCGAATTTATACTTTCAAAAACCGAAATAATAAACTTAAAAGGGTCGATTCTTACCTCAATTCGTACGAAATCAAGAATCTAACCATAGATTGTTGTAGTACTCCTCGAGATCTTTCCAATGACGTATAAATCTCGAAAATCGGCCGGTCGGTTTGTGAGATAATCTAGAGAGAAAGTAGAGAGCGATTCTAGAGAGAGAAAGTAGAGAGAGAGAGAGAGTGAAATGAAAATGAATAGCTTTTAGCCTTTTTATTCAACTTTCATCATATTTGCACATTTCACCCCACAACTTAACCGGTTCCATAAAATACTGATTTATTCTTAAATTTATCATTACTAACTTTTATCATTCATAATACTCCTTAATAATAATTCAGAGTTCAAATTTTTCTTAAAATAACAACAAACTTTTTAAATATCCCAAATACATAATCATTGCTCAAATTTCAACTTTATTATAAATTATCCGCCTAATTAATTCCGAATTACAGTAATTGAATTCGAGGATGTTACATCTTGACTGTTTGTGGAAGCTCTCTTTAAAATTTTCCAGTTCCTCATCACAACAAATATCATCACTTTCTTTGGATTTTTTTTTGGGAAAATATCAAGTGTCCTCCAAAAGATGTCAATTGAATCTAAAGGCACACATTGACATACACTAAAACATAAAACAAGAAATGTTAGTGTACTCCAAAAGATGTCAAGATGTTTAAAAAAAATAAATCAAAATTGAATATACTAACGAGGATTTGAGTACATGGAAAGCATGCAAGCACATGGTAGTCCATAGCTACTACGCAGTCGACAACCACAGTTTACGGAATCTAGTTGCATTCCATTTACGGACCGTTGAAGCTCTCCTACCATTATGTCTAGAGCTTCATTTGAAACAAAACCCCTAAGCATATTAAAACATGGTAGGTTGTGGTGATTATACCGAAAAGTTGTGCTTTTACTAAAGCTCTCCTTAATTGTTGTATGCTTCGATTCCACAAGTTGATTAATCGAAGCAAAAAAATATAGAGAGTAGAGTTTGGCGAACCCATATATTTATTTTAACAGTGCATGCGTACTTTCAGCTCTGTTTGTTGTGCAGTTTCCAATAAGATGAACCCACGATGACATAAAAAAGTCCAAATCATGTTGAGACTTAATTGATGGCCTGCACTTTTTTATAATGTTCTGCTCAATGTGTCATTTACAAAGTAGTCGGGAAGCACTTGGAAATACTTCTTTGCTCGCATTCATCAATGCCAACTCCCTATCACACGTGGGTGCATACACTCTTGAAGTGTCAACTTTAAACAGTTTAACACCCACGTGTAGTTCGCCTCTCTTTCCCTATCCATAAAGGCAAAAGCTACACAAAACATCTTTTGGGTGGAAGTGACACCAACAATTTGAAGAAACAACGTCTTATATATGTTTGTTTTATAAGTGGCATCCATTATCAACACATGTGGGAATGCACGCCATATTTTTCATGATGTGGGATGAACAAAGAATAAAGTCTCCAACTCGTTGGAAACACTAGTTGTAAACTCGTAAACATAATTACTAGTTTGCAAAGAAGAAAAAAGAACCTGTGCCATTATGTAAAAAATAATTAAAGCATTGTAAGTAATAAAACTAATTGTAAATAATAATTAAAGTGTTATAAGAATTTTCACCTGCATTGGAGTTGTTCCTGCATGGTTGGACTTTCAAATATTTCGTTGCACATTGTATATAGTTTTGAGTATGGAAACATTATATTTATTTCGCTCTTTCAGAGTTGATAGAATATTTTTTGGAGCCACACTATTTTTTATTAAATCTGTCACCAGAAGAGTTTCATCTTCAGTTAGTCGTCTTGCGTATGGATGTCCCTCGATATATTGTGCAGATGGATGATTATGTTTATCACAATTCACTTTTAATGTCCAATGGTCATACTCTTTTAAATATTTCCCTTGTAATTCGAATTCGCAGTTAGTTTTCCTGCTTCCAGAGAGTTTGCTAGTATCCTTACGTCTTTACTCACGACCACGATCACAAATAAGTGTCACCTGAATCAATAAGATACTTATTACTAATAAGAAAATGATTATACAAAACAAATAAAATGATTATTACTAATAATGTCACCTTGTAAACGAACCCATTTTTGTATGCCTTTGATCTTCTTGTGACAAGGACATATCCAAGAGAGCATGCAATGTTTTGTGTCCACGCTATCAGATCTTCCCGAGATTCGAATACCAGATTAGTATAAAAAGTTGGTGTGGTACTAGACGAATCCATTGTAAATGTACCTTTGCATATAAATAATTCTAGAACACTCCATTAAAAATAAAAATTGATATTCAAATACCCTATTCACCATTTGACATTATCTAAATGTTATATAATAGTTTATATATTATTTTTCTTAAAAAATATAATTAAATTATGATTCTGGAATTTAAATATATACTAAAAATAAAATAAAAATATAAAATTATAGATATTAAAATTATAAATCTAGAAAGGGCATTAAAAATAAAACTGAGCCTTCATTTCCCAACTAACCCTCTTAAATTTGACTAGGGTTCTCACATTTGCTCCACTTTCTCCCTAAACCCTCCCTCCCTCCCTCCCTCTCTCTCTTCAAACTCTGGCCGCCAACCCTCATCGGCGCCGGCACCAGCACCAGCACTTATTCTCAGCACCGCCACCACCCTCTCTCTCACCCCCTCTCTCTCTGTGACGTTCACGAGTTGGAGACCACGCCGCCGCCACCTCCCCCCCCCCTCTCTCTCTCTCTCTATCTCTTCAAACTTCGGCCGCCAACCCCTCATCGGCGCCGGCACCGCCTTTCAGCACCAGATCGCCTCTCTCTCACACCCTCTCTCTCTGTGACGTTCACGAGTTGGTGACCACGCCGCCGCCACCGCCTCATCGACCGCCAACGTTTCATTTTTCTGGGTAAGTCTAAAAAGAAAAACAAAGAAGAAGAAACCTAGCTAGGGTTTTCATAGGTGGGCTATAGAATCATCATACATGCATATATATGGTAGATAGATATATGGGGTGCATCATCTCTCACTTGATCTTGTGTGTGTGTAAAATCTTAAACCTCTGGTCAAAACATAGATACTGCTTTGTATTTGATTTATATAGAGTGGTGTTTGATTTTGAACTTTACTGTCAGGTAGTCGCGGGAAGTTCTATGGTTGTCGCTAGAAGTTCTGTCGGAGTCAGCGGAAGTTTAGCCGGAGTGGCCGGAGTTTACTGAAAAAATTACTAATCTATTTGACTGTCCTTAATTACCATTTATATTGTATTAATATCTGATTATTTTTTGTACTATTTTTAATTTCCAAGGATCTGTGCCTTTGACTTTATTCAATCTTGAAAAGAGAGATTATCTAGAAGAAAGAATTTTGACTCCATTAGCTTTGGTAATTAAAAAATCTGCTTTGATTATGCAAATATATTAATTACATTTGACTTGGGGGTCCACTGAGTAGATACATGGTGTCCATTTAGTAGGACCCTGAAAAAACTTTTAACTAATTATAATAAGGATAACCAACTTAAATGTTATTATTAACTATCTTTTCTGTTTAACTAACTTATACTTAAAATTAATTATAATAAAATATGTTAATTATCACAAGAATAAAAAATTTCAATATATCAAAATTTAATGATAACTTTTAATGTTTAGTTTATATAATTTTTGAAAAAAAAATATTTCTTAAAGTTATCCATGTAAATTACACGGGTTAATAAACTAGTATTTTTCATAAAGAAAGCAAATTTCTTTACTCTAAATGGCGGGATTCTCTTCGCTTGTTAGTCTAAATTTTCACTTCGTTTTAAGATCATCTCCCATTTTCCGTTTTGGTGTTGCTGCCAGTTATTTTCGTCTTTTGCTGTTGTTATTAGTGATGGGTTATTTCATGGTCTTGTTAACGACTCCCACTGTTGCTATTTGGTTTTTACTTCCTTTTGATGCAGTCTTTCTTAGTATATTTGGTCTCCACCATGGTGCATATTTTCCTATCATAGTGTAGTTCATCATGATGCATTTCTTGATGATCTTGAAGCATAATTGTATAATTTGGTGATATAGAGGGAAACTTCCTATTCCCAATTTTTTTAATTCTTGGGGTTATTTTTGGTCTCCATTTTGATATTCTACGTTTTCACCTTACATGCTAGTTTTTGTGTGTGTTAACTTTTTTGTATACTTTTTGTCCTTTAAAATTTTTTTTGAACGACAAACTATTCTACTCCTACTCCTAAACTACTCCTTTACCACAAGATTTACTTTCACCACCTAAAATATCAACTTGTCTCCGACGGGAGTCGAACCCGTGACCTCTCACTTATATCTCCACCCTCTTACTACCAGGCCAAAGGCCCATTGGTTAGCATGAAGGGAGTGGTGTTTTCCCACTTCCCACCTTTCTGTACACCCCAACGTCACGTCAGATTTTCTCTCTCCACCTTTCTAAGATGGAAATACCCACCTTTCTAAACATTGCTATCTTTCTTAAGTTTTTATTAAAAAGAAATTCATTTTAATTAATAAACCAATTAAAACTAAAATAATTAATTTCATAAATATTTAAAAACTATTACATAACCAAAAATTACCAAATTAAAAATAAAAAAATACGTAACAATAAATAAAAACTAAAATTACGAAACTAAGTATGGGTACAAAAACTAAATGAACATTAAAAAAAAATACAAACTAGTCGTCTAAATTTGGTATTTGAGCAATTGCAATTATTCGTCTAGGTTGATTAAATTGCGCAGATGTATACGGCTCCATCACAATAAAAATAAAATTGTAAAAGAGAGTAAAATATAAAGTTGAGAGGTGTATGAGAATCTATATATATATAAAAGTTGAGTCCATGTTAATAAATACTCATGTCATAAATGAGTTGATGTTTATAGTAATTTAAATCCATATAAAAAATTACAATGATCATTATTAAATCAAACTATATTATTTATTTTTATTTGATAAGTTTAGTCAATTTCAATAAATACTCATGTCATAAATGATTTTATGTATAAAGTCTTCCAATTCAATATAATAAATTACACAATGATCATATTTTAGATCAAAATATGTTATTTAGTTATTTACTTTATTTAATTTGATTCGTAGAGATATATCTTACTGAATTCCATATAATAAATCATAATGATATTTATTTATATCATGATATTTTATTTTATTTTAATTTGATTTGATAAGTTGAATCATATAACAATAAATTCCATGTAATAAGTTATATTGGTAATTTATTTAAATCAGAATAATTTATATGATCGTTATTAAATCAAACTATATTATTTATTTTTAATTTGATAAGTTTAGTCAATTTCAATAAATACTCATGTCATAAATGATTTTATGTATAAAGTCTTCCAATTCAATATAATAAATTACACAATGATCATATTTTAGATCAAAATATGTTATTTAGTTATTTACTTTATTTAATTTGATTCGAGAAATACGAGACATCTAAGCCATACAAGTAAAGAGATCTATTCATTGATAAGAAAAAGAAAAAACATGAACGAGGACTGGATTGATGATAAAATAGAATCCTGGGTTGCAAACAGTGATTCGATTGATGATGAAAAAAGAGAATTCTTGGTTCATTTCTCCACCTTAACGACAGAAAAAAGGATTGATCAAATTTTATTGAGTCTGACTCATAGTGATCATTTATCAAAGAATGACTCTGGTTATCAAATGATTGAACAACCGGGAGCAATTTACTTACGATACTTAGTTGACATTCATAAAAAGTATCTAATGAATTATGAGTTCAATACATCCTCTTTAGCAGAAAGACGGATATTCCTTGCTCATTATCAGACAATCGCTTATTCACAAACTTCGTGTGGGGCTAATAGTTTGCATTTCCCATCTCATGGAAAACCCTTTTCGCTCCGCTTAGCCTTATCCCTCTCTAGGGTTATTTTAGTGATAGGTTCTATAGGAACTGGACGATCTTATTTGGTCAAATACCTAGCGAAAAACTCCTATCTTCCTTTCATTACGGTATTTCTGAACAAGTTCCTGGATAACAAGTCTCAAGGTTGTCTGATCACCTTATGAGAGAATCAATGAGAGTAGCGGATATGTAGGCGGCTCATAAAAGGTATTTCCCAAGCTTTATGGGAAGTTTAGTCAATTTCAATAAATACTCATGTCATAAATGATTTTATGTATAAAGTCTTCCAATTCAATATAATAAATTACACAATGATCATATTTTAGATCAAAATATGTTATTTAGTTATTTACTTTATTTAATTTGATTCGTAGAGATATATCTTACTGAATTCCATATAATAAATCATAATGATATTTATTTATATCATGATATTTTATTTTATTTTAATTTGATTTGATAAGTTGAATCATATAACAATAAATTCCATGTAATAAGTTATATTGGTAATTTATTTAAATCAGAATAATTTATATGATCATTATTAAATCAAACTATATTATTTATTTTTAATTTGATAAGTTTAGTCAATTTCAATAAATACTCATGTCATAAATGATTTTATGTGTAAAGTCTTCCAATTCAATATAATAAATTACACAATGATCATATTTTAGATCAAAATATGTTATTTAGTTATTTACTTTATTTAATTTGATTCGTAGAGATATATCTTACTAAATTCCATATAATAAATCATAATGATATTTATTTATATCATGATATATTATTTTATTTTAATTTGTTTTGATAAGTTGAGTCATATAACAATAAATTCCATGTAATAAGTTATATTGGTAATTTATTTAAATCAGAATAATTTATTTTATTATTTAATACAAAAAAATAACATGAGTTATCGAGATAGTAATATATAATATTAAGAAATTGATTTAATTTGTTTAATACCAAAAAATAATCATGAAAATCATTTAGTTATTTAATTTAGTAACATCGTAAAAGACAACATTTGTCCACTAACATTTATTTACATATGATATACATCATTATTTTTTTTATTTTATTTCAAAACACCGCAAAGACAATATTAGATACTAAGAATATAATAATCATTTATTTCATTGAATTAATTAATATGTAAGATACATTTTTTGTTATTATATACCTAAATAAAGTTAGCAAAAAGGGAAAAAAAAGTATTGGTTTACATTTTAATTTATTTATTTAAATTGAATATCTTTAATAACCAAATTATCTTATTAAAAATCATAACTAAATCTCCTTTAAATGACAATAGACTAAGAACGCGAATAAAAAGTAATAATCTATAGTAATTAATATCCATTCAAGAAAACTTTGTATAACTAATTTACCATATAAATAACTGTAAATATAATATTTTATATTAATTAATTAGAACAATAATTATTTATAAGTCGAATCTATATAATAAATTTTTATTTGATTAAGATAAACTTTATATTAATACTAATCAAATATTTTTCGTTATAAATCATAAATACATTATAGTAATATTTATTGATATTCGAAATATAGTTATATAAAAAATGCAGGTATCTAAATGCAAAATATGAAACTACATAACACATTATTATTAATATTAAAGGAGATGGTTTATATATTAATCTACTTATTATTATTTAAATTAAATGTCAACAAATATATAATTAAACAACTCAACGGTCCCATACTTTCATTGTAATTTATGTAATTTAATTAACAACAAAAAAAAATTAATGTGAATTAAACCTTGGTTTTAATAGTTGATTTAATACTTTTATTACATTCTAATTCATTTAGTGAAACTAAACAACGAATAAAAAAGTAAACAAAAGTAAGCTACATGCTTGCATATGTCAAGTGAAACTTAAAACTCATTGTGATTTAACACCCTTTGTTTTAAAATTTGATTTATTTATTACATTCTAATTTATTAAATTAAATCATTATTCTAAACTAAATAATTAATTAATTTGAAAATCAAATAATAAAGTTGTTTCATATATAAAAACACTTAAAAAACAAATTAAGTTTTTTAATTATATTACAATGTAGTCTTAAATACAAGTTAAGAGAAATGGGCATCTTCAATTCACTTGATCCATTCCTCTTCAAAACTCCCAATTATCTAAATGTGAAATATGAAAAGACATCTCAATGTCTTCCAAACTTCCAATCGGTGCTCTATAAATACCAACCTTTGAATCATACATACCACACTTACATTTGTTTTGGCAATCAAGTTTTAACAACTATCACTAATTGTTGTTGTTACATGTTAATCACCTTCCCTTGATTCTATTGATTTATGTTTTATTTTTTACCTCTTATTTCTATTTTTTTGTCGATAACTTTCATGGTGAGTTTTATGTGATATCATACAAAAATTGTGTTATAACTTGATTACGTTATGTCGTTTCTTTATGTTCATATATTCAAGTTGAGGTTCTGATAAGTAAATTAATTTCATAGTCTTATTTTATTTGATGTCATATTAAATATATTTATTTATTTTATATCTCTTATTTCTATTTTTTTTTGTCGATAACTTTCATGGTGAGTTTTATGTGATATCATTCAAGAATTGTGTTATAATTTGATTATGTTACGTGGTTTCTTGTGTTCATGTTTTCAAGTTGAGGTTCTGATAAGTAAATTAATTTCATAATCTTATTTTATTTGATGTCATATTAAATATATTTGTTTATTTTTTCAACTAAAAATATTTATTTGTTTTTGTAGGACTTAGTAGCACTTTATTTTGTCATATTTGTCATCATAAAAATGTCATAAATAAAAGAGTATACTATTTTATAAATAATAATTCAATTCCTTTAACGTTAATATCATTAATACACGTCACAAACAATAGAGTATTCTAATTTATATCTAATTTAGTTTTTTAAACAATGTTTGTAATCATAATTATGTAATATCATAAATGGTAGATTATACCAAATTATAATTAATTAAAATTTTAAACTAATTGTTATATATAATCTATCAGTATTTAAAAAATTTAAGTCCATGTAATCAAATTTATAGCATAAATTTTTTAATTGAAATAAAATTTAGATAATATTTAAGTCAATATCATTAACTTTCATGTTTATGAATTTATGTATTACGTGAATAATTTTTAGTAAATAGTTGCTTACATAAAATGTATATAACTTAAAATTAATTCTTATAATAAAAATACAAGCAAAGTATAATAATTTGTCATAAATATTATTTATCTATCTTTTTAAATACACATGAATAGTTACTTTTTTACGTTCTTTAGATTTTTTTATTTCTAGATTTTATACATATTTAATCGATATAATTTGAAATTTACATTATGTATGTATGTGTGTATGTATGATTGCATACAATAAATAATGTTATGAAATATGACTTTATTAATATTGTATTATGTTTACTTTTTAAATATTTAATTTTGTTTATATAATCTACATTTAATTTTAATATATATGTATTAAACTTATAAACAAATAATATATATTTTTAACTTCTGGTGACCCATGTATTACATGTATAATAATTTTTTATTTTTAAAAAGTATACATATTTATATTTAAAGGACAAACACTAATAACAACTCACTCTTTAATTTAAATGTGATTATTTTTGCATGACTCATCATGATTTATGAGTCTTATCATTTAATAAAATTAATGTATTATTAATTAACTTATGTTTGTAACTTTATATCTCTCATTGTTATATAGATGAGATCAAACAAAAATTATATATTCTTCAAACCCTTTCTTGCATCAGGAATAAAGATTATCAAAGTAATATAGATTGCATGCAAATCATCAACACAAAAGCTAATGTTTATTGTTGATGCTTCTTTTTTACGAATATTATTTTTCTTCGTAAAATTGTTGCTGATTTGTTAGATAATTTTACTAATAGTACATAATAGATCATTTTAGAAGTAAACTTCAACGATTATGTAGTCAACAAACATGTCAACTGTGTAAGGGTTGGATGTTTCGAAGGAAACCATGGAAAAGACAACGTAATAATCCAACAGCTTTAGAAGTGAACTTTAAGGTTTACGTACATAGTCTGCAATTATGTTAAATGTGTGAAACTGGCCGAATGTTTCTGGTTACATTAATCATAATGATTATAGGCATCTAAATTGTGTAATTCACATTGATGGATGCTTGAGTAATAATAACTTTGATGAGAAAAGCTAAAATCACAAGAAGAAAGAGAGCTTAGTAATCTTCATGTGGATGACAAATCCAAAGGTTAAGAGTATGATGTTGGGTGAATTATGAAGTGAATAATCATGTAGATTTGTGCTCTCTCTCTCTCTCTATATATATATATATATATATATTCAAAATTGCTGTCTAAAAAACTTTTATCATCAATCTTTGTATCATGGGGCTTTTGGGTGCCAAATTTTTTTTGTTTTGTATTTAACGCAGGGATAATTGTCTATGTATTTTGTGCAACATACTTATTGTTGGCATAATGATTTAATTGTATATTTTTGTGATTATTTTAATGGTAATGTAGTAATATTACCTGTCATATTGTGAATTTGATGTTTAATTTTATCAACAATCAAACCTTGATTACATTACATTATGTTTATTTCATTGGTTACAAACAAGATGGAGATTAGGAAAAATTCCAAATACCTAAAATATTTACATTTATCCACTCACACTCTTTCACATGTTAGTTTTTCTTTTAGCATATGTATAGTATTGGTCAATATAAAGTTTATAAATATAGTGGAAATTAAATGAAAATCAATTAGCCCGGTGCATCGCACGGGCCATCATGACTAGTTTAGATTAAAAGAGAGAAATTTGAAAGTGTATAAATTGAAAGATGTGAATAATAAATGGATGAAAGTGAATATTTATAGAGAAAATATTTATTTAATTTTTTTATATGATTAATGGTTTGAACGTATAGAAAAGAAAAGAAAAAAAGGTGCAAGCCGTTCGGTGTGACGGGCCGAGGGGGCGGGTGGTTTGCCCGCCGACCTCATCCGAGGTAGCCTAGGCCGCTCCCCATCAGCCTCCCAACTCCCTCATCACTCTTATATTGTCATTCATAAAAGAGTTTATTATGAAAAAAGCAACATGTTTTCACGATTTTTATGTTTTCGTCTTTCCATGTTATTTTTTCCATAAAATTCCTTAAGTTAAATTTTTTTTTTTTGGTTTAATGAAATCTGGATAATAGAACCCGATTTTTTAGCTTTTATAAACCCGGTTTACAAATTATAACCGGGCTCTAATAGTCAAATTTCACAAATTCTAGAAAAAAATAACATCGAGGGACGAAAACGCAAAAGTCGTGATAACATGCTGGTTTTTTTCATATTAAACACTTCATAAAAAATAACATAACAATAATAGTAAAATTATCAAAATAAAAAAAGTAATGGTTAAAAAGGAACAAATTTAATAGTTTAATTGCTTAAATAAATTAATAGTTTAGTGGCTAATATAAGATAAATGTGATAGTTTGATGATCAAAATAAAACATCACATTTATGCACGTGACATCCACGTCATCCAAATTGTCACGTCAGTATAATCACCAGTCATTTCGTCAAAATAAAACGATCAACTATAATTTAATTGAAATATATATAAAATATACTTTAATATTAAACGAGACAAATCTAATAGTCAAATAGTAAAAAATACATACTTAATTCCTAAACAATAACAATAACTTATTTACTTATTAGTTTAAAATTTGTAAGATTTTTTTAGAAAAATTCAATTCAAAATAAGACTTAGCAAATAACCAAGAAAGCTTACCTATAAATCCTTAAAGCCCAAAGGGCTAAAATTTCAATATGTCAAAAACGTGCCTCCAAAACCCTAAAAAAGCCCACTATAAATTCACTACCTCAGCTCCTAGGGTTTCTTCCTCACCTTCGTTTCTGCCCAGCCTCTTCCATCATCCGAGAGAGTTCACAGCGACAGTATGGCGGATTCATTGGTACTTCGCGGCACAATGAGAGCCCACACCGATTGGGTCACCGCCATAGCCACCCCAATCGACAATTCCGACATGATCGTCACATCTTCCCGTGACAAATCAATCATCGTTTGGCGCCTGACGAAGGAAGACAAGACCTACGGTGTCGCCCAACGCCGTCTCACCGGCCACTCCCACTTCGTTCAAGACGTTGTTCTTTCATCCGATGGTCAGTTTGCTTTATCTGGCTCGTGGGACGGTGAACTTCGTCTATGGGACCTTAACGCCGGAACCACCGCTCGTCGGTTTGTTGGTCACACAAAGGACGTTCTCTCCGTCGCATTTTCCATCGACAACCGTCAGATTGTTTCGGCATCGCGTGACAGGTCGATCAAACTATGGAACACACTCGGTGAGTGCAAATACACAATTCAAGACGGTGACGCTCACAGCGATTGGGTTAGTTGTGTCCGTTTTAGCCCTAACACATTGCAGCCGACGATTGTTTCATCTTCATGGGATAAAACTGTGAAGATCTGGAATTTGACTAATTGCAAGCTCAGATCAACTTTAGCTGGACACGGTGGCTATGTTAACACCGTTGCGGTGTCTCCGGACGGTTCTTTGTGCGCTAGTGGTGGAAAAGATGGAAGTATTTTGTTATGGGATTTGGCTGAGGGGAAGAGGCTTTACTCTCTAGATGCTAGTTCAATCATTCATGCTCTTTGTTTCAGCCCTAATAGATACTGGTTGTGCGCTGCTACAGAGACGAGCATTAAGATTTGGGATCTGGAGAGTAAGACCATTGTTGTCGATCTTAGGGTTGATCTCAAACAGGAATCTGAAATGGCAGCTGAAGGCACTGCTACTCAAACCAATGCTGGAAAAACCAAGGTCTGTTTTCATATCTATATTTATTACTTGTGCTACTTTATTTATGTTGTTATTTGCATCCGAATGTCATTGTGTAGTGGTGCATACTATGAATACTCATTTAGAAAGATTCATCAAATTCAGATTATATTATATATATTCAGAAAGATTTCAAATTTGAAGGTAGTGGTTTGAAGGTAGTAAATTTTAGATTCAATATGGCAACTCCGAAATTGGTGATATACCATTTATCTTTTTTTGTGTTTTTTTGGTTTTGGGGGGGGGGGTGTGTGGTTTTTGTGCAATTAAACTATAATTAGTTTTGAGTGTGACTAAATCGATCATCATGATTTGTGTTATATTATAGGGCCAAATTAGTGATTGCACAATTTGATTAATGAGATAAGCAGATAAGTATAAAATAAATTGCATAATTATCCCATTCTTTAGCGTATATGATCCTAATTTTTCATTTGTGAATTGTCTTCAAACAGCTCTTCTGTGCAATTATCGTTTTTGTAATATATTTGATTATTATTGATAAATAATCATCAATTAAACAATCAACAGCTAAAGATTATTGGTGAATTTCACACAGGCACATTCAGATAGGTTTGGTTTTACTTGTTGATGGCTGGATTACAAATCTTTTGTACCTTCACGTTGAAAATGGTTATTTTTTAAAAAAAAAGGTGTTCATTTTGCTTGTTAAAATCTTGAAAACACAAGGCCCTTATGAGACATGAACAATTTTTGTTGTGATTTTTATTAGTACAATGATGAATGATCTTTCTGTAAGTTGAAGTTCAGTAAAATTGTTAATTATCTCAATTATTTTATTTAAGTTGTTTTTCTTAGCCATGACTTCAATTGTTATTGTTGTGAGGTAGAATGGTCAGTTTTTTTAATCATTTTATATAATCACCAGCAAAGGAGAACTGGATATATATCTTTTCTTTTAACAAGACAGCTTGTAATTCTGAAGAAATATTTTTAGCATAGTCAATGTGTGTCTTTCTTGATTTAATTTTCATGGTCCCTGGTTTTTTTTCTGCTTTTGATTTTTTTGACAAGGATTCTAGTCGTGGTAGAACTTTCTGTTTTTCATGCTTTACACAGTATATATTGTGTTTTCTTTTGTAAATCTTTAGGCTTCCATTCCATTCATTGGCAATTTGCTATGCATCTAACAACACTCTATCTTTGTGGGTATCCTATGTATTTTTTATGTGTTTATTGGTCACCAATATTGTGCTTAGATACTTGTAGTCTCGTAGATACAATCTTTAGCTTTGATTAGCATTATTTTAAGTCTGCTACTGACAAATTATGTCGCGTTTTAAAACATGTTTGTTAGTTCTACAAGTACTATAAAGTCAATAGCTGGGATACCATTTTGTCTTGTTATTTGTTAGCTAACATATTACTTTTATGATATTGAAATAAAAGCCAATTTGGGTGCCAAGAAAGTTGGTTTTGCAGATGTAAAGAAATGCGTGAATACTGCCCAAGACAATTTGTTATGAACTTATTGTCGTTCTGTTTTTAATGTCTTTGGTGTCTATCATTTTGCATCGAGTGTAATCCGTGATTTTGGTTTACGTGTGCTATTTTCGCAGGTTATCTACTGCACAAGCTTGAGTTGGAGTGCAGATGGAAGCACTCTGTTCAGTGGATATACAGACGGAGTAGTAAGAGTCTGGGGCATCGGACGATACTAGAAGCAAGATTGATTTGCTCGTTTATGAAAAGATGGGATGTTACTAGGTACCAACTACCTAAAATTTATTTTAAGGTTTAAACTTTATGTTTGATAAATTATGACAACCTTTGAAAGTTTCAATTTTGAACATCTTGTTTAGTTGTTAATTTGTGTTATTTCCCTTGTTACCAAGGAAAATATGCTGTTTTGATTAATTTTTGTAGTTTTACCAGTACATGTGGCTTCCAGCTTTTCTTGATGAATTTAGAAACATACAAACATGGTTGTTGCTGGATGTCTTAAGCATAGTTGTGCTGTGAAAGTTCAGTTCTCGGTTGTCTTTTTTTTTTTTTTTTAAAGTATGTCAAGCTTGGAATTGGTGAACCTGTTGATGCAATTAAGCTCAAGTTGATAGTTATTACAAAATAGGGTTTAATGGTTTATTATGAAAAAAACATATTTTCACGTTTTTTGCGTTTTAGTCTCTTCAATGTTACTTTTTTTCCAGAATAGTCCTCAAATTAAGTTTTTTTAGTCCAGTGATATTTGACTATTGAAATCTGGTTTTTCAGTATATAAAAACCTGGTTTACCAATTATAATATGCTTCAATAGTAAAATTTTATAAAACCAGGAAAACATTCAAGTTGAGGACTTTTTTGGGAAAAAATAGCATGAAAGGATAAATGACAAAAACAGTAAAAATATATTGGTTTTTTCATAATAAACCCTGTAAAATACTAAAAAAAAAGATGCACATTAATAACCTAGTTACTAGGTTCAAGTTTGAATTGATTATTTGTGTACAATAGAAATAGGGATAATTGCGCAAAAAACCACCAACTTGTTAGTTTTTTGTGATTAAAACCCCAAATCATTTTCCGTTGCATAAAAAACTTTGAACTAACTAAAAATCAGTAAATCAAGGTTTTATCAATAGGTAACCGGTTGAAACCGGTTTCTAAATCCTACGTGGACCGGTAAATAACTTACGTGACATAAATTTTAATTGTTGAAACCGGTTGCTAAGTATTACATATCGTTTAAACCCCCGTTGATGATGTATTCCCGTTTAAAAAGTACAATTAAAAATTATCAACGAGATTTAAATGATGCGTAATTATTGGCAAACGGTTTCAACAATTAAAATTTATTCCACATAGGTTATTTACCGGTCCACGTATGATTAATAGCTGGTTTCAACCGGTTACCTATTAATAAAACCTTAATTTACGAACTTTTAGTTAGTTCGGGGTTTTCTATGCAACGAAAAATAGTTTGGGGTTTTAATCACAAAAACCCGACAAGTTTGGGGTTTTTTACGCCAGTTATCCCATAGAAATATTATAGATGCATATAACTTCTATAAGGTTCGAGTTGTGAGCCTCACAAAAGATTTGTACATTTTGAGTCATGTAATTCTAGTGGAGCTCGACTTTATGCATTACTTGAGTAACTTGAGCTCGATTTGATTTGATGTTGAGCTGATCTCGAGGCTCGATTTGGTCATTTTAGTTTCATCAAAGGGGTTCCAAGGCATTTTTTTGTTTGAGGTGTATAAAGTTTGGTTCTTTGGTCAATTCAGATCAAGCATGATGAATTCTTTAGAGTTTCCAGGAGCTTTGATTCTTGGGTTAACATTTTTTCTCGTAACGACTTTACATAAATAGATGATTTTACTATTAATATCATTTTTTTAAATCAATTTTACATTTTATGGTATAAGAATGAAATAGTTTATTTATATAAAATTGTTGTGTACGGAGGAAAAAAAATGTTTACAACTTGCCTCCTTACAGGCCTAAGCTAAAGCTCTTCGTTTTATAAAATGCAGTATTTGATTTTAATTTAAAAATAAAGTTATTTCATGATAAACTAGTTTGTTTGGATGAACTAGCTTTTAATACGAGTTTGAGGTTTTGTTCAAAATTTATTTATTGTTTTTTGAATAATATTTTTTAATTAATATTAACGTTTTATTTTTTATGAGAATGTAATAGCTGCTGACCTATTGTAGTTATCTTGACTACATTTTATTTTATTTTATATTTATTATTATAATTTATAAATATCTTTACATCTCATAAAGATTTTTACTTAGTTTTCTTACACCTCATGTATTTTTTATTCGTATATTAATGCAATTTAAAAGAACGGTAGACATGGTATTAGAAAAGTAGCTATTATTTTTTCTGAAATCATAATAAAGAGATTTAATAATTTTTAAAATCATGAAAGTGATGACAAATCAAAGATAAAATTCAACTTTATGTTTAATAAATTTAATTGTTTATTTATTCCTCATTTCTCAACTAGAGAATTAAAACTTTTATTATTGTCTTCATTTATACATTTAATCTTTTTAAAATTCTGAAGTTATATTTTTGTGTTTTCGTCTCTCCACATTATATTTTTTTTCATAAAAGTTCTCAAGTTGAATTTTTTTTTTCGGTTTATTGAAATTTGGATATTAAAACCGGGTTTTTCAGTTTTTAAAAACCTGATTTACTAATTATAATCGGGTTCTAGTGTCCAAATTTACTAAATAAAAAAAAAAATTCCCTTGAGGGCTTTTATAAAAAAAATAAAATAGAGGGGCGAAAATGTAAAATGTAAAAAAAAAAAAAATTTTCTTACTAAACCCTATTCTTTTTGTTTCAATATGAATATTGTGTCCACCTCCTAGACTCCCACCGATACACAACCTTGAAAAAGTAGGTAAGTATTTTCTGTTGATGTGATAAAATGTAACTTAAATCCATTGAACTAATTTAAAAGCAACATCAACATAAAAATAGTCACATAAAAAACATGTGTGATATTAGTTTTTGGGGTCGTGTTATATGCACAATCCCCATACACCATATTCTCTCACATTATTTTCTTTAATGACACGGATCTCACTAATTAAACTTATCATTTTACTCATATTAGAGGGAGGGGTGTGTAATCAGCAAGAGGGGAGTGTGTGTTTAGAAACACCCGTTTTTGGTTCATTACGGTTCTCTGATTTGATGGTTCGGTTCAGATTTGCATTTAATAATTAATTCTATGACATAAATTCACTTTCTTTTCTTTAAATTGGCCAAATCAATTTTATTACAACAAAGTACAAAATAAATAAAAAATTATCAAGACACAATATATAATATAATGGTAAAATAAATAGTTTTTATATTTCACTTATCAAAACTCAAGTATATCAATGTTTAATATTACACAATCCAAACAATATTTTTCCCCCCTTTATATTTTATTTGATACAATTGCTTTAATTTATCGTTAGTTTGTTAGTGTCGTCGTCTGTGGACTGTTCGGAGAACACCATGGATCATCAGTGATGAACTGCATCCAAGAATCGTCTTTATCATCTTCATCCAAACATGACGATGATGCCACAGGAACATCTGGTGACATTGTTTCATACTCATTCGTAACTGTTGGAGAATACTGTGATATTGACATACTCGTATGTCCATTATCTTCGAGTTCAACACACATCCCGTTTTTCTTAAAAACACGACACAATGCATAAGAGTCCTGTGCACAATCGATCGATAATCGTCATAAAAATAAACAAACATTTGAATGATTGTGTGTATGTGTAATGTGTGTGTATATATGAAATAGGTAAATACATATTTTCACTTTAAGTGGTCATGGGGTGGGGAGAAGAACACTTTTGTCCGATTATAGTAAAAGACAAAAAGTAATTTAAGACCTTTGCTTTGTAATCGAGGAGATCTATGATTCAATGATTCATCACCAACACAAGCAACGAATATATATATAAATATAAATATATATATATATATATATATATATATATATATATATATATATATATATATATATATATATATATATGTGTGTGTGTGTGTATGTCCAGAATATGGTTCGAGAGAGTACAACTCATATGCAGCGCACCACAATGTATCACCTTAAAAAAATTTAAATTTTTTTTCATATATATATTTTAATTACATTATGAAGATCATATATAAATTTCACATACATTCATATCTCATAGCTCCTAAAAAGTGATGTGAACGCACACTTACATAAATTTAAATATATGTGAATGTACATTTATGTGATGCGTGATTTCATGCACTTAGAGTGTTCTAATTTGCGTGAAACTTACATATCATTCGTGTAATGTTAATTAAAACATGTTTGTGAAAAAAATTTCAAAAAAATTAATTTTAAGAGTGGTATCTTCTGGTGCGTTGCATTATAAGTAATACTCACTTGAACACACACACACACACACAGATATATATATATATATATATATATATATATATATATATATATATGTATGTATGTATGTATGTATGTATGTATGTATGTATGTATGTATGTATGTATGTATGTATGTATGTATGTATGTATGTATGTATGTATGTATGTATATATAAGGAGAATCATAATGCATCGTAAAACCAAGGGAGAACCATAAATTCATCACATGGGAATTGTAATGAATCATGATTCACGTTTGATGCATCAGATTCGTGCGTGATGCATCCTGATTCTTGCATGATGCATCACGTGATTTAATAGCTATGAAGTGGTTCATCGGTTTTCCGTTTCATTATGATTCTCCCTTGATATATATATATATATATATATATATATATATATATATATATATATATGTGTGTGTGTGTGTGTGTGTGTGTGTGTGTGTGTGTGTGTGTGTGTGTGTGTGTGTGTGTGTGTGTGAGACAAAGGATTTTTTGTGAATATTCATTTGAACAACTACAAAATGACTTTAAATCTTGTTGGTGATATTACTATACTATTCTATTAACGTATGAAACATGTTGGATTTTATGAATTTTGTTGAATTTTATGAATTGTTGGATCTTAGGAATCTATCGTATCTTATAAATCTTGTTGAATTGTATGAGTTTTGTTACAAACACTACTATGAACATTTTGAATGTTTTAAATATTGTCACAGACACTTCTATGAATCATTTGAATCTTGTTACACGTAATTTTAATAACTAATATTCTTGAATCAAAATTATTAATTAAATAAAAAATAAATCATCAAAATTTGTCAACAAAAATTAATTAATTGACTACATAATATTCAAGATTCATCATTTGATTTGTTTTTTTTTTTTTTTTTTTTTTTGCCCATAAAACAACAATCAAAAAATGATACAATATTTAACCTGAATAAGTATCGATGATCATGGATAAATGATTTGACTGCTAATTATTAGTTAACTTTAAAAAGCACACAATCCTACTTGTTATCAAGTAAATGGCCAAATGGTATTAAATCTTTATAAATATCATAAATAATGAATTATATTTATATTTTATTTTACTTTTATATTTATATTTTATTTAACATTATTTAAGAAATAATATAGTGTCAATTCATGTTCTAGATTATAAAATTAAAAAATAATATTCATTGTAACTTATTATATTATGTATTCTTTCTTTTCATCAAAATTTATTAATTTTTCATTATATCATTCAATCCTTAATTCTTTAAATTATTACTTCACACTTAATTGAATAAAAATTCGTATCTAAACTTCCTTTTAGTATTATTGTTTCATTTTTAACTTTTAATAAATCTAATATTGAAACATCCTATAATAATAATAATAATAATAATAATAATAATAATAATAATAATAATAATAATAACAACAACTATTATTATTATTATTACTACTACTACTACTTACCCTTAACTTTTAATAAATAATTGTAAACCCTAGTTTCTATTGAAATGATAAACAAAAATTTGTAAATATATATATTAAAGTATTGTTTTAAAAACATAAGTATAAATTTTACTCAGTTTCATGTGTTTTTATTTGAAACAAGCTTCAAAAATAAGATTAAATAAATTGTGAATAAAACTTCATATATTTGTAAGAGGGTATTTCACAAAAGTATGAAAAAAAAAATATTATTGATACTTAATAACTATTATGAAGCTTTGTGTTTTTATGTTTAAATAATATATTGTAAATAAAGAAAAAATGAAGGGTAATATGCTACAAATAAAAACTTAAATGATTATATATAGTAATGATATTTAATTTTGGTATTTATTTGAACATGTTGTTGGAAACCAATATTTTATATATATCTATATTAAACAAAGTTGAAAAATATTACTTTAATAAATACATTGCAAATTAATTAGCATTATATTTTTATTTAGGATCAACTATCTATTACAAAATACAAATGAAAAGTATTAAAACTTGTAAACATAACACTTAAACATTTGTAATAATCATACTTAATTTAATTATTTGATAAATACATTGTTATAAATTAATATATAATTATTTATCATATATAAATTGATGTTTGAATCTAGGGGTGACAATTTTGACCCAACTGGCCAAACAGGTCGGACAGTTAAATTGACCCATTGTAAAAAACTAATATAGAACATAATTTTTTTTGGAAAATAAAAATTTATAAAACGGTGTATTAAACGAACTATCATTTGAAAAAAATTTCAAAATTATATAAAATTTATGACTTTTAGTCGTCAACCCATTTGACCCGTTTACTTGAACGTGCCGAAATTGCATGTTAGAATCTCCTCATCTCAGTGCAATATGTGGGCAATTAAAGCTTTGTTGAGGATCAAAAATGAATTAGTTATCAATAATCGTGGTATTAATAGACAATTAAGATTTTATAATTAGTCACGATTCGTATAATAATATGATTCTTATTTTGTCTTTGATTCTAGGGTTAATATTGAATAAACCCAATCAACTTTTCACAATTTCTCAATTAAGTCCCTAAACTTTTTTTTCAATTGTTTAAGACCCTAAACTATGTTTGTCTTATTCAAAAGTATATATTTTTGACCGGCTACCGGATTAGCCGGTAAAATCAACTGATAAAACAAAAATGTTTAGGGACTTAATCGCTAAAATATGGAAAGATGGTAGGTTTTTTACAACATTAATCAAGTAAAAAACTAATATAACTTGTTTGGTAACCGGTCAAACAGGTCAAATATATACTTTTGAATAATACAAAAATACTTTAGGGACTTAAACAATAAGAAAAAAAGTTTAGGGACTTAATCGCTAAAATGAAGAAAGTTAATAGGGTTTTTTCAATATTAACCCTTGATTCTATACACAATTGTATTTTAAAACCGGAAACATGACCATGAAACTTAGGTTTATAGATAGCAACCTTGGTTGTTCCTCTTTCATCTATAAATCCCGACAACCAACATGTTTTCACTTTTCACGGTTTTTGTGTTTTCGTCTATCAATGTTATTTTTTTCCAGAAAAATCCTCAAGTTAATTTTTTTTAAAAACGTTTTGTGAAATTTGACTATTAGAGGCCGGTTATAATTTAGTAAACCGGGTTTTTAAAAACTGAAAAATTGGATTCTAACATTCAAATTTCACTAAACGAAAACGCAAAAATCGTGAAAACATGTTTTTTTTTCCTTCATAATAAACACTTATTTTTGTGTATATTCTTTAGACCTTATATAAATAAATAATAGGAAGGGAC
Source organism: Centrapalus pauciflorus (assembly GCA_020465985.1). Taxonomy (NCBI): domain Eukaryota; kingdom Viridiplantae; phylum Streptophyta; class Magnoliopsida; order Asterales; family Asteraceae; genus Centrapalus; species Centrapalus pauciflorus. Next base: position 408,373 of record JAANYP010001860.1, on the reverse strand, counting down.
GAAAACTCAAATTAATATCTAATTATTTATATAAATAAATAATTAGCTAATAATCATTTAATCACTTTGTTGTAGTAACTAATCAGAAATTTAAAGATCTTAAGACACCCTAATTAACAATAATTCTAAGTAACGAAACGAGAAACCGATACCTGAACGCCGAATGAATCTTGACAATCTTTATCGTCGAGACGATACTCATGCATGACCCAATCCGTTCTGATTCCTTGAGGAGCACGACCACGATAATACACCAACGTCTTCTTCATTCCAATGGCACGATTTTGGCCTTGGCTCGTTACTCTTCGATCCTTACCAGTCGATTTCCAATATCCAGCTCTTGTGGCTCTGTTTGTTCTGAACCCATTTGGGTATTTTCGGTCTCGTGGTCCGAAAAAGTACCATTCTGGATCTCGACTCGGTAAAAATGACTTTTCTGTCCATTAGATAAATACTTATCATTAATAAAAACAACATTGTTTTAATAAAATTTAACTAAATCATCATTTATGAATTTATAAAGAAACAAAAAAAAAACATAACTTAGTAGCTTTATTTATCGAAACATCCTTTTCTATACGATTAGGATAACTGTTAGTCAAACCAACGATTCTTGGTTTCTTAACTTATGAAAAAAAATATCACTATAACTTTTTTTTTTTTGATACATTACTACAACCTTTTTTTATAATGTTTTTACGATACGAAAAACTTCATCGATCGGGGATCAACGATCATCAACTAAGGATTTAAACGAAGTAATTAGACCCTATCTTTTTCGTCGTTTCTTACACTACTTTTAACACAAGTTTACGAAACTTAGGCCTCTATATATATATAAATCACACAAAATTTACGTTTTCTCGTCTAAATGACTAAAAAACGACTCGAAAACCAAGTTAATTATCGACTCGTAATTGATTTAAATACAAGGTGATCGAAGATAATGAGTAAAAGATCGAATAGAAAGAATTAAACCTGCTAACTCCCATGGCTCACATTTATAAAGATCAACTTCAGGAATGATATCAAGTTCAATCTCTTGGCCATGAATCTTTCTTTTAAGATAATAATTCACGAGTTCTTCGTCGGTTGGATGGAATCGGAAACCTGGAGGCAATCCCACCGGCGACATTATTTTCTTTAATCTCCGGCGAAAAAACTAGCGATCTGATCACACATATATACAGATTTTTTTATATGTTATGTGTCTGTCTTCAGATTCAAAGTGTAAAAATGTCTTTGAATCATCTCTTTAATTTGCTTTTTCTTTTACAGATTCTTGGACAAACGTTTCTAGCAAGCCATTTTCAGAAAGGAATTAATTATTAGATGATAAATAATAAATTATAAATTATAATATGGATTTGGGAAATATTAATCTTTGAGTTAAATGAAAATGTGAGTGATTAAATTATAATTTATAAAAAGGAATTGACTTGTTTAAGAAGCAGACGAAAGAACAGTTGAATGTCCAGACTCGATCTCCAGAGTGTATTCATCATGTGAATATGGTGTCATCTTTTTTCGTGTGGGACGTCATGTTTACTTTTGTTTTATATATATATATATATATATATATATATATATATATATATATATATATATATATATATATATATATATATATATATATGTAATAATCATACATGCAGAAACTTGTGGTTTAGGTTATGGTGAAAAAATGAAAAAGAAATGTCACAAAAGTGTGTGTGTATATATATATAAAATATGGTTCGTGTGAGTACCTAAAAAATGCAGAGTACCGTGAATACCTGTAAATACATAGGTTTCGGATGTGAACTTGCTCCGAAAAAAAGTTTTTTTTCATATTCATTTAAATACAAATAATATAATAAGGCTATTCGTAAAAAATTATATACATTCACATTTTCTAGCATCTTAAAAGTCATTTGAACGTGCAAAAATTTATGTGAACATGCTTAGTTGTGAACGCACGTTCACAACAGTACAGTCACGTTTCACATTTCTAGTGTGTGTTTATGTGTGATTTTTTGCAAGTAGTCTTGTATTATTAATTTGAACATGCTTATGAAAAAAAATTTCAAAAAAATGGTTTTAAGCGAGGTACCTCCGGTACTCCGCAAAACTAGTGAACTCACACACACACACACACACACACACATATATATATATATATATATATATATATATATATATATATATATATATATATATATGAGATCAGTGCATAACCTAAATTTAGTGTAGAATTGTAGAACCAATATCGTCCATCGATTAGATTAATCTATTGGTCTTGATTAAAAGAATCAAGTTTGGAATTAATGAAAAAAATATTGGTATTAGTGATATTTTAATATAGTCAATGATAAAAAAGGAAAAGATTGAAATAGCAAAAAGATTGACATTAGCAAAATAAATATCATTTTTCTTTAAACTAAAATAACATTGATATGTTAATTTTTAAATCAAAAAAATTATTCCATAAAAACGAGAATTTTATACTATTTAAAACGAGACCGATCATGATATATTTTTTTCGAAAAAATTTTACGTGTTTATTTTTCGTAAAAATGTATTTTACCCAAACTGTGATTCAATATATGAAACACCCATATCAACGTAATATAATCACTAATGGGGTTACAATAGATTAATCATAATTAACATGGTTTTTAAGAAAAATCGGGCATGACCCGTTCGCACGAGGTCAATATCCTTGTTTAGTTATAAACCATGATTTGGAATGTAAAGTAAATTTACAACATAGTTCTAAATAGTTACAACAATTATCATCCATCAAAGACATTAGGTGTTTATATGTACACATCTAAGTGTGTTGGTAGACAGACTACCGAAAGTTTCACAATATTAAATTAACTTTTACCGAATGTCAAGACTACAATTGCTGTCCGTTTAAACTCTAGGACCAGGGTCAGCAATCACCTTGCCTTTACTAATCCACCTGAGGTATAGAAAAGTGAGGGGTTAGCAAATAAAATTTGCTAAGTGAGTTACTAGACCGATATGGAGTGCAAAACATACAGCATGTATAAATGTTAAAATGATTATGAAATGACAGGTGCAATATCTTTTAATAAAAATGGTGTGGGCATAGCCCATTAATTTGCATAGGTTGCGGTGCATGACCCGCTAACCCGCCGTTGCCAACAGCTGTAAATCCATGTCCAGCTGCGCAACTCCAACCGGCTTCCATGTCCTGCCACCTACCCACGAGCTCATGTGGTATAGGAATTTATACGCACAAACACAAAGTAAGGCGTTAATAATAATAATAATAATAATGATCTGGACGTCTAGTGAGGCCAATAATAATGAGCATAGCTCACAACAGGGTAATCAAATGTGATCATGTAAAGCATGAAATGAACGATCTCCAAGTATAGCATGAAAGTGAATATATGTGATGAACGGTATCAAGTAAGATATACTGGCCATAGGTCATGATCAAGTAATGGACCGCCAATAGGGCAGTATAATAAAACCAGTGCAATGCATCATATAAGATGATGATGCCAATTAGATACGCACAATGTCATAAATAAAATAAACATGTAATTATGTATGCAACACACACATCAATGCTAGAACTCACAGTACAGTGGGCTATAATAGCCTTTAATGTTCAATACGGCCAATAAGCCACTTAATGCCCCGAACCGATGACCGGCATTTCTTCTAGCTCCAAACCTATCAAATAATGATATTCAAAGTATTCATAAGCTTATAGTAGTATATCATAAGGTTTGGAAGTTATTTTAAGTGTTTAAGCGTTTTCGGTTTAAGTTTCCGAATTATACCGACACCATTGTACCTCTTATTGAGTTTTATAGGCTTTTAGGTAGTCTTTGGTGTTATATCAATGTGTTATTATCATATACTGTATTAAAATTATTTCACACAACCATGACTTATCATTTAGAGTTCGTAGACGAAGAAATCAACATGAAACGAAGAGTCAACCCCTAAACTGCACATTCTGTTTCTGTTTCTGTTTTCACGCCCCTGCTCGAAGTTTTTCCAACTTCAGGCTTATTCCAGCCTCTTTAACCATTTGGAGACTTACTTTTATGCATTATGTAACTACTATAACCACATATAAACACTCCTTAACATTGATAACATAAAAATCAACTACTTCAATAATCAAATTCTTTGATAAATCCAACAATTTCCAACTCAAGTCTTATAACTTTTATTTGTTCTCTTGCATTTACATGTTCAGAACTTGTTCAATTAGTTGGTTATTTACCATTAGACACTCATAACTCCTTCTATTTTGAATTCACCATTACTCACTTTATGAGCTACTAGGTTAGGGAGAGGAAGATGGACAAGTACATATAATTCATAACATGTAAAGAAAATTACCTTAACTCTCCTTAAACTTGGTGGCCGAATTTCTTGGCTACAATTGCAGAAATTTCCAGCCCTAATGAAGGTCTTCTAAATGCAGAGAAATTTCAAGAGAAAAGGAAGTGGAAGAAGCTTCGCGATTGGGGAGGATTAAACCCCTCAATTGGTAATAATTTTGCACATAACCTCCTTTTCAAATCTTGTATGCTAACTTCCAGCACCAACTTCTTTATTTTTCAACAATTGAGCAACCAACTCTCAATTAGGCTCAAGGTACTTGTACTTATAACTCTAGTGCTTGTACATACATGTATGAACTAGTTATTACAAGGGTTTAAAGCACATAGTCCAAGCAATTGAAGCTTGTCGCTAATACTTTTATAATAATCATAATTGGAACATTCAATTGTAATTCATTTGAAAAACTAATAGATTTAATTAGTATCTTTATTTTGAGGGTATTATAGCAATGTATGAGTTCAACTAACTCAAATACATGTAAGTCTCGCTTATCTATTTATAGTTTGTAAAACAACGTTAATATACATATTCTCTTTAAATGATTGTAGAAATCACTTCTTACACATCGATTAGCATAATTATATCACTCAATTATCAGTTTAATGTATAATTAGCATTTTAAATGTTATATTAAATTTGAGGATGTTACAATATAGCATGACGAGATCATTCAATGTCGAAGTAACAGTTTATAACGTATATTCAACGTCGAAGTAATATTATATAACATATATGCAACACTTCATATACATTTCAATATTAAAAGAGTCAAAGTAATGATCAAAATTAGTAGTCAAACTTGATGAATCACCCTTAATTTAACGAGACCGGTCATGATATTTTTTTTTTGAAAAAATATTACGTGTTTATTTTTCGTATAAAAAAATTTTCACAGACGACCATTCAACATATCATATCGAGATCATTCAATGTCGAATTACAGTCTATATCACATATCCAACATCGAAGTAATATTATATATTGTATATGCAACACTGCATATACATTCAATATTAAATGAGTCAAAATAATGATCAAATTTAGTAGTCAAAGTTGATGGATTTAACGAGTACGATTATGATATATTTTTTTCAAAAAAGTTTTACGTGTTTATTGTTCGTAAATTTTTTTTACCCAGTCGACCGTGCAATATATTATATCGAGATCATTCAATGTCGAATTACAGTTTATATCACATATTCAACGTCGAAGTAATACTATATATCATATATGCAACACTGCATGTACATTCGATTTTAAAAGAGTCAAATGATCAAAGTGGGCAGTCAAACTTGGTGGGCTAGCATTAATTCAGTGTTAATTGCATAATTACCATATTATCCGTAGTGTTATATTATAATCCAATGGATTAGATTGGTTCTATAGTTTTACACTAAACTAAGGTTCCGCAATAATCCCAACCATATATATATATATATATATATATATATATATATATATATATATATATATATATATATATATATATATATATATATATATATATATATATATATATATATATATATATATAGGGTCAGGTTATATGGGGCACCTGTATGCATTGTGCAATTTGGGAACCTGTATGCACCGTAAGATCTTGAATTTTAATGGTTCAGATTGTAATGGCAAAATGGTAATTAATTTGAAAATGGGTGCACGGGTGCATAACTTCTCGCGCGCGGAAGGGCAAAATCGGAAGATGCTTGAATTCAGAAAATATTCTATCCGAATCTAAACAAACATGATGCATCTTTATCCAATTTATTGGATTCTTCTTCAAACACGATGCATCTTCATCCAATTCAATTTCAAACATGATGCATTTTCGACCATATTCATCCTCGTCTTTGTTCCATCATTATGCATCACCAAAATCGTGATGCATTTCGGCCATATTCATCCCTGTCTTTGTTCCATCATTATGCATCACCAAAATCGTGCTGCATTTCGACATTTAAACGTGTTAATTTCGTGATGCATTTCTGAAATTTAAACGTGTTCATCAACGTCTTCAACGTGTTCATCATTGTCGTGATGCATTGCTGTTGTGCATCATGTTTGAAACAACCAATACCATATGCTCCAACTATTTCTTGGAAGCAATAACCACCAACATTAATAAAGAATCTTAGAATTCTTTGACTAGCCATAAGCATGATACAGAATCGTAGAATGAACTGTTTGTGAAAAAATTGATACTTAAAAACCATGATCAACAGACGCAAGCAAATTCTCGTCCACATCGATGCACATGTATGGTGCAGAGTCATATACTGACGGTGGACAGCGATGGTGGTGCTGGGTCTGACGGTAGTAGTAGTGGTTGTCTTGTGAAAACTGGTTGAGAGAAAGAGAGATGGAGAGAGGCTAGCTATGAAAGAGAAAGGGAAAGAGAGAGAAAAGAGGATGGATTTATGGAAATGTGGTTGATCATTTTATTTAGTTTCCTAAATAAATGATAAATATTAAATTAAATCTTATAATTTAACAATATATTATTAAGCATTCCCAAAATGCTCTTAATGCACCCTTTGTAAACAAGCAATGCATTTTTGGTTTCCATTTGGTTCCCGATGCATATGGTGCCCCATAGAACCTCAATATATATATATATATATATATATATATATATATATATATATATATATATATATATATATATATATATATATATATATATATAGTATAGATGAGATTATTGCAGAACCTAAATTTAGTGTAGAACCAATATCGTTCATAGATTAGATTAATCTAATGGTCTTGATTAAAACCATAAAGTTTGGAATTAGTGAAAAAAATATTGACATTAGTGATTTTTTAATTCTGGGTAAAAAAGGAATAGATTGAAAATAGCAAAAAGATTGACATTAGTAAAATAAATATCCTTTTTCTTTAAATTAAAATAACATTAATATGATTAATTGTTAAATCAAAAAAATTATACCATAAAAACGAGAATTTTATACTCTTTAAAACGAGACCGGTCATGATATATTTTTTTCGAAAAAATTTTACGTGTTAATTTTTCGTAAAAAAAAAATTATCCAGACCACCATGCAATGTAGCATGACCGGTATCATTCAATGTCGAATGACCACTTGATATCGTATAATCAACGTCGATGCAACACTGCATGTACATTCAAAATTAACAGAACCAAAATAATGGTCAAAACTAGTAGTTAAAAGTTGGTTGATTTAATGAGAACAATAATGACATATTTTTTTCGAAAAAATTTTACGTGTTTATTTTTAATAAAAAAAAATTACCCAGACCACGATGCAATGTAGCATGACCGATATAATTCAATGTCGAATGAACACTTGATGTCGTATATCCAACGTCGATGCAACACTGTATGTACATTCAAAATTAACATAACCAAAATAATGGTCAAAATTAGTAGTCAAAAGTTGATTGATTTAATGAGAATAGTAATGATATATTTTTTTCGAAAAACTTTTACGTGTTTATTTTTCGTAAAATTTTTTTTTTACCTAGATCTCCATTCAATATATTATATAGAGATCATTCAATGTCGAATTACAGTTTATATCACACATTCAACACTGCATGTACCATCGATATTAAAAGAGTAAAAAATGGTCAAAGTGGGCAGTCAAACTTGGTAGACTACTATTAATTCAATGTTAATTGCATAATTACCATCTTATCCCTAGTGTTATATAATAATCCAATGGTTTAGATTGGTTCTATAGTTCTGCACTAAATTAAGGTTCTGCAATGATCCAACCCTATATATATATATATATATATATATATATATATATATATATAGGTTCAAGTGAGTACCACTCATTATGCAGCGTACCAGAAGGTACCACTCTTAAAGTAATTTTTTTGAATTTTTTTTTCATGAACATGTTTTAATTAACATTACACAAATGATATAAAAATTTTACGATTCGAACACTCTAAGTGAATGATATCACGTATCACATAAATGCATGTTCACATATATTCAAAATTATGTAAGTGTACGTTCACATCATTTTTTAAAAGCTAGGAGACGTGAATGTATGTAAAATTTACATATGATCTTCATAATGTTAATTAAAACATGTTTATCAAAAAAAATTTAAATTTTTTTTAAAAGGTGGTACCTTCTGGCGCGCTGCATACTGGTGGTACTCTTTCGAACCATATAGAGAGGGAGAGGGTTCAATGGAAACCAACATGCATCGAAAAACCTTGAAAAAACTCTATGCACCACCACAAATGCATCACAATTCTCGCGTGATGCATCGAATTTTGACATGATGCATCACCTGATCCAATGACTATAAAGTGGTTCCAGGGTTTTCCGATGCATATAGGTTTTCCATTGAACCCACCCCTATATATGTGTGTATTCAAGAAATAACAATTGGTACGTGACATTTATTTATTGGTTGTCATTAATGAATTTTATGAGTTGGGTTAGTCTAATTGGCTAAAATAATCCAACAAGACTACGTTGTCATTATGTGTTTTGGTTGAGAGAATAGTTGAATTAACTCGATCTAAGTTTAGTTTGGAGACGGTTTTAATAAGTAAAATAATAATAGTGTTTATGTTATCAATTTGAAGTTAATTGGAGAAAGTTCATAAAATTTGTAAGTATTGGGTGTTATACTCATATCAACTAAACCGTCTCAATAGGAACCTATTACCTAGGGGTGAGCTCGGTACCGTGCCGAATTTTAGCTAATTTAAAAACCGAATACCGAACCGAGAGTACCGAATACCGAATTTTAGCTAATTTAAAAACCGAATACCGAACCGAATATATTAATTCGGTATCGGTCGGTTCGGTACCGGTTCGGGTTCGGGAAATGGTACCCGTCGCTTACCCCTACTATTACCTATATATTATCAACTTATTTGTCTCCCTCGTTTATTCATTAGAAACAAAGTGTGTGTGTTTCTTGTGAAATCAAAGGCTTAAGAGGAAGGAAAACGAAAGTAGCAGCTATATTGATTGAATTCGAGTACAAGCTTCTCCATCCTTTAACTATTCTCTTTCTCAAATATTGGTCATGTTCAAGGTTATAATGATGTTTTGGTACTGTTTGAGAGGGTTATTATTCGTTTATAAACATGAAATTGATGTGCCGCTAGCACACCTTGGGTTTTAATATTAAAAAAAGCGACACTAACTAAACTGTAATTAGCGGATAAATAGGCAAGTATTACCTATCGTTTGCTAGTATAGCTTAGGTAAGTCCGGGTTGTTGAACTCAGGGACAATTGGTGGATGATGATAGTAAACCGTCAGTTAATGGTTAGTGATAATTATAAGCGGAAGTTTTGAAAAGTAAACTTAGATTCAAGAACAAAATAACACACTTCAACAGTCAATATACTATTAGAACAAGAAGTTTTGGAAAGACAATCTTGAAAAATGTAATCACGTGAAAATGCTCCCCCTAAACATTAGATGACTAAACAATACAATCGGTTGGATTAATTATCATACGATTTTAAGAAGTAAAACCATAAAGATCACTCAAATATGAATTCACTCCTTAAATTATACAATTAATGATAGCAAAGATCACTCAACTACCGACTTATCACAAATTGCAATGCAAGTAATGACGATAAAATTATAAAGATCACTCAACTATAATTTCATCATCCCACAATCAACAATAAAAATATAAAGATCACTCAAATATATTTTTATTACTGAAAATGCAATTTGAATACTTACATACAGTTTCTTGCTATGAAAGGTGTTTATCATATCACAAAAATCAAAACACTGTCTAAATCGAGACTCACATCAACAATATAAACGACGTTATAACCTTAATCAAATACATGCAAGTTTTACCCTTTTTACTCTCACAAGCTTAAAAGACTCAATGAAACAAACACATTATTTCATTAAGAACAAATACTAGTTAAACCCAACTCACATTGTGGAAAATCAAGTATTTATGGTAAACACAAGCAAATACATAATCAAAGCTAAAAATCTTCTTTCAAAGCGAGAAACAACAATGATATCCATCCAACAAAAATAAAAAACCATCCAATGTTTAGGGATTACAAATCCACATGATTACAAAACAAGAACTCCATAGAAATAGAGAAATACAACTTGTTCATCATAAACATAGAAAGATTACACATAACCAAACGAGTTAGAGATGTGAAAACTCCCCTATCGATGATTCCCGACGTTGTAGAGATGAAGATTTCTTCCCAAAATGGCCCAAATGAGCTTCCTTCCTCTCCCAAAAGTGTATTTCTTCGTGTGTTTATGTGTGAAAATGTCCAAGAATGAAAAAATGCAAAGAAACACGAGTTTTTATAGTCAGAGGAGGGCACGCCATGCCTATGTGTTGTCATCCGCTAATTGGCCCAAAAATATCTCTGAAATGATGGTTTTCAGGAGGGCACGCCGTGCCTTAATGCTTTTAGCTCTTGAAATCATGTCTTGAAAAACGAAGTATGGTGTGCCTGGGAGGGCACGCCGTGACTATCACTTTTTTGGCCAAAACTCAAAACATGAAAGTTGTAGCCCCATGTTTCCTCTTCGTCTGGGCTTTTGAATCACCTGAATCCGAGTTCGTATGAGAGAGAAATGACAAAAATACGAAACGAACGCATGACAGCCAATTTCTTTCATTTCTTCTTGAACCTAGCCAAAACAAGAGACAAACAATAAATATACGTTTAACCATAAAAACCATCAAATCCATGCAAATATTATACGTAAAAGTCCATGGATATCGTCAATAAAATATACATATAATTGGCTGTAGGTCCCGAGAGGTTCCCAAAGTATATAGCTTTAAGCTGTAGAGGGGGGGTGAATACAACTATTTACAAACTACACACTGTTTTCTCAATGTTTGTATGTATTATCAACAATTTGTTAATTACAAACAAGCTTGAATGCGGAATAGTTCAAGCTGAGATGACAGATACAACAGTATGTTCACTAGTCTAAGACAAACTCAAACTAGTATACAATGAATACACTCACTAAGAAGCACTCACTGTGTTTACAAGACTTAAGGGAACAACTTATGTAAAACAGCTTAGACACACAGATACTGATTTACACAGAAGGCTTGCATGCATGAAAAACACACTTGCACGTTCACTCTTGGTTTCAGCACTTAGCTTTCTTCACATATCTTTCTGTCCTTAGAAGCTTCCTTTTATACTCATTCAGAGGATCTAAGAGAAACATCTTCATTGGACGGAATGAAAAGGAGAAGTCTTGTTGAAAAGACAACATAACCTTTTCTGCACTTTTCTGAAAAGCAGACTTCTCTTCACATGTGCAGAACTTTTGTCTTTTTACTTTGTCTACTGTTGCATTGCCTTTAACTAATTTAGGAATGTCAACTTTGCGTCTTTCTTGCTTGTAAAGGCCTATTTTGATATAAGAAAAAGGTCTGTCACCCTTATTCAAATAACCTTTTGTCTTCATGTTACAGAACAGCTGGGCAGGCTGAGCAGTTCTGTTTTCCACTTTGTCTTCGACTTTGTAAACTGATCTTGTAGTCAAAAACAATACATGATGACTTGGAAACAATATTCCATAAAGTGTTTAGCCTGTTCACAAAGAACAGGTTCTGTTCACAAAGAACAGAACACTTTAAAAATGCCCAAGCTGCTCAACAGTGTAGAGCAGCGTAGACAGTTTATGTCCAGCCTGTTCAGCAGACAGAGCAGCTTGGACAAACTGTCTTAGTTGCAACACATGCAACATATAGAACAGCTTTAGACTGATATTGCAAATCATTTTCAGGTTTCAATAAGGCATATAACAGGCCTTAAATTCAACCTTCAAATGCATCAACAGGTTTGATTATAAAATCTCCCCCTCAGATGTAGAACAGGTTTGACTGAGGCCTTTTTGTGCCTAACAATAACATACTGAATTTGATGATGAGCAAATGATTGTTATGCTTGTCAGAAAATTCAATAAGAAGAGGTTCGGTGGAAAGATGCTGCAAAATAAGTTAGGTGAAGAGGACAACATTTGTCTGATGGCCAACACCGATGTCCCCTCAACAAGCAACTTCAACAGGACTTGGCTGAAGCTGAAGCTCTCAGCAGCTTGGAGAACTGGACCCCAACTATGATGTATAAGGTACAAAAATTTATGGATTACAGTTCTGATGAAAAAGTTAATATGTTTGAATATTTACTTGTTGCCTTAAAAGCTGCTATTGAGAAGCTTGATGCTTTGATGTCTGATATCTCAAAGTTAAAAACTGATCTTGAAACAAAAACTAATAAACTGGACAGCTTCCATAAGTTGGAAACTGAACTTGATGAAGTAAAACACATCAACACCATTTTATTAGAAGAAAAGAGAGAGATAGACTCAAAGCATGCTAAGCTTCAAAAGATTGTTGACTCTTGGTGCCAATCTGCGCAGAAAGTCAATCATTGTATCAGTCAACAGATCCCTGCTCAAATCCAAGCCTATCTTGGAGGGGATCTTGATACAACAGCTTCAATTGTTGAGATAAATAATCTAAAAAAGACTTATCCACTCTTGGTGAGCTTCCAAGTACTTTTATTCAAAGAGTAAATGGAAAGATGGTCTCAGCAAACAGGTCTGTCAGGCCTCAAAACACTGACAGTTATGTGAAAAGGTTTTAAAGACTGATGATGGAATGTGTTCTCTATCAAATCAGCATGCTAAGTGCATAACTGGTTCACACAAACAAAAGAAGAGAAAACAAGTTCAAACTGCAGCTTCGGACACTAAACCTGTCAACAAGACAGGTTCTGGATCTAAAGCTGATGGGATGAAACCTGTTAATCCTTTAAACAGGGGTAAGTCTCATGTTGAAAGTAAATCTATTTTGATTTCAAATAAGTTTTTAAATCATAGTGGAAAACTGGTTATAAACGAAGGTAAGTCTTTCAGAACCAGAACCAGTGATTACTTTGATAGGCAACATTCGTCACATCTCAGTAAGGGCAAAGGCAAAGCCATTGCTCAACCTGAGAATGTTGGGAATGAGTTTCCCAAACATGTGGAAGGACAAAATCTAATTAAACTTCCAATATTTGATCACTGCCATCCTAAAAAGATGAAAGAGAACACAAGTAAAGCTGTTGCTATTGTGCCTTCCACTCAAACTGTTGGTCCTTCTAAAAACACTAACAAGTTTTCTAAACCTGCTGACAAGGCCAACAAGATATCCCAGAATGTGCTTCTGGGAGTACTTCTTCCAAAAAGTCTAAAGAGAGAAAATGCTATAAATGTGGGAAGTAGACATAAGGCCTGCTGACACTGCTAGTTCCAACATTGCAAAAACCAGCAGTGTTGGAAGTAACATGGTCATTGAGGAGAGTATCCAAGCTGTTATAATCCAAATTGGAAATATTAGTGTAGATCTAAGTGGTCATAAACAAATGTTGATGAAGAAGGAGAACTCATCCATATGATGAGTTTCACTAAAAACTAATATTTTCCTATGACACTCTGCAGGTTAAACAACCAAGTCAGGTTTGGTACTTGGTCAGTGGCTGCTCTGGCCACATGACAAGTTGCAAATATATGTTGAGTGATCTCAAGCCTGAAAAGGCCCAAAGGTCATATTTTGTGACAATGTCCAGGGATCCACAGAATTATATGGAAACATTCAAGCTGGTGCTGCAATATTCAAAAGAGTAGCCTTTGTGTCTGGGCTATAACATAATCTTGTTAGCATTAGTCAACTTTGAGATGCTGGCTACAAGGTTAACTTTGATGAGCACCTGGGGTACATATTGGACCCCTAATGCAAGGTTGTGTTGTGTGCATAAAGATAGAAAGGTGTATACATTGTGGATATGAAATCTGCTGATCCCACAACTAAAACCTGCTTATCTCAAGGAGAAATGCAGACCTAAACTGGTTATGACACAAAATGCTGTCACACCTGAACTTCAAGAATATCAACAAACTCTGTAAGAAAGAGTTGGTAACAGGTTTGCCTTCTCTAACTTTTTTTAAGGATAAACTCTGCAGAGCTTGTGAGAAAGGTAAGCAGAGAAAAACATCTTTTAAATCCAAGCATAATTTTTATATTGATACTCCTCTCTTCTTAATCCACATGGAATTGTTTGGACCGATGAGTTCTCTAGGTTTACATGGGTGATTTTCCTAAAGACTAAATGAGAGGCTGCCAGAGAGATTATTGGATTTATCAAAAAGACGGAAGTTCTAAACTCGGCTCATGTTAAGCAGCTTAGAAGTGATCATGGTACTGAATTCTGAAACAGTACTCTTGAGGACTTTTGTGAAGAAAGAGGGATCTCGCATATCTTTCAGCTGTAAGTACTCCACAACAAAATGGAGATTTGAAAGGAGGAATAGAACTCTCATTGAAGCTGCTAGAACCATGCTGTGTGCATCAGGTTTCCCTTCACCATTTTCGGCTGAAGCTGTCAACACTGCCTGCTTCACTCAAAACAGATCCTTAGTAGTGAAAAGGTTCAACAAGACTCCTTATGGGTTTATCAAAGGGAGAAGGCCAAATATAATCTTTTTCCATGTGTTTGGATGTCCTTGCTTTATTCTGAATCAGAGGGATCAGCTGGAGAATTTTGAACCCAAAGCTGATGAAGGTGTGTTTGTTGGATATTCTGCTGTTTCTAAAGCCTACAGAGTATACAACTACAAAAGAAAGGTGATAGATGAATCTATCAATGTCACCTTTGAAGAGTCCAGGAATGCCTCTACCAAAGCTGTTCCTGAATCAGTTTCAGGAGAGTTCAGCTTTGACGATTTAATGCATTCCAATGATGAGAACAAGGACTCAAAAGCTTCCACTTCACCTAGAGCAGAACCTGTTAACCACAATGGAGATGATGATGATTATGTTGATACACCCTGTGTGAACAAGTGTACTGACATAGTTAATGCCCCATGTCAAAAACCAATCAATGCTGATTTCCCTGAATCCTCTGTTGATGTGTTCAACAATAGAGATTCATGTTCATCAGGTGAACAGGCTCAAGATAACAGTGTGTCTGAAAACCTTGAAAGCTGTTTTGCAAGACCTGATGAAGATGAAAATGATATAGGAGAATCTTCATTGAAATATGATCCTAAGTGGATCAGGTGTCACCCCAATGATCAAATAATTGGTGACATCAACAAAGGTGTACAAACAAGATGGGAAAGCTTATGAAACTTTTGTATGTTTTCTAGTTTTGTGTCCCAGATGGATCCAAAGAAAGTAGATGATGCACTTAAAGATGCCATATGGATCACTGCCATGCAAGAAGGGCTCAATCAGTTTGAGAGAAACAAAGTATGGAAGTTGGTCCCCGTTCCTAAAGGTAAAACTATCATTGGCACCAAATGGGTTTTCAAAAACAAAATGGATGAGCAAGGTCATGTCATTAGAAATAAGTCAAGACTGGTTGCTCAAGTCTATAGGCAAGAAGAAGGCATTGACTATGATGAAAAATTCGCTCCAGTGGCCAGGTTAGAAGCAATTCGTTTGTTTCTAGCCTATGCTGCCCACAAGAGCATGAAGGTCTTTCAAATGGATGTTAAGAGTGCATTTCTGAATGGTAAGCTGTAGGAAGAAGTATATGTCAAGCAGCCTCCAGGTTTTGAAAGTAAACAACATCTAGGTTTTGTCTATAAGTTGGACAAAGCCCTCTATGGTCCAAAACAAGCCCCTAGAGCCTGGTATGACACTCTTACTGATTTCTTTATGAGCAATGGTTATTCCAGAGGTAAAGTAAGTACCACATTGTTTATAAAGAAGGTGAAGTCTAATATTATGCTTGTTCAAATTTATGTGGATGACATAATATTTGGTTCTACTAATGATCAGTTATGCAAGAACTTTTCACTACTCATGAAATCCGAATATGAAATGAGAATGATGGGTGAACTTAATTTCTTTCTAGGATTACAGATTAAAAAAACCTCAAATGGAATTTTTATTAATCAAAGAAAGTATACTTTAGATCTTCTGAAAAAAGTTTAAATTTGATCAAAGTTCTCCAATCAAAACCCAAATGGCAACCAATGTAAAGTTGGATGATGCTGCCTATGGCAAAGTTGTTTCTGTAATGGCTTATAGAGGCATGATTGGGAGCTTGCTGTACCTAACTGCTAGTAGACCAGATATTATGTTTGCTACCCGTTTATGTACTAGGTTTCAAGCTGATCCTAAGGAATCACATCTGACTGATGTAAAAAGAATCTTCAGATGCCTAAAGGGTACACCAGGTTTGGGTCTTTGGTATCCCAAAGACTGCAGCCTTGAACTAATTGGATATTCAGATTCTGATTTTGCAGGCTGCAGGCTAGAAAGAAAAAGCACAACAGGTGGATGTCAACTCCTTGGTGGTAAGTTGATCAGTTGGTGTAGCAAGAAGCAGAATTCAGTTTCTACTTCAACAACTGAAGCTGAGTACATTGCTACTGGAAGCTGTTGTGGGCAGATCCTATGAATGCAGCATCAGCTTTAGGATTATGCACTTGTATATAGGAAAACTCATATTCTGTGTGATAATACAAGTGCCATAGCTATCTCCAGCAATCCAGTTTTTCATTCTAGAACAAAGCATATAGAAGTTAGAAATCATTTTATCAGATATCACATCCAGAAAGGTAATGTGGTGGTAAGTTTTATTTCCCCATATGAACAGCTTGCAGACATTTTCACCAAGCCTCTTAATAAAAACAACTTTATTTACCTTGTAAGCAAGCTTGGCATGTTAAATAAAGATGACTAAGTATCATTGATGTTCTAAAGATCACTTGCTCAAACTTTTCCAAATTTAACAAAACAGCTTGGACTGGACAGGTTTTACTTGTCCTGTACTTAGCTAGTTTCTGAGAACTTGGACAGTTTGGACATATAACAGGCTTGACAAAATACGTTTTAATCTCAACCTGTTCCGTTGTACAAACTTCCAACCTGCTCACTCTCTCAATCTGTCATACAATGCATTGTCTTGTAACCTGATCAGCTATAAAGGCTTCACAATGAAACCTGTTCTCATCTAGCTACATTGGTTACTTGAACAGCTTGAGGGATGATCAGTTTGTTATGAAACCTGCTCATCACAGTTTTGAACAACAGGTTGGAACATCAATCTTAATTACTTTTCTTCACATTTAAGTTACTTAAATTATGTATTTATTTAACTTAATTACCTGCAGATAAATGTTTGTTAACATGTGTTAGTAGTTAAAAAGGTCAAGTGGTCTGACAACCATTCGGACATGGCAAACCATTCCGTTTTCCGTTAAATAACAATTCTAATCAACCGCCCAAACCTTTCTCTCTCCTACTCACTCACATTCAAATCCTATAAATACCTCAATCACTATTTCACCTTCTTCTTCTCTATTGCTTCCATAACTTCCTGCAAAACCCTAAATTGACTAACTGTCAAGTATCGTTCATCACTACTACTTTCCAAATGGCTCACCAAAACAACCCCCCTTTGCATGTTTTCATTCACTACTACAAAATGAACCTAATGCAACACTTTTGATGTAGCACTTATGAAAAATGTTGTTTTTATTATAAATCTAGTTATAAAGCAACACTTTTACGATAAATGTTGCATATAGTTATTTAATGCAACATCTCTTTAAAAGTGTCGCAAATTTTATCAAAAAATGTAACACTTTAAAAAAAGTGTTACAACTTTTATTAAAAAATGCAACACTTATTTTAAGTGTTGCAATTTAAATGTAAATATATGATACTTTTTAGAAGTGTCGCACTTTAAAAAAAAAGTTACATGTATAACTTTTTTTCTTGTATTGTAATTTTTATTTCTATAAAAAGGTAACACACTTTTTTCTTATATGTGTTGTATGTTTTAATATATATATATATTTGGAACTATTCTTACATTTTAAATATAAATATTTAATCTAAAAACCATGCTAGAAGGGAAAATGGGTAGTTAGAAAAATAACCATGAAATGTTATTCACCTAACCTATTTGCCTCATTCATGATCTCGTTCTTCAAATCTGCTCCTTCACCACGGTGACTCTACACCTTCTTCAGCGACTTTGCTCCTCCGGCGAGTGCTCGTTTTTTTTTCCGATGACTACATTTTCTTCTCCGATAAGTCTCCTTCTCTTTCACTTCTTCAAGCCATCTCTGACTGCTTAATTTATTCCCCTATTTTGATATGCTTTATTTCCCTATCTTAATTAGCTTTATTTCTTGATTAGCTTTATTTCGATATGCTTTAATTCTCATTTTTGACTGCTTTCAAGAATGATCTTTTAGGCAGTACATTGCTCAAATCTTCATAGATAATCACATGTCTTTTTCAACTAGAAGCGGTTGGCCTCTCGTTTCTGTCACAAATAACAAGTAACAAACAATCAAAGCCCAAGCAGTTAAAAAAATATTTAAGATAGTTTTTTCGGCTAGGTTCCTACATGTGATAAAGACATTGAGATTGTTAGGAAGTGTTTGGTTCATGGATTTCCCGGGATTCATTAGGATTTGCATTTAAAATCCTATGTTTGGATTACAGATTTCAATAAGGGTTTTAAATCTCAGGATTTCTTAAATCCATTCCTCCTTTGTTATTTAAAATGTTGAATAATGCAAATCCTTTGGAAAAAATCTTCGAACCAAACGCCCACTTAATGTACGTTAATTATCTATAAAATATAAAAATGGGTGTAATACATTATCAATATAATTTTTATTAAATGTTAATATGAAAATTAATCTTGCAAAAAAATGAGATAGTTATGTATTTATATATTTCAAATGTTATTTTTGGTTAAATTTAATAGAAACTAATGACAAAATATTTGTCTTTTAACTCCCCAATAATCACGGTTGGAAACAATTTTAAAAATGTAAATTGTTAAGTAGGTAATGATTTCTAAAACTTTAACAAAATGATCTTAATAAAAAAAATTGAATAATAATGACTGTAATTGAAATTTTAACATCTGTATAGAAATTTGATGACCCGCCCAAATTTCCCTCCCGCCCCCAAATGTTCCCCTTAGATGCATATCCATTATCCACACATCCAGCCTTCCATCTTCAATGGCCGTTCACACTCAACTCTCTCACAACTCCCTCATGGTGGGTTTGCCGCTTACGGAAACGACAACTGCTCGACACTCACTCACTGAACTCGGCTCTCAATCGGCCTCTCGATTTACGGCTCTCAGCTCTCAGTCGGTTGATGTTGTTCCTTCTCAATTACTCTCGATCCGGTGAGTGTAAAACTGGCATCAAGAATTATTTCTATTGGTGTTTTCAATTTTATGTATTAGGTATTATTTCTATTGCTGCTGAACATAATCTATGGCTACTATAAGATGAAGATTGTTGCTCATGAGGTACCCTCTTAAATTTCCAGGTAAAAACTTTAGGGTTGCAAATCTGTTTATATTTCTCTCTTTTAATTTATTTCGTCAACACAAATTGTACTCTAATTTGGCACTTACTAGTTTCAATGTTGCTTTCTTTTTGTTATTGGACCGAAGTTGAAGCTTATAAAGGGTTGTTCTTCATCACAATTCCTTTTCTCCTTTTTTGGAAATTCAGACCATATATATTTGTTTTAATAATTAAAACTCTTGGAATAGGTAAAATAGATATTACTGAACATGGAGGAAATGAGCTCCCTCAAAATATAGGATCTCGGTAAGTTTAATTCACTTTTTTGGCATCTGGTTAGAGATTTTGGTAGTGCTTCTTACATGGTTACAAAAAATGTATTATGTTAAACTCTAATTCCAGTAAATAACTCTACTTCAATAGATCAATGACATTATACACATCAATGTAAAGGTTATAGTGAACCGATCAATGTTACCTATTGGAGTTGGTTCCCTATTGCACACCCTTGAAGGTGATTTACATGAGCTTTTATACAATTAACGATTATAAAAAATGTCTTTTCATTTTCCAATCTTTTAGTCTCATTCATGGCCGGTTTATGTATTTTGATGAATCAGGTTATAAAAAGAACAGTTAGGAGATAGAAATTCTTGTATAAAAGTGGCACCTTTTGGCAAGGTATTGTGTTATTTTTTCTCTTGTCATATGGTTGCTAGGCTACTAGCTTTCTCCAATAGTTCAGTAACTACCCTTTTTCTTTACTAACTTTCAGTTTTTAATGCTACTCAAATATGTTGTTGCATTGTTTTGATCCAAAAATAGCATCTTGTACACTAGAAACTGTTAAGAAAATCTATGTATGTTGTTGATCTTGATCTACTCGATTATTCGATATATCTTTGAAAAACATGACATGTTTATATCTTTCATAGTCATTTCAATATTTGATTTTCTAGTTTTGTAGTGGCTAAAAAGCATGGATCAAAGAATGCTCTGTTGCTAAGTACATGTATTATAGGTTGTTGGATGTACATAGCTGTGAATTTGAAATTGTCTCATTAATTACTATTCTTGCAAAGCTGCTATGATTTACATCTGGTTTGAATCTTTTATAGAATCATACTTACAATTACAAATTTGTCCTTTGATGTTTCTTAGCTCTTATTAATTTTCAGTGTTTGTTTGTCGGTCTTATTTGCAATAGAGTCTTCGATCTTCCAGTGATAGCTCATTGAAAGTGTTGAAAGTGTTGGTTCCCTGTTGCACACCTTACACCCTTGAAGGTGGTTTACATCTTCTTTAATACAATTAACAATAATTATGAGATAGAATTTTGGCTTTCCAACAGACGGTGACACCTTTTGGCAAGGTATTTTGTTATTTTTCCTCTTGTCAAATGGTTTCTAGGCTACTAGCATTCTCCTCCTGTTAGTTTATGATATCTTTTTTACCTTTAGCTACTTAATAAAGTTGAAACCGAATCTCATTTACTGTTTCATACTTTGTAGACGAGAGAGGACTGATATATGGATGACGGAATTGAGTTCGACCCAGATTGAAAGGTTAGTTGATAAATAGCGTCTGCATCTTTTTATTTATATATATGTAGTGTTTCAAAGTTTCTTAGTAAATAGGTCCACAAGGACCACAACAATTACAATTTCTCTCTTATTTTTGTATTTGTAAGATTTGAAGTCTTATATAGAAATGATTTATTGTCATATTCTGGACTTTTGGAGAGTTATGCAAAAACATGTTATAATTTGATCTTTTAGTTGGAAATAGATCGACATTGTGTTTTATAATTTTTTTAATCAATAAAATTACCAAACACACTAACAATATTGTGTGTTGGTTTTGTATGTTTCAGGTTACGTTCTTCTGGAAGTTGTAAAGTTATATGTAGAGCTTGCAAAGATGATGAAAAGAAATAACACTTTTAAGGCCTAATGCGGCATTTTGTTGGTGTTGCATTAGGGTCATTTTGTAGTAGTGATTGTTGATGATGTCCAAAAACATCCTTCTATCAACACAATGCTCACACTCAAACCCACCAACTACATTACCAATCTGACCATTCTCAATGGCACTCAAACCATTTAGATCACTACTGCTCTTCTCAGAGAAGTTCTTCATCTTCCTGTTGCTGTAACATATGACAAACCACAGCCTGAAAAACCAGGTGCAGCAAGAACATCGTCCTACTGCTATAAGATACCAAAGGTTCTTGAGCCACATCTTCAAACATATCTATGGTGAGCACCTGTACAACTCTCAACCCTTGCTAATTACTGCTGCATTCCCAGTTATTGGGAATAGAGTCTTTTACACTCCAGCACTCAACAATGAGCCTCCTCTGTCCACTCCAATGAGGAGGTTACTTGGTTTGGTGGAAGGACCCTCTACTCAGAGGGTGGATCCAACTGCTGCTCCCAAAGGAAAATCATAATCAAGACCTAAACTGGTGAAGAGGGCCTTGAAACTAACTGAAGCTGAGAGGCGGCAGACTACTCAACCTGGTTCATCCGTTGAACCTAAAGCCTTTATGGCTGGTGCCTCTGTGGCACCTGAGACCATGGAACAGGCTGACCCTTTGGGTCCTGACCCAGTCTCACCACCTGTCCAAACACAAATTCATGCCACTTCTCCTCAATCACCATCCATGTCCCAATACTCAAGGCAAAAATCACTAGCCAAGAAGAAACCAACCTCCCAAACTAGCCCCTCTGACCCCTCCCAACAGGAGTCAGTTGAAAAAGAAGCAACCCTTGCTGCTTCTCCTATTTTGGGAGAAAGTTCAGCACATTTGGAGTAGGCTTCGCTCAATAACTATCCAAGTCTCTCAACTGGCTGAAGACATTGAAAGCCAGGAACCCTCTCCACTCCACATTGAGTCCACACAATCAAACCCTCATACTTATCATACACTATCTGAGTTTGCATGAGATGACCAAGCTGCTGGAACAGACCATCCAGCAGAACATCCTCAAAATTCTGCTCCTGGTGATTCAGCTGTTCTACAGCCAACAGTTATTGAAGGAACATCAACCCAAGCTAATGAACTTGAGGGAATAAAACATCCCTCTGGTGAGGCTACTCCCCAAGTGCACATTCCTCATCAGGCTTCGCCACTGATGATGTTGAAATGCACATCCCCTCTCCCCATGAAGAGGTGCCTAAAAACCACAGGTCTTGATGAAGGTGCTACAATACCAGCAGCATCTGAGAGGCCACCAACTCCTAGCACTTCACCTCATGATGAAGACACAGCCACTGCTGAAGGTCCCTTTGACCCTTCCAAGCTGGGCCATTTAACTTATGCCCAAGCTATGGAATTACTCTCTAAAGTCTCCCAATCCAAACAGTCAACCCATACAACTCCATCCCCCAAAGATCTACCTTTCAAGAACCAACTGTGTCTTCTGACCAACGAAGTTGAAACGTTGGAAACCTCTATTACATCCCTACCTTCAGGACTACTTTCCCAACCCCTGCTCCCCAAGCTGATCCTTCCTCTTAGCTGCTTGCACTCACTGCATAGCTGCAACAACCATCCTCCACCCTCTCATTAATTCTTTCTACCCAACAGGACTATGTGTCCAAACTGTCCGCTGATTCCCAAGAGCTGTCAGCTCTCCTTGAAACTTGCTAAAACCCTCTCCCTTCCACTTTGGAAAGCTTGAATACCTTAGTGGTCTCTCTGTCCAATTCTGTGTCCTCAAACTTTGATGATATGCAAGATTCTATTAAACTGAATCTTGCACAGCTTCAAAGTTTGGTGTTCACAGCTTTCGACAGGGAAGCTCTTGCTCAGCTGTCATCCCTTGCTACCTCTCACTCTACCTCTATTCAAACCTATGTTACCCAACATGTAGAGGTTAAGTATAACCTGGCTTTCTTAGTGCATAGCCTTGTTGGTTCTAAGCCTGCTGCCAAAACTTATGCTGCTCAGCCTGTTGGATCCATTCCTTCAAGCAGACCTGTTGTTGAAGGCTCTATGCCATCTCCTTCAAAGGGGGAGAAGATCTCTGCCTTAAAGTCCAAGACAAAGGGGGAGAAATCTTCATCTCCCTCTAAGGAGAAACCAGCTTCCACAGGGCAAGTAGCAGGCCTTTTCC
The DNA here is from genome assembly GCA_020465985.1 of Centrapalus pauciflorus. NCBI lineage: Eukaryota > Viridiplantae > Streptophyta > Magnoliopsida > Asterales > Asteraceae > Centrapalus > Centrapalus pauciflorus. The sequence continues at coordinate 384,535 of JAANYP010001860.1, read as the reverse complement.
AAACAGGTCCTGTTGTAGGTGTCTCCAAAATTTCTTAAACTGCTCAGCCTACTCAGGCTGGATCTCCAAGCCCTGCAACAACTAAGGGGGAGGAATCCATTCCTGAGGACAGGCCAAGCAGAAGTAGACATCTGATTCTGCAACAAAACTGAAGAAGAGGAGGAGGAGGAGACTGAAGTTGTCAAAGCCACAACAGCTAAGTGAGAAAAGCCTTAGTGGACATTGACTATCTCAAGGCTGCTCAACTCAAATTCAACAAAACACGAGCCAAAGAAATGGGTGTTGCACTGGACACCTATTATGAATTCAAAGAAGAGCAGCTTGAGATCTTGGAAAAACAAAAGAAAGAAGAAGCCTCTATCAAAGCTGCAAAGGCCTTTGCATTCAAGGAGGCAAGAAAAGTTAAAATGCCCTCCTTGGATGTTCTAAGGAAACTGCTAGAGGCTGCAAAAGAGTCAGTGACTGAGAAATAAGGAGAGATAGAAAAGGGTCCACAGGTCTCAGTGATCAAGTCAAAGCATGCATCCTCCTCAGCAAGAGCAGAAGTACACTTTTACAACTTGGCAAGGAAGAAATTCTTTGATGTGGCCAACAGAAGGCTTGCCAAGGAAACAATTGTCAAAGTAGTCCCCATCTCTAAGAAAGGAAAGCAGTGTAAGATTCAGATAACCAGGCTAGGTGCTGAAGGTCCAAAATTGGAAGCATATGAATACATTGATGTTGCTTGCATGTCTTACAGAAAGTGGGTTGAATTGGCAGTTTCCCTGAGTCAGTCAAATTCTGAAACTGCTAAGACTACCAGGGCATATGTCAAAAAGTTGATGGAAAGAGTTAAAAACCTGGGCCTGATCTGTGAAGAACAAATTAGGGATACCTTAATGGTTGAACCCAAGATTAAGGCCAGGAGAAAGAGGAAGGATACTGAGCTGGAAGAACTCCTGATTATGCTTGATCAAGGCATCCTAGCTGTTGAGATTAAAGGAGTGAATCATAGCCTGCCCAGAGGAGTTGAACCTGAGCAAGATAAACATATAGAAGAGCCCGAGTTTGGGGTATTTTTTGTAGATCCCTTAACAAAGAAAATGTGTTTCCAGAGACCATCTGACCTGCACAAGGTAGGTCTTAAACAGCTCATAGCTTTTCGACTTGCAAACTCTTTCAAACAATCTTCAAGATGGAGAGCAGCTATCTAGGAACAGCTTAGAGGCTTCTATGAGAAACGAGAACTTCAACACCCTGATTTCATGTTTCTCAGACATGAAATAGAAGAGATTAATGTAACTATGGAGCACCTTGAACAAATTTTTGAAGAAAGGCAACAGATTGGTCCATCTACTGCTGAGTAGATGAAGAACAGAAGTTGTCCGTAAGTTGGACAGGCTTACCATTATTTTCTCCAACCGTCAACAGTCCAAATTGTTGAAACTTTTCATTGTACATATGTTGTACTTTATTGCATTAGTTGCAATCCTTTTTATTACATTAGTTGTAATTTACTTTAGTGCATTAGTTGTACATCTGTAAAAACATGTGTTGTTTGTAATCAATATCAGTGTATATATAAACTGATCTTTTACTTTACTTTAATGTTGCAATTTTACTTCAGCAAATGTAATGTAAATGTATACAGTGATCATTGATAAAATCAGCTTAGATTGATTATTGCAAATAGGGGGAGATTGTTAGGCACAAAAAGGCCTCAGTCAAACCTGTTATACATCTTAGGGGGGATTATTAATCAAACCTGTTTGATGCACTTGAAGGTATAATTTAAGGTCTGTTAATGCCTTATTGAAACCTGATTAGTGATTTGCAATATTAGTCAAAGCTGTTTACCCTATTGAATTTATTGCAACTAAGGTAGATTGTCCACGTTGTTTAACTCTGTTGAATAGGCTGGACATAAACTGTCTACGCTGCTCTAACCTGTTGAGCAGTTTGGACAAATTCTAAGTGTTATGTTCTTTGTGAATAGGCTAAACACTTTATGGAATATGTTTACATGTCCTCGTGTATTGTCTTGGACCAAAAGATCAGTTTACAAAGTCGAAGACAAAATGGAAAAACAGAAGCTGCTTAGACTGCCCACGCTACTCTGTTATATGAAAACAAAGTGGATATTTGAAATGGGTGACAGACCATTTCTTATATCAAAATGGCCATTCTAGAAGATGAAAGGTTTAAAGTTGACGTTCCTCTTTTGGTTAAATCCTTCTGCAACAGAGACAAAAAGGAAAAGACAAAGATTCTGCAATGTAGAGACAAATACTGCTTTGTCAGAACGTGCAGAAAAGTATCCTTGTCTTTTTGGGAAGACATTCCACAATCTCTACGTTCAATGAGGAAGCTTCACTAGGATTCTATGTGAGAGTATAAAAGAAAATTTCTAAGGAATGTGAGAATCGAAAGTGTGATATTCAGAATGTGCAAAGAAGTGTGTTTTCATGCATGCAAAGTCTGCTTGAATAAAACAGTAAAGTGTGTCTAAGTTGTTCTTGTTCAAGCTGTCCGTCTGTCTGTCCTGTAAACGGTGAGTTCATCTTTGTGAGTGTATTCATTATAACTGGTTTTAGTGTTTCTTAGATTAGTAGAACATCTGTTGTATCTATCATCTCAGCTTGAACCTTTCCGCAGTTCAAACTTCTTTGTAACTAACAGTTGTTGATAATACATACAAACATTGAGAAAGTGTGTTGAAATTTTAAAAAGTTGTATTCACCCCCCCCCCCCCCCCCCTCTACAGCTTAGAGCAACATACTAGGAAAACCTTTTGGGACCTACATCAACAATGAGAATCGGTGTCATGGGCATTTGATCTCGTTTCGAAATACCTCCTATTTTTTTCGCACCGTAAGCACGATTTAACAAATTTGTATGAATCTTTAGAGATAGTAGGCCAAAAGAATCCACATTGTAGAATTCGATGGCCTGCCTTTTTTGCATTGAAGTGACCACCGCATGCATACGAATGGTAGTGATTTAAAATATGATAATGCTCATTGTCTGGCACACATCGTCGGATAATTTGATCTGCTCCAATTTCGAACCAATCGGGCTCCTCCCAAATATTTATATATTGTTTGGTTTGAGAGAAGAAATATTTTATTTGATGTGATTTCCAATGGCCAGAGATTTCCCTGTGACAAAATAAATTACTAGGTTAGCAAACCATGTCACTTTTGTGATGAACAGTAGCTGTTCATCTGGGAAATTATCTCGAATGGGATCAAGCATATCCGTGGTGATTGCTGGTAATCTTGAAAGATGGTCTGCTACTACATTTCTGATCCTTTTTTTATCTCGAATTTCCAAATCAAATTCTTGTAATAGCAGTATCCATCGAATTAGACGTGGTTTTGCATCTTTTTTAGCCAACAGGTGTTGTAAAACACTGTGATCCGAGTACACAATTACCTTAGCTCCCCATACATATGATCTAAATTTATCTAACGCATTCCTTCTTAGTTGTAGTGTAATTTATTTGAGCTTCTGAAAAAGTTTTACTTGCATAGTAGATAACCACAGTTTTTTATTCACTCTTTGGTCAAGAACAGCACCTACCGCATGATCACTGGCATCACACATGATCTCAAAGGGTTGAGACCAATCAGGTGATTGCATGATAGGTGCCTCTGTGAGCTTAGTTTTTAGTGTCTTGAATACTTCTACACATCCTTTGTTAAAGTTGAAATGGGCATGTTTTAGCAATAGGTTACCCAAAGTCTTCAACCTTAACAGACACATCAGATAACATCCCCCATGGTACTTTGGTGGACCTATCTACTAATTACAAGATGGCATATGTTGTTTGCAATGTGCCTAGATCATGTTGATCAAATAAATTTCCTGGCAGGATATTGACACTTGCCCCTAAGTCTAGAAGCGCTTTCTTAATCCGAACATTGCCAATAGTAAACGGGATCAAGGGTGATCCTGGGTCTTTTAATTTTGGTGTTAGTGAGCTTGTAATGACTGCACTAACTTGTTCAATCAGATTTATTTGTTTAGGAAGAGAGACTTTGAACTTACGTTTCTGAGTACAAAGGTCTTTTAAGAACTTAGCATAATAGGGCACTTGTTGTATAGCTTTTACTACAAGAAAAATGTCATTCTGCGACAATTTAACGACATGTAATTGCATGTCACAACTTAGTTAAATATGTAGTGATAGTTTTTGTAACGAACAAGTCACAAATGTCATTATGCGCGTCATTATTTTCAGCGACATTCATGTACAAGTCACTATAAACGTCGCTAATTTTGTGACACACACACACAAAAGTATCTATCCACGTCACTGATTTTATGACATTTACATATACGATACGATGTGTGTCGCCGAATTTGTGACATATTCGTATTGGTCACTATGTGTGTTGCTAATTTGGTGACATTTATATACAAGACTTTATATGTGTCGTTGAATTGTGACACTCATGTATAAGACACTATGTATGTCGCTGAATTTGCAACAGCTACACATAAGTCACTAAGTGTGTAGCTGAATTACATAATAATTAATCTAGTATTTTGGTAAATTAAGAATGAAGATTTAATTTTATGTTTTATACTACTACATTGGAATTTTTGATTTTATGTTTTATACTACCGTGTTTATGAAAATTTAAATTTAGTGTAGATGTAAACTGAAATTTAAATGTTTAAATGCTCTATTTGATTTTTTATTCATTACAAAAATAATGAGGTGACTGAAATTAAAAGTAGGAATTGTTTTATGAAGCTTTAAAAAAATTTGAGAATAAATTTGTTATTATTGGCAAAGAATGTGAAAAGACATATTCAGACGTTCACAAACCAATCTCCCCCTAAGTCTTCCCGATCGAACCCTAGTCTCCATGTCCTCCATCGCCGCCGTTGTTGCACCGTCTCAACTACCGCCCTAACATTTCCAGTCATCAACATTTACATTTACCTCTCCGACCTCTCACTTCGCACGCACTCCTCCACCGCTGTGCTGTCTCCTTCCCACAAACTTCACTCCACCGCCGACGACTCTTCACTTCACACCGCAGCTCGCATCGGCATCAGATTCACCTTTTACTCCGGCTTCGATGACATCTTCCACCTCTGCTACTGCACCTACTCCCGCTCCGTTGCTCTGCCAAACAAACCCTAGATGTTGCAATTTCTGCCTTTTACTTTACTAATCAATCTCTTACGTATAAATTTGTTTCTTTGTCTAATTGATTTTGCTTCAAACGTAAAAGAAAATAGCTTGATATAAGACAATTGTCGAAGGATCGTTGCAATTCTTAATGCAAATATAGTTAAGTAGTCTGTAAGCGTACCATTTTTGTTCCTATTTGATTTGTTGGACCGCAGGGGAGACATTCTTGTTGAAAAAATTGCCAGTACGTGGTATTCATCATCAAAATTGAATAATAATAATAATAATAATAATAATAATAATAATAATAATAATAATAGCAATGATAATAATATCATATTATTAGATCACTAGTTTAATATGGTGCATAGCCTCAAATATAATGAGGATGTTGGAAAAAGGTGTCAATGAAGATGGTTATGATTGGATGGGGATTGGGGATGAAGTGAGATCGACTATGCCTCATGTGGTTTTTGAGATTGTCGCAATTTTAATATAATCAAAGAAGTGTTTATAAATTAGTTAATATTAGAAATGAATGTGAAAAGAAAATCAAAATTATTTTGGTTTACATGGAAATGTGCATGAATATGTATATGATTTATGATGATGTAGAGAAGTTATAGGTTTATACATATTGTTTTTTGAACATATTTGTTTGAATTATGGAGTGAGTAAGGGCTAGTTTAATGCAGGGAAATAATGAGAGTGTTTTTCAATGTCATTGGGGTTGTTTGCTCACCTGTATAATTTAATGGAGTTGGCAATGCTGCATTCAGGGGAGCATCAATATAGGTCCCAAAAGGATTCCCTAGTATGTTGTTCTAAGCTGTAGAACGCAGTGAATTCAACTATTTAAAATTTCAACACATTTTCTCAATGTTTGTATGTATATTATCAACAAGTGTGAATTACAAACAAGCTTGAACTGTGGAATGGCTCAAGCTGAGATGATAGAAACAACAGAGACTACTAATCTAAGACACACTCAGACCAGTTACAATGAATTCACTCACTAAGATGGACGCACTGATTTTACAAAACAAACAGACATCTTTAACAAGAACAGCTTGGACACACTCAACTGTTTTATTCAAGAAGACTTTGCATGCATGAAAACACACTTCTCTGCACGTTCTGAATATCACACTCTTGGTTATCTCACATTCCTTAGAAGCTTACTTTTTATACTATCACAAAGAATCCAAGTGAAGTTTTCTCATCGGATGTAAAGATAGTCGAATGTCTTTCAATAAAGACAAAAAATACTTTTCTGCACATTCTGACAAAGCAATATTTGTTTCTACATTACAGAATCTTTGTCTTTTCCTTTTTGTCTCTGTTGTAGAAGGCTTTAACTAAAAGAGGAATGTCAACTTTAAACCTTTCATCTTCTGTTAAGGCCATTTTGATACAAGAAATGGCCTGCCACCCATTTCAAATATCCACTTTGTCTTCATGTAACAGAACAGTGTGGGCAGTCTTAGCTGCTTGTGTTTTTCCACTTTGTCTTCGACTTTGTAAACTGATCTTTTGGTCCATGATAATACATGAGGACTTGAAAACATATCCCATAAAGTGTTTAGCCTGTTCACAAAGAACATGTTTTGTTCACAAAAAACAGAACACTTTGAATTTGTCCAAGCTGCTCAATAGATATGAGCAGCGTAGACAGTTTATGTCCAGCCTGTTCAACAGAGTAGAAAAGCTTGGACAATCTACCTTAGTTGCAACAAATGCAATAGGCTAAGCACCTTTGACTGATATTGCAAATCATTTTTCAGGTTTCAATAAGGCATTAAGAGGCGTTAAATTATACCTTTAAGTGCATCAAACAGGATTGATTAATAATCTCCCCCCAAGATGTATAACAGGTTGACTGAGGCCTTTTTGTGCCTAACAATCTCCCCCTATTTGCAATGATCAGCCTAAGTTGATTCTATCAATGATCACTATATATTTTTACATTACATTTTGTTGAAATTAAATTACAACATTGAAGTAAAGTAAAAGACTAGCTTATATATACACGGATATTGATTACAAACAACACATGTTTTACAGAAGTACAACTGATGTAGTAAAGTAAATTACAACTAATGTAATAAGATAGATTACAATTTATGCAATAAATTACAACATATGTACAAGGAAAACTTCAACAAATTGGACTGCTGATGGTGGGAGCAAATAATGGTAAGTCTGTCCAACTTATGAACAGCTTCCATTCTTCATCTACTCAGCAGTAGATGGACCTTCAAGCTGTGGCCTTCCATCAAACAATTGTTCAAAGTGTTCCATGGTTTCTTCAATTTTTTCTACTTCATGTTTTAGAAAAATGAAGTCAGGATGTTTAAGTTCTCCTCTCTCATAGAAGCCTTTAAGATGTTCCCAGATAGCTGCTCTCCATTTTGAAGATTGCTTAAAAGAGTTGGTGAGTCTAAAGGCTATGGTCTGCTTGAGACCAACCTTGTGCAGATCAGACGCTCTCTGGAAACACATTATCTTTATTAAGGGGTCTACAAAGAATACCCCAAGCTCAGGCTCTTCTATGCGTTTGTCTTCCTCAGGCTCAACACCCCTAGGCAGGTTGTGATTTACTCCTTTGATTTCAACAGCTAGGATGCCTTGATCAATCATCGTAAGGAGTACTTAAATCTCTGTATCCTTTCTCTTTCTCCTGGGCTTAATCTTGGGTTCCACCACTGAGGTACCCTTAATTTGTTCTTTAGAGATCAGGCCCAGGATTTTTAATTTCTCCATCAGCGTTTTGACATATGCCCTGATAGATTTAGCAGATCCAGAATTTGATTTACTCAGGGCAACTGCCAACTCAACCCATCCTCTATACCCCATGCAAGCAACATCAGCATACTCATAAGCTTCCAATTTTGGACCCTCTGCACCTAGCCTGGTTATGAACCTTCCACTGATTGCCTTTCTTTGAAATGGGGACAGCTTTGACAATGGTTTCCTTGGCAAGTCTTCTGTTGGCCACATCAAAGAATTTCTTCCTTGCAAAGTTGTCAAAGTGTACTTGGGCTCTTGTTGAGGAGGATGCAAGCTTTTGTCTTGGTAAATAAGACGTGTTTACTCTTTTCTTTCTCTCCCTCTTTCTCAATCACTGACTCTTTTGCAGCCTCTAACAGTTTCCTTTGAACACCCAAGTAGGGCATTTTAGCTTTTCTTTCCTCCTTGAATGCAAAGGCCTTGGCAGCTTTGGCAGAGGGTTCTTCCTTCTTTTGTCTTTCCAAAATCTCAAGTTGCCTTGATTGAATTTATAATAGGTGTCCAGTGCAACACCCATTTCTTTGGCTAGTGATTTGTCGAATTTGAGTTGAGCAACCTTGAGATAGTCAGTGTCCACTGAGGCTTTTCCTTTACCCTTTGCTGCTTTGGTCTGAGCAACTTTTATCTCTTCTTCTTCTTCTTCCTCTTTCTGTTCCAAGATTAAGTGCCTCCTTATTCTTGGCCTGTCCTCAGGTATGGATTCCTCCCCCTTAGATGGTGTAGGGCTTGGAGATCCAGCCTAAGTTGGCTGAGCAGTTTCAGAGCCTTTGGAAGAACCTGTAATACAGCCAGTTTGTGAAAGTCCAGTTGCCTGCCCTACTAAAGTTGATTTCTTCCTAGAGGGACATGAAGATTTCTCCCCCTTAGACTTGGTCTTCAGGGCAGATATCTTCTCCCCCTTTAAAAGAGATGGCACAGAGCCTTCATCAACAGGTCTGCCTGAAGGAACGGATCCAACAGGCTGGACATCAGGAGTGTTGGGAACAGGTTTGGAACCAACAAGGCTATGCACTAAGAAAGCAAAGTTGTCCTTAACCTCTACTAATTGGTTAACACGGGTTTGAAGAGAAGAACAATGAGAGATAGCAAGGGAGGACAACTGTGAGATAGCAGCCCTGTCAGATTCTGTGAACACCAAACTCTGAAGATGTGCAAGAGTTAGTTCAAGGGATTCTTACATATCATCAAAGTTTGAGGACAAAGAATTGGACAGAGATACCACTATGGTATTTAGGCTGGCCATAGTGGATGGAAGAGTATTTGAGCAGGTTTCAGCAAGGGCTGACAACAGTTGGCAAATAGTTGACAGTGTGGACACGGAGTCCTGCTGGTTAGAAAGAATTGACGAGAGGGAGGAGGAGAGTTGTTGCAGCTGTGTAGTGAGTGCAAGCAGCTGAGAAGAATGATCAGCTATGGGAGAAGGGGTTAGGAAAGAAGTCCTGAACGAATCAGGGAACCCCTGCAGACACAGAGTCTGAAATGATGGAAGGGAGGGAGGTCATAGAGTTTTCCAAAGAGCCAACTTTGTTGGTTAGCACAGACAGCTAATCCTTCAAAGATAGATCTTTGGGTGATGGAGGTGCATGGGTTGACTATTTGGATTGAGTGGATAGTGAGGAATGGGGAGTATGGGGTTCAGTAGATGAAGGTAGGGAGACTTTGGATAGTAATTCCATAGCCTGGGCATAAGTTAAATGACCCAGCTTGGAAGGGTCAAGGGGACCTTCAGTAGTGGTTGTATCTGCATCTTGAGTTGAAGGGATAAGAGTGGGTAGCCTTGTAGATGCTATTGGTAATGTAGCACCTTCATCAAGACCTTGGGTGGTTTCCCCAGTAATACCTTGGTCTCTAGGAACCTCTTAATGGGGAAAAAGGATGTGCATTTCAACATCATCAGTGGTGAAAGCTGATGATGGAATTTGCACTTGGGGAGCAGCCTCACCAAAGGGATGTTCTATTCCCTGAGGTTCATTAGCTTGGGTTGTTGGTCCTTCAATAGCTGTTGGGTGTTGAACAGTTGCATCACCAGGAGCAGAAGTTTGAGGCTGATCTGCTGGTTGGTCTGTTCCAGCAGCATGAGCACCTCGAGCAGTCTCAGATTGTGTATGAGAAGTATAAGGTGGTGACTGTGGGGACTCAGTGTGGAGTGAAGAGGGCTCCTGTCTTCCAATGTCTTTAGCCTTTTGAGAGGCTTGGACAATTGACGGGGTGGTATCCGTTTTCCCAACTGGTTCCTGTTGGTAGGAAACAGAGGGCCTAGGCTGACTCAGGGTGGACTCTTGTTGGAGTGGAGCCTGCTCCAAATTTGCTGCATTTACTCTGAAAATAGGAGAAGTACAGGCAGCAGGGGTTGATCCTTTTGCAACTGACTCCTGTTGGGAGGGGTCAGATGGGCTAGTTTGGGAGGATGGCTTCTTTTTGGCCAAAGATTTTCTTCTTAGCCTCGAGTATTGGGATAGAGTGGGTGATTGAGGAGAACTAGTGAGTAGTTGCGTTCGGTCAAAAACAGGAGGTTCATCCTGTTCCATGCTCTCAGATGCCACAGAGGCACTAGCCGCAAAGGCTTCAGGTTTAACTGATGAACCAGGGTGAGCAGTCTGCTCCCCCTCAACCACTAAGGCTGATGGGACAGACTTAGCTGTATTAGCCTTCTTCCGGATAGGCTCAGCTTCACTTGATTGCAAGGCCCTTTTGATCAGTTTGGGCCTTGATTTGGATTTTCCCTTAGGAGCAATGACTAGATCCACCTTCTGAGTAGAAGGTCCTTCCACTAAACCAAGTAACCTCCTCATTGGTGTTGACAGAGGAGGTTCATTTTCAAGAACAGGGGCATAGAGTACCCTATTTCCCATAACTGGAAATGTAGCAGCCGACAGGTAAGTTTGATTATTGTAGAGTTGCTCACCACATACATGTTTGAAAATGAGACTGAGGAACCTTGGATATCTCACTGCAGCTGGACGTTGTTGTTGCTCCACCAGATTCCTCAGGTTCAAGAAAATCCATCTTGCAATGTTCAGGGTTGTCTCATCCATAAACTGTAGGACAATGGGGATCTCATCTCTGCTGAGTTGATCAAATGATACAACCTTGCAACTAAGGCTCATCACCACTGAGGCAAATAGAAAGCTGTAGGTTGGAGATAGATTCCTTCTGAACAAGGTAGCACCTACTTTTGGTTCTTCCACACCACAGAAGCGTAGCAGGTTGCCCATCTGTTCATCCTTAGGTTGTGCTTTGTAATATTTGTCAGCAATAGGAAGGTGAAGTACTTCCCTGAGAAGAGCAGTGGTGATCGCAATGGTTTGAGTGCCATTTAGAATAGTTTCCCTGATGGTTTTGGTAGATTGGTCATATGAACAGGTATACCAGAACACATAGACCATCTCCTGGTACATTACACAAGGAGAGGCTATCATTGCATAGTGCAGGGGAAGGGCTTGCAAAAACTCCACCATGGATAGCCTTTTCCCACATAGTTTTTGGGAATGGTCAGATTGGCAATGTAGTTGGTGGGTTTGATTGTGAGCATTGTGGTGACAGTGGGATGTTCTTCAACATCATCACCAACGAACAGAGGTAAAAGGGGGTTGTTTTGGTGAGCCATTTGGAGAGTAGTAGTGATGCATGATGTTTGACACTTAGTCGGTTAGGGTTTATCAGAGAGTTATGAAAGCAGTAAGAAGAAGAAGATGATGAAACAGTGATTTGGGTATTTATAGGCTTTGAATGTGAGTGAGTAGGAGAGAGAAAGGTTTAGTCGGCTGATTTGAAATGTTCTTAATGGAAAACGGAACGGTTAGCCATGTCAAAACGGTTGTCAGACCAACTTGACCTTTTTAACTACTAACACATGTTAAGAAACATTATCCGCAAGTAATTAAGTTAAATAAAAACTTAATTTAAGTAACTTAAATGTGAAGAAAGGTAATTAAAACTAATGTTCTAAGCTGTTGTTCAAGCCTGTTATAAACAGGTTTCATCACAAATTGATCATGCTTCAAGCTGTCCATGCTACATGTCCAACAATATGAGAACATGTTTCATTGTGAAACCTGTTCAATAGCTGAACAGGTTACAAGGTAGTACCTTGTATGACAGATTAAGAGAGTGAGTAGGTTGGGAGTTTCAACAACAGACCAGGTTTGAGATTAAAACTTATTTTTGTCAAGCCTGTTATATGTCTAAGCTGTCCAAATTTTCAAAAACTGGCTAAGTACAGGTCAAGTAAAACCAGTTCTGAAAATTTTAACAAATTAGAACAAGTGATTTTTAGAACATCAATGACACTTAGTCACCTTTACTTAACATACCCCGCTTGCTTACAAGGTAGGTAAACCTGTTTTCATCAAGGGGTTTGGTGAAAATGTCTGCAAGCTGTTCTTCTGTGGAAATAAAACTTACTTTCACATTACCTTTTTGGATGTGATCTCTGATAAAGTGATGTCTGACTTCAATATGCTTTGTTCTGGAGTGGAAAACTAGATTGTTAGAGATAGCTATGGCACTTGTATTATCACACAGAATATGAGTTTTCCTATATTCAAAGCCAAACTCCTCAATCTGATGCTGCATCCATAGAATCTGCCCACCGCAGCTTCCAGCAGCAATGTACTTAGCTTCAGCAGTAGAAGTAGATACAAAATTCTTCTTCTTGCTGCACCAACTGATCAACTTATCACCAAGGAGTTGACATCCACCTGTTGTGCTTTTCCTGTCTAGTCTGCAGCCTGTAAAATCAGAATCTGAATAACCAATTAGTTCAAGGCTGGAGTCTTTGGGATACCAAAGACCCAAACCTAGTGTACCCTTTAGGTATCTGAAGATTCTTTTGACAACAGCTAGATGTGATTCTTTTGGATCAGCTTGAAACCTAGCACATAGACAGGTAGCAAACATAATATCTGGACTACTAACAGTTAAGTATAGCAAGCTCCCAATCATGCCTCTGTACGCTGTTACTGAAACAGCTTTGCCACAGGCATCAGCATCCAATTTTACATTGCTTGCCATAGGAGTTTTGATGAGAGAACTTTGATCAAATTTAAACTCTTTTAAAAGATCTAAGGTATACTTTATTTGATTAATAAAAATTCCATTTGAGGTTTGTTTAACCTATAATCCTAGAAAGAAAGTAAGTTCACCCATCATGCTCATTTCATATTTGGATTATCAAAAGATTTTCCTTCATTTATCACCAGCTTTCCACTATGATTGAAAAACTATTTGAAACCACAGCAGATTTGCTTCCAACATGAGACGTACCCTTGTTGTAAACAGGTTGCTTTCCTTTTGAAAACTTTTTCTCAAAATGATCATCAACGAAAGGGTTAACGGGTTTCTTTCAATCAGCTTTAGATCCAGAACCTGTCTTGTTGACAAGTTTAGTGTCCAAAGCTGCAGTTTGAACTTGTTTTCCCTTCTTTTGTTTGTGTGAACCAGTTATGCACTTAGCAGACTGATTTGATGGAGAACACATTCCATCATTAGTCTTTAAAGCTTTTTCACACAAATTGTCAATATTTTGAGGCATGACAAACGTGTTTGTTGAGACCAGCTTTCGATTTACTCTTTAGATTAAAGTATTTGGAAGCTCTACAAGAGTTGATAAGTCTTATTCCAGATTATTTATCTCAACAATTGAAGTTGCTGTATCAAGATCCCCTCCAAGATAGGCTTGGATTTGAGCAGGGATCTGCTGACAGATACAGTGGTTGACTTTCTGTGCTCATTGGCATCAAGAGTCAACAGTTACTTGTAGCTTGGCATGCTTTGAATCTGTTTCTCTCTTTTCCTCTAACAAAATGGTGTTGATGTGTTTTACTTCATAAAGTTCAGTTTTCAACTTATGAAAGTTGTCCAATTCATTAGTTTTTGTTTCAAGATCTATTTTTAACTTAGAGATCTCAGACTTCAAAGCATCATGCTTCTCAACAGCAGCTTTTAAATCAACAAGTAAATATTCAAACATTTTAACTTTTTCATCAGAACTGTAATCCATAAATTTTTGTACCTTATACATCATAGTTAGGTTCCAGTTCTCCAAGCTGTTGAGAGCTTCAGATGCAACCAAGTCCTGTTTGAAGTTGCTTGTTCAGGGGACATCAGTGTTGGCCATCAGAACATTATTGTTCTCTTCATCAGATGATGAATCAGACTCCTTCCAGTCACAAGTCTCAGCCATGAGTCCCTTCTGCTTATTGGAAGCCACTGAGTCTTCCAACTTTCTCAGCTTAGCCATGGCCATTAGGTACTTAACCCTGTAGCCATCGTCTTTATTTGTCTTGTATGGTTTGGATGAGGAGACAACAACTTTAGACACACAGTCAGCAGCTATATGGCCTGTTTTGCCACATTTAAAGCACTCAGCCTTAGTTTTGTCAAATGCCTTCTTTTTTATGACACTTCACTTCTTTTGCAGCATCTTTCCACCAAACCTCTTCTTATTGAATTTTCTGACAAGCATAGCAATCATCTGCTCATCATCAAACTCAGTAAGGTCTTCACAGTCAATTCTTCCATTTCATCATCATCCTATTGATCAGCTTGTGTGAACACATCACACACCAGACCAGCAGGTTGTGTCACGCTGGCCACTAAGGCATCACATCTTTTGGACATCTCTAAGGCATTTCTTTTCTGTTGCCTTGATTGTTCATCATTCAACAAGGATCCAAAAAGATTCACAAGATCTATGCCTCTGATGGTACTTGAGTTTCTGAGGATATTAGAGAAGTAATTCCATTCCTCTGGCAGAATGTCCGAAAATTCGTTCACCAAGGTTAATCAGTCTTTAGTGATCCCAACAACTTTGAGATCATTTATCAAGGCATTGCACCTGGTGTAAGTTTCTATGAGTGACTCCTTTGGCTTTGCAAAGAACAACTCATACTGTCTAACAAGATTGTTTAGTTGATATAAAATAGTTTTGTTGATTTGAGTACAAGTAACCTACTTTTTAATGAAAAACTAATTGTTGATTATACAGTTTGATGAAATAATTAAACAATAGATTTACCTCAATTTAGTTTTCGATAAACTATAATTGTTAATAATATAGTTATAATAATTTGAAAGAAATAGCAACAATATTAAAAAAGTAATGCCGACGAAGACGACAATAACAATCATAATAATAGCGCCATCACTTAAAAATTGTGACTTAAATAGCGAAACAAATATGACATAAACCAAGTATAGTGACATTTATAGTAACATGAGTAGTGACATCACTCAATAATAACGACACATATTGCAACATTAATCAAGAATAGCGATGCAAACAATAACACAACTAGCGACATCATTTAATAATAGCCACACACATAAGGAGACACTTTAACTCAATTAATGAAATCATCCAAAAATAGAAACATAAATAGTTATGCAACTAGCGACAACAATCAATAATAGCGATAGAGATAGCTTCGCAACTAGCAACATTATTCAAGAACAGTGACACAAACAGTAATATCATTAGCAACAACCTTCATTAACAGCGACACATATAGCTACTTAAGTAGCGATATCATTGAAAAATACTGACATAAACAATAACTAAAGTAGTGACGTTATTCAAAAATAGCGACCCAAATCGTGATTCAACTACTAACAACGTTCGACAGCAGTGACACAAGTTACAACACAACTAGTGACATAATTCAAGAATAGCGACACAAACAATGACACCACTAGTTACATAACTGTAGATTGCGACACTTAAACTAGGAGTCGCTAAAGGTGTCAAAAATTTTAGCGACGTGCCTTTTGATGTCACTAAAATCTGCGACGCATTTATAGCGACACCTCCTTTGGCGTCACTAAAGACGTCACTAACATAAAAAACATCGCTAAAAATGTCGTTGGGTGTGTCGCTAAAGACCATTTTTTTGTACTGTTTGATTAAGGGAATATTGATTTGACTTGGTTAAAGACATCCCATAAATCTTTAGTTTTCGGTCCTCTCTTACCATAAGTTAATGATGTCAGATTTTCTAAAGCCGATGGATAAGGAGCAGTTTTGGTATCTGAACTGTCCTCCCCAACTTTAGTTTCGATTGGTTTATTGGGTTGTAAATCCTGAAAGGTCACTTTCCTAAGTTTTCTTTCTACCTTTGACATTTTCACCTCTTTATAGACATTTTCCACCTCTTCATCAGTCTCACTTTCCTTAGGCATTTCAATCTTATTATCGACTTTCTTCCCACTCCTAAGTGTATTGATTTTGGCGACTTCATTGACTTCATACTTCTTTTCCTTACCATGCTGATGTGATGGATTAACTGTGGTGTTACTTGAAAGATTCCCTTCTTCTCGTTTAGTGAAAGACCCTGCAATATGTCCCATTTGTCTTCCAAGCATCTCCATAGTTTTCGCTTGCACCATAGTTTGTTGTTTCATCAATTCTATGAATTCGGAGAACTCTTTCAAATTCCCGGACACTGGTCTTCCATCAGATTCTTCTTTAGGGCCTTGACTTTTATAATATCGATCATCCTTCGTGGTTGAGGTTGATCTATATTTAAATTCCCGCTTTTGTTGATGAGGTTGCTCATATCTCGGCTTCGCGGGAGCTTTGATGTCTTGATTCTCCCTCCAACAAAAGTTCTGGTGTTTTCTCCATCCCGGATTGTAGGTATCCGAATATAGGTTATCCCGTTTTCTTCGTTGCCAATAGCCGTAAGCTTTATTCGCATACTCCTTACGAGAAAATTTATGTGGGCATCTATCAGATTGATGGGATGGGTCTCCAAATGTGACACAACAGACCTGTGTCACACTAACCTTTCACATTCCTTTCATCAGCAAATCCATCTTTTTGTTTAATTCAGAAAATCAGATTTAACTTCTCATTTCCACGCATTGTTGATGCTCGTCACTTGGACACCAATGCTACTTTCCGAACCCGCTTGGACTTTTAACCCTTTTACTTAACTAGGTTAACATCTCCCATGCTTCGTCATCCTCTTTAGCCAAAAAGGTTTCGCCTGAAGCGGCAGTGATCATATTTCTGCTTTCTTGACTTACCCCATCAAAGAAGGTCTTGATCAACATCCATTTAGGGATTTCATGATGTGGGCATGTTATTAATAATTCATTTAACCTATCAAATGCTTCGTGAAATTGTTCTCCAGGTTGTTTGTCGTAAAATAGTGTATAATCAAATATAATAAAAGTCTAGGCTCAGTTTGTAAATAGAAATAGTTTACTTTGTAGGGAATATTTATTTCCTATACTTTGAGGGGAGTGTTTCGACAAACCCCCAATTTAAGCTTAGGTATATATAGTATTTTTCTTCTAGGAATTTGAAGAAGCCTCCACCTTAAGTGTGTGTTTTAGAGTGTGAAAGTTCCTAGAGATTGAGAGCCCAATTTCTCTCGTTGTAATCTTGATATTCTTTATACAAATCATTTGGTTTATTGTATTTGAGTGCAAAATATATTGGGAGTCAACGTTGTCAATTGGTATTAGAGCTAGAAGATTGGATTTCAACTTGGCAAAAACGTGTTTTTCACAAAATCGTCAATGTTCATGCGGTTTTATTCTAGATCTCAAAATAAATTGTTGTTTCCGCTTTATTTTGATAGATCTGTAGAATCCCATTATTTGCTAGTTTTCAGCTTGATTTGAGGGTTGATTTTTGGATCTGAGCCATTTTTTATTCACGTTTTTTTCAATTTTCGTAGTGATTAATCGAACTTAATCATTGATTTGTAGAAATTAGAGGTTGAAATTTGTTTAAAAGTATCCTTTTTCATATCATCCCAATTAGTTATACTATCAGTGGGCAGTGGCATAAACCAATTTTTTGCTTTTTCCTTCAAGGAGAAAGGACATAGTCTGAGCTGAAGTGCATCTACAGTCATTCCCCTTACATGATTTGATTTGCATATAGTAGTGAATTCCACTAAATGCTCATACGGTTTTTCACTTGGTGCTCTGCGAAAAACCGGTATGATGCTAAATAGCTGGGGCCAAATTTTAAGGCTCATTATCCGTGGTTGGATAGAGAATGAGTGATGGATCAGGAATATCACCCGGCCTATAATGGGATTCTACAGTTCATCGCTCTCGTAGTGCCCAGTTGTTTCGTTGGACTTCGATAAAAATGTTATCGAGCTTCTCGTCCTCAGAACTAGATTTCTCTTCACCGCTCCTCTCAAGAACAACACATTTACTTTCATTAGCTTGCTTCGTGGGTCCTCTATTTGATCTAGCAGTTTTTTCTATTTTCGAATCAAATTTCAACGATGAATTATACCGGAATAATTTGTGTGCATAAACCTACGAGATCCTGGTGAAATACTAGTGTTTTTCTTTTTGGTGAGAG
Organism: Centrapalus pauciflorus; assembly: GCA_020465985.1. Classification (NCBI taxonomy): domain Eukaryota; kingdom Viridiplantae; phylum Streptophyta; class Magnoliopsida; order Asterales; family Asteraceae; genus Centrapalus; species Centrapalus pauciflorus. The sequence continues at coordinate 366,287 of JAANYP010001860.1, read as the reverse complement.
TCGATGCTTGCGCCACAATTCTCTTTTCTTAATAATAATAATAAAAGCAATAATAATACTAAAAAAAGAATAACAGAAAATAATAAAATAATAAAGTATGTGTCGCTAACCGCAACCGCTCCCCGGCAACGGCGTCAAAATTTAAACGAGAGGTTAATTACACGTACTCAGGCCACTAGCGTTGCGAAATTTAGTTGATTGCAAACTGAATTATTTGCAAAAGAATGTTACTAGCTTTTATAAAATTCAATATACTAATTACTTTGCACAATTGTAAACAAAAACCTTGATTAAATGTGTTTAAATAAATACGTTAAACGAGAACAACCACTTTCGGATTCAACACTTAGCTTTCATGTTTTACTTTTAGGAACAATAATAAGATTACATAGATATAGTCTTTCATAATCATTATTAATATTGTTACGTGATCTTGGGTATAGCGCGTCTACTTTGATTACTCGTCTTAATTAAACATATAACTCGGCACGGATAATAAATTATCAACGAACTATCTTACGAAATGCAACAAGATCAATAACCATCATAGTGTTTAAAATCAAAGTATAAACATTAAACACACGTAAACAAAAACAAATCGTTCATAAACGTAAACACTTAAAGTTTGTGGTTCCTCTTGGAATTATTATTGCGAAATTAGCCAGACATCATGTATGTAATGATCAAGAGTTATTGATTTATTGTAAGTAGAGCCGTGCTTTGTCCCGTACGTTCTTCGTAGCCGTATTCACTCAAACGGAGTCAATCTATGAGTTTTCACTTCAAAATTGCGTCCTTTTTTTGTCTGATATCTCTAATATATATAGGTAGACCCCCAAACCCTAAATATAACACGAAAATAATTTTTATGGGTTAAACGAAGCCGCGGCCGCAGGCCTGGCCCCCCCCCCCCCCCCTCTGCACTTGACCTGTGCCTGGGTCTACGAGCCTCGTCTTTTGGTAACCAAAATCATTCTGTTGAGCACGTGGTCTGGGAGGAGGCCTGCGCCCCGCCCTGTGCTTGGCTTTCCGATTTGAGCTCAAATTTGTCAGACTTGTTCTTGAAATGATTATCTACATGCATTATGAATTATATCAATAGTTAAACATTCTAAGGCATGTTTGATTTAAAACTAACTCTTTTTCACTTTATAAACACGGTTAACTATAACCCGATCACGCAGCCAGCAATCCCGGGATCGTGGACGTGCTCATGAATGAATAGGAGCAGTTTGCTCTGTTTCTCACAGACCAGAGGATTTATCCCAAAACCAACTCTCAGGTTGATATAACTCGTTTAATTAACTCTGAATTTACTCAAAAACTTATATATACTCAATTCAATCATTTGATAATGATTAACTACATATAATCCATGAATTGTAAGGTCACCAGCCTACGGATCCAATCTTGAAGCGACGCCGTCCAACGGGTGCGGAATCCTCGTTAGCGGTTTGACGGATCGATCACACACACGAAACACGGAGACACACATGATGATAGACGTAAACTAGAACGTCCCAACACGTGATTCTCTCAAAGAACACACCTAAACATCTCTGTAAGTTCGTAATCGCCCTTAAGCTTAATTCTGCAAAAGTTGTTAATCAAAACTGATTAAACCTTAATTATAGGCATCAAATTTGAACTTGCCTTGGACAAGTTTGAGAAGGCCCAAGCCCACGAACTTGTCCACCATAAGTTCGAATCAGGGCCTTTGAACTTATTCTCGAACTTGTCTTTGAACTTGTTCTAGAACTTATGTTTGAACTTACCATTGAACTTATGTTTGAACTTACCTTTGAACTTATGTTTGAACTTATTGTAAAACATCAACTACAACCAAGTTCAAAAATATATACAATAAATATCAAACAAATAACAAACATATAACAAACATGTATTAATATGTAATTACGACCATTTGGACTATTACAAAATATCGTCTATACTTAGACTACTATCGTCACACAGGATGCACTAACAGACTCCACCTTGACGATAGCTTCTAACTATATATATTTTGTCTAAGTACTAGAGATATACAAACTACTACCAGCATATAATCCCTGCTCTACACAAACTCTTACCACCTTTTGGAACTTCCTGCCTTCTGATCTACAGCCTTCGTGAAAGAAAATCGGCTGATCATGAAGCTTTCTCAGGTCATCCTTGGATAAGTTAATTAGATGCAGTGGATCATACACTTTCAAAATAATCTTCTCTTCTAGATCCTCCATCACTGCTTCAGCCATTTCATTGTCTACATACCACCACTTCATGTTTCCAAGTACATCCTGTGGCATAGACTTCAGCGGCACTCTCTTCAGACATCGGACTGGCTTGTAGACCATTCTAGCCCAAGGCTTGCCAGTGTGGGGATCAATTCTCGACTCATCTTCAATTCTCTTGCCTGACCTCGGCTTTATCCTTTCAAACTTTCCAGACCTCCCCTCCTTTCTGATCATCTTTTCTATCACTTCGGCGTAGGGGTCATCTCCCAAGTTAATAAGCTCCTTCCAGACCAATTCCTTCACTTCGCATTTGGGCGATGTATTAAAAACCTTCAAGGTTCTCTTCAAATACTGATGCTCGTCTCTTCTTTTAAGCACGAATAGCTGTAGTTCCCTATCAAAGAACCAGCTTAGAATCCCTCCTGAGAGATTTCCTGGACATGGCAGCCTCATCCTTTTCTTTATTGCCAGGTCAGTCTTTTTCTCCTCCATCCTGAACCATAGCCTCATCATTTCTTCTTTTGTTTGTTCCTTCTCAGCTACCTCGGATTCTGATTCATCCATAGATGCTAAGTTGAGCTCATCTAGATCTATAACATTCTGATCATTATGTGACACCCTTGCCACAATAACCACCATATACAATACACCAAGGATTAATCACCAAACACATTATTACATAATGATTTGAAAGCGTAATTAAAGTGCGGAAGCATTAAAATACATAATAAAATAATACAACTAAGTGAAATACCCTACGATGCTACAAAGGTTCCAATACTAAGTCTACATACTCATTACAATCTAACATCACTCCAAATTTTATTACAATGACATTCCATAAATCTGTTACAAAGATAAACAGTAGATATCTTCAATCACTTTAACAGATGACCTAGCTAGAAGGTCCCGCAGCAAATTTCCATTTTCCTGTAAAAATGCAACAACTGAAGGGGTAAGCGAATGCTTAGTGAATACCAATGACTTTACACATTCCACAAATCCTTATGATGCCCCCAGTAGTAACACCGGTAACACATACTGTATACTCCACACGTACACAAAGTACGCAAACCCGAGCCGCAACTCCTTCGAGATGACGCTCGGCATAAGAAAAACCAACCATCTGAGGCAGACATAACATCGGGGATGATCTACTGTCTATCCTGACCACAGAGGTGTCAACTCTTGGTCATATAGCACAGTAACATCAGAGTACAGATGCGACCCGCAGGTCCATCAATAGGATGCACAACAATTGATCGGACATGAAACAAGTATGAATGTGCATCAATATATACGCAAGTTAGTAGAGTGCCAAACGAAAGTGAAACAACATGCCTCAGCAGGCAAAGCAAACATAAAGCAGATGCAGACATGTTAAAATCAAAGGTACTCACAGTGGGTGCGTTAGTTAACTTCAAGTTATCTTATTTCTCTTCGGGATTTCAACCGGACTCAAAAGTACCCCACTGTGGGTTAAACAACACCACGAGGGACCTGTTACATTTCCATAGAAATCATATCATAAACATGTTCCTCAACAAATGTACATCAAGTTGTACAATTAAAAGTGTTACAACATTCGGAACCTTCATCTGAAACTCACGTTATAAACCATCATTTAGGGTGCTTTTATTCTAAAATAACCCTTCATTACATGCCTTAATATAATACCAAAATAACCCAAAAGTGTAATTAATTAACCATAATTTTGGGTCCTTAAAAAACCCATCCGAATTTCACATGCACTGCAGCCAACTCGCCGAGTTGGTCCAGGAACTCGCCGAATTCAGGTCCGAAGTTCGGATCCTCGGCCGGATTTCGGACCCATCCTAATTACATTACCCATCCGAGTTTGGGTCTCATTCAAGTTCGGTTCTTATTCAAGTTCGGTTCCATCTAAGTTCGGGTCTCATCCGAATTCGGGTCCCAACCGAATTCGGATCCAACACTTATAAATTTTTTAAGATTTAGTGTTCTTGGGAACTCGCCGAGTTCACCCAAGAACTCGCCGAGTTCACCAGCAGTTCTGCACTCGCAACTTACGGGTTTTATACTAAAATTACCAAATTCGATTTCTAGCCACATGCAACTTGAATTAATGTTTTATTAACATATCTTGATTGTTTCTACATCATTTTCCATATCATTAACACTCAAATGCGTCCAGATTTGACCAAAAATGAGGAAATCCCTCAATAACACAAAACTCTTAAAAATCAACATTTCTTACCTTTCTGGATGATTCAACCAACGATTCTTGTTTCTGTAGCTTCTACAACCATCAATTGATGTTTATCAACTAAAATATCATACATGCAGCAACAATCTATCAAATTCAAAATCCGAATTTTGAATTTTAAACTCTCAAAATAAAGCTTCAAACTTGAAACTATGTTCTTACCTTAAAACCTTTTTGGTTCTTGATAATATTCATGTTTAATCCACGAATTTGTCTTCACTTAATTGATTTTTAGCAGAATCTTAGAGAGAGATAGAAAGCTCTTGAGTTTTAGAGAGAGAGTGAAAATGTTTGAAATGAAAGACCAATTGTCCTTTTATTCCATAAATACTGAATTTATCTTAGTTTTATCATTACTGACATTTATAAATATATAATACTCCATAATAATTCAAACTTCTCAAATTTCTTAATTTCTTAAAATAGCAACCAACTTTTAAATATCTAGAAACATAATCATTTTTCATAATCCCATTTATTTATATTTATTACAAAATATCCAACTTATTAATCTATATTACAATAATTTAGATTTAAGGATGTTACACATTATGTACATATTGTTCAGTGATATGCTGCTTCGGGATAACTACTTCATCTACATTGTCATCCTCATCTCCAACAACATCATCATCTGACTTACAATCCATAACGTCTTCTGGAACAAATTCTCGTTCTTCCAAATGTTCTTGATCAAGCCCAAACTCGTCTTCATCATCAAGATCTATCAAGGCTTCAATCATATCATGTTCAACAATCTTTGAAGCTTCACCTTCACCTCCTTCTCCCATACTTGACTGACTAGGCTCCCCCTGAATGAGGGCTTGCTGAGCAGTCTTTTGTGAAAGATCTGCTAGCTCACCTTCTCTTTGGGCATCTGGATCATTGCCTTCGTCATCCTCTTTCCCGACTCTCAACAGATTCTCCTTGCAGCTACTCTCCCCCTGAGCTCGTAGATCATTCAATAATTGCTCAAGGAGAGTCTTCATTGTCTTCAGCTCATATTGTTGATCAGCCACAGTTGTCTTCAACTCGGCATTTTCTTGATCTAGCCGAGCATTATGCTGCTGCAGCTCTTTCACAGCTGTGGAAAGTTGGTAAATCTAGACTGTTTAGAAGTCAAAGTCGAAGTTGATGGAATGGAGGCGGATGTTGATGGAACTGTGGTTGGTGATGATGAAGCAGTCGGTAACACTGAAGGAGAAGCTGAAGTGGACGGAGCTCCCTACATAAACCTATGCCTTCTCGCCCTATGCCTAGGAACGAGTGGAACTTCTTCTTCTTCTTCATATTTGGATTCTTCGGATTCTTCGGCCTCGCACGTTGACACAGCTACCGAAGTCTGTTTCTTGCATTGCCAGGATACGAGCCTCCCTCCAAGGAACTGACAACCTCCAGTTGTTGATTTCCGGTTCAAGCTGCAACCTCCATAATCTGAATCCGTGTATGCTTCCAATTCCAGATCAGCATCAGCGTGATACCAAAGTCCCAGCTTCGGTTTCGACTTGAGGTGTCTCAGAATCCGCTTCACAGCTTTCTTATGCATTTCTTTCGGATTAGCTTGAAACCTAGCACAAATACACACAGCAAACATTATGTCAGGTCTAGAAGCAGTTAAAAACATAAGTGACCCGATCATGGCCCGATATAAAGTTGGATCCACATCAGTTACACTTTCTGTACCCGGTCCGAGATTGTGATTCACTTGAATCGGAGTACTAAAATGAGCAGTCGGCTTTGTTCCCTTCATCCTGAAGCGCTCCAGAATATCATAGACATACTTCGTCTGATGGATACATGCCCTCCTTCCTCTATTCAACTTGCAAACCCAGAAAGAAGTTCAGCTCTCCCATAGCACTCATCTCAAACTTTGACTTCATAACCTTCTCATAATCTTTGCACATCTGTTCGTTTGATGACCCGAAAATGATGTCATCAACGTACACTCGTACCAAGATAAAATCTTCTCCCTTCCTCTTCACGAATAATGTACTATCATTTCTCCCTCTTTCAAACCCGTTGTCTAAAAGATGAGTTGATAGCGTCTCATACCATGTCCTTGGTGCCTGATGTAATCCATACAGAGCCTTATCGAGACGATACACTTTGTCAGGATACTTTGGATCAGTAAACCCAGGCGGTTGTTCGACGTACACCAGTTACTTCACCTTGCTGTATAGGAATGCACTCTTTACATCTAACTGATATACTTTAAATCCTTTGAAGGACGCGAAGGCCAGAAACAGATGAATTGCCTCGAGCCTTGCCACTGGTGAAAACACCTCATTGTAATCGATTCCCTCTTCTTGGTTGAATCCCTTTTCTACAAGTCTTGCCTTGTTGCGAGTAACAATACCTCGATCATCTCTCTTGCACTTAAAACCCCATTTGGTTCCTATTGCAACTTCTCCTCGAGATAGCGGTACTAACTCCCACACTTCAAGCTTTCTGAATTGTGACAGTTCTTCTTGCATGGCTTCAACCCAAGAGTTGTGTTTCTGTGCCATTTGCACATTCTTCGGCTCTACTTGTGAGATGAAACAAGAGTATAAACATGTGTGATACGCCTCGGAGTCATTAATCATCGACAACAACACTGTGTTGTTATTCAAACTACTCCTAGTTCTCACACTGGTATTTGGATTTCCTATGCTGCTTTCAATCGGATGATCCTTGTTTATCCTTGATGTCTCAATCTCATCAACCCTAAGATTGTCTCCTAAGTTTGATCCTATTTCACCTACCGGGGGTACGACTTCAGACGGTACATTATCTTCCTCATGATCACTGTCCTCGGAGTTAGAAGTAGTAGTCTGATTCTCGTTTGTAAGTTTTTCAGAATCTTTCTCTGCTGGAGACCCATCTTCTGTCGTTGTAGGCTCAGAAGTTGATGGAATGCTCGTCTTTGGAAAACTTTTACCGTCGTCATTCAGATTTAATGACGATAAGTCATTTTAAATTGTACATGCATTTCCATTCAAAGGAACGTTAAATGATTCAAACAATGAGTCATAATCAAATATCCATTCCGGACCTGTTTGGGGTTCATGTGAATAATTTGTAACATCAATGTTAAACACAATTTCTACCGTACCGTTTGTTTTGTTAAAAACTCTTTTGTTTGGTGAGTTAGGCAGATAACCTAGGAAATATCATTCCGTTCTGCCATCCCATTTTGTTGTGGCTCATATGGTGCACTAAATTGATGCACTATGCCTTTGGATAGGCAATATACACCAATTACTGTGTTTTTAAATTCTGTTCCATTATCACTCCTGATACGTTTTACCCTCGTCCCGTATGAGTTTTCGACTTGGTCTAAGAACCCACAACTTTTCAGCTGTTTCTTCCTTCGTACCTAAAAAGAAAGCCCATGAAAATCTTGAGTAATCATCAGTGATAACTAAACAGTACCAACTACTACCTATACTCCTTTTGTTGATAGCTCCGAATAGATCCATATGCAACAAATCGAAAGTGGAAGCTATCGAGTTCTGAGTCTTTGACTTGTGTGACTTCTTGTGTTGTTTGCCTTTCTTGCACGGTACACACTTGTCATCGAATTGAAAACTCTTAATCAGGACACCTTGCACCAGACCACGTTTAGTGATGTAGTTCATTTTCCTTAGGTGCAAGTGTGCCATGCGTCTGTGCCATAAAATGGATTCTGTTTCTGAAGCTTTGGATAGAAGACATATTGGTCCCATCGATAAATCTGATTTATTCATGTCCATCATGTACAAATCATGCTTCCTTGGGGCTCTCATCAATATCCACTATTCAGGTACTTTAAATCCCGGTTTCAGCACTAATGCCTCAGTATCAGTGAAAATTACTGAGTTGTTCTTATCACAGATTTGAGATACACTAATGAGATTGTGATCAAGTTTATCAACATGGTAAACTTGATCAAGTTTGATAGTCCCAATAGTCACCACTCCAGTACCAGTGATACGTCCTCCTTTGTTCCCAGCGAATGATACGAATCCCCTGTTCCCTCTCTTGAAGTCTGTGAGCAGACTCCTTTCCCCAGTCATGTGCCTAGAGCAACCACTATCGACGAACCACTTGTTGTTTAGACCTGTAGTTATCTCCTGCACATGAAAGAAAAGAATTTAGTTATCACGGGGAACCCAAGCCATGACTGACTTGGTAATACCATTCTCATCCACATACGTGAACTCCTTTAAATACCGATCTCTCCTTTCAGGTGACTTGGGTGTTTGAGTGAGAACCTGTTGTGGTGCTGAGTGATTTAAATTTACTCTTGGCCTTTGGGTAGGCATTTGCTATTGAGCACTTAAATAGTTTCTATTATATGGCATTTCAGATTGATATCCCTGGGCTCTACCTGGTGTCTGATGTCTTTGAGGAGTGTGAGACCAAACTGGAGTGTAAGTCCTTCTAGGTGTTGTACTCCTATAAGCTTGTTGAGGTCCTGACCTAGACTGATTAGGGACTCTATTCAGTGAATTAGTCCTAACCACTTCATTTGGTGTAACTGACACAGGTACTTGTCTAACAGCAGTCTTTGGTGAGGCATTCACAATTTTCTCGGTGTTTTGAGAACCACTTGTGCTAGCTACGCTAGGTGATGGTTTATGTTGTTCAGGCTTTCCAACAATAGGTCTAGACTCTGATTTATAGGTTGTAGACTCTACCTTCTTATATGTACAGCTAGACGCAACATGTCCCATCTCATGACATCTAAAGCAGGATATCTTATCAATCGACTTCTTATGAGTGCCCTTTGATTTTGGTGTCTCACTCGTGTCATGTTCTTTCTTTTCAACTATCGTGACTACTTCATCTTTCTGATTATTAACTTCAGGTTTAGCTTCTCCTACAATTTTGTCACTAGAAGGCTGCACAAACTTGACTTTGTTGATCGTAGAGTTATGACTAGACACCTTAGTTGATTTATCCTTATCAGATTCAGATACAGTTTCAGATGCTACCTCTGACTCGACTGGTTTATTAGCTTTATCCTGAGGTTGGGCACATAATTTTCATTCAAAGGTGGAGGACTCTCTTGATAACCTAAACATACTGGTTTCTTAGATTGACGTTGAGCATCTGAGATTTTCCCTAGATTTAGTGAAGAGTTCCTAAACTTTTCTAACTTACTATTTACCTCTGCAACTTTAACTCTTGATTCAGCTAGCTCAACTTCCTTGATGGTAAGTTCTTTGGTTAAAGCCGCAACATGCTCATACATAAGTTCTATCCTGACACATTGCTCACTTAATTTGTCTTTTAGAACTATAACATCTTGAGCATCTGCTTTCAGCCTATTCCTAAGATCTTCTTTAATATCTACGAGACTAGCATTATCTGATTTTAATGATTCTATTTGAGCAGTTAGATTGTTATGTGTTTCTAGAACTAAGTTCAATCTATCACTGGAAGTAACACATAAAACACATAAATCACGGAATGTATAAAAGTTCAGAATTACCTTTTTATGATCTGATTCCACGTTAGCAATTTGTGCGGCAAACTCCACGTTAGGTAATTTAATTTAAAATTAATTTAAAATCAACCCTTTCGAACTTAGGTAAGTTCGAATTAGTATAAAATTAAATTCGTTTGAAATTAAATTTGAAATTGATTATGTTCGAAATCAACAAATTCGAAGGACTGACAAGTTCGAGATTTCTGACAAAATCGAGATCTGACAAATTCAAATGCTAGCAAGTTCGGTTCTCAGCCAAATTCGAATGAAACCCTAAATCAAGTTCGTGAGTATCGTATTTTCTGACAAGTTCGAATTTTCGGAAAAATTCGAATAAACCCTAATACCCCTATGTTCGAGCGCTGCAAGTTCGAGAAGCGGCCAAAAGTTCGATTTTATAAAGTTTTCAGTTTAAACCAAAGTTTTTAGTGTTAAAAACTCTGATTTCCACTAAAAGAATGAACTAATGTGAACTTTTCTCTGTTACCTTGCTTGTATAACTCGAAAAACTGATTAAAAATGTGATTTTTCCATCCAAAACGCCAAGAAACCAAGAATGTTGAATATGAACACGAAGAAGACGATGAACACCCTTATGGCTCTGATACCACTTGTAAGTTGTAAGGTCACCTACCTACGGATCCAATCTTGACGCGATGCCGTCCAACGAAGGCGGAATCCTCGTTAGCGGTTTGACGGATCGAACACACACACGAAACACGGAGACACACACGATGATAGACGTAAACTAGAACGTCCCGACACGTGATTCTCTCCAAGAACACACCTAAACGTCTCTATAAGTTCATAATCGCCCTTAAGCTTAATTCTGCAAAAGTTGTTAATCAAAACTGATTAAACCTTAATTATAGGCATCAGATTCGAACTTGCCTTGGACAAGTTCGAGAAGGCCCAAGCCCACGAACTTGTCCACCATAAGTTCGAATCAGGGCCCTTGAACTTATTCAAGAACTTGTCTTTGAACTTATTCTAGAACTTATGGTTGAACTTACCTTTGAACTTATGTTTGAACTTACCTTTGAACTTATTGTAAAACATCAATTACAACCAAGTTCAAACATATATACAATCAATATCAAACATATATCAAACATATAACAAACATGTATTAATATGCAATTACGAACATTTGGACTATTACAAAATATCGTCTATACTTAGACTGCTATCGTCACACAATATGCCATACTTACTTTAACGTTAGTAATGAAGTTGAATACGAATTTGGGAGCTTCAGTCACACCTTAAACTCTTGTTATTAGTGTTGCTGCTGGAATAAAAACACACACACAAACACACCTTTTAATTCTCTGAATTTGGATGGAGAAATGAAAGCAAGTAGGCATGAAGGTGACCCTTTTATAGTTTTCAGTTATAACTCGGCTCGATACCCAACAACCTGATCCCGTTTTCACTAGTCACAAGTTTATATCTCTGGGCCCCAATTAATCAATAATTAAGAAGATTATAATCTTTTATAAAGTTTAACCCCATAACCCGGTTAACTCAAAATCTCATCACGTGACGATTCCACGTATGACTCAATAATTGGTCCAACTCAATATTATTATCTAAATATCTCAATTAGATAGTTCCATATACCTTACCCAAAATTGGGATGTTCTAGGTCCTCCCCCCTTATAAAGATTCAGTCCTCAGAATCTAGCTTGTTGCAAACAGATGGGGATAACAGCAACGCATCTCTAACTCTGGCTCCCACGTGGCCCAGGTACCCTTATGATGCTTCCACTATACTAACACTAACGCCACCTCTCTGTTTGGTAGCTTCTTCACCTTTCTGTCGGTCACTACCTCAGGCTACTCGGCGTACTGGAGTCTATCATCGACCTCGATCTCAGATAAAGGCACTCTCTGACCATCACTGGTCAAGCATTTACGAAGATGGCTGACATGGAAGGCGTTATATACTCTAGATAACTCTCAGAGCAAATTCAAGTGATAAACATGATCTCTGATCCTTTCAAGAACTTCAAATTTCCCAATAAATTGCGGACCAAGGTTACCCCATCTTCGAAATCTTACAATCGCCTTCCAGGGCGAGACTTTCAACATCACGGAGTCTCCGACCTGGAACTCCAACTCTGAAATCCGGCGATCATCAAAACTATTCTAACAGCTCTGAGTTGTCCTAATCCGCTCCTGAATCATTGCAACCTTGTCACTGGTCTCCGGCAGAATCTTTGGCTCACTGATAGGTAGTTCCCCAACCTCACTCCAACACACCAGTGTCAGGTACTTCCGCCCATAGATTGCCTCAAACGGAGGTATGCAGATAGAGGCGTGGTAGTTGTTATTATAAGCAAACTCAACAAGTGGTAAAATTAAATCCCAGCTACCCCTGAAATCGTTAACACGGGCTCTAATCATGTCCTCCAATGTCAGGTTCGTCCGCTATATCTAACCCCCTGTCTGCAAATGATAAGTCGTCCTAAGCTAAACTCGGGTGTCCAACTCTCACTGAAAGCTCTGCCAAAGCTGTGACACAAATCGGTTGTCTTTATCAGAAGTAATCGATCTAGGGACTCTGTGCCTTTCCACAATCTCACAGATGTAGAGGCATGCCAACTGATCTATCGATATGGTCCCGCGAATTGCTAAGAAGTCAGCGCTCTTCGTGAGCCGATCAATGATAACCCAGATCATATCATTCCCATATACCGTCCGTGGAAGTCTCACAATGAAGTCCATAGTTATATCATACCACTTCCACTCCGGGACCTCTAGCGTTTAAACTCTGCCATGTGGCTCCTGATGCTCACTCTTAACCCTCAAACACGTCATACACGGGTCGACATATTTCCTCACGTCCCACTTCATGCCCGACCACCAGTAATGAACTCTCAGATCTTTGTACATCTTCGTGATGTCCGGGTGGATCGATAACCTAGACTTATGAGAATCGTCTAGAATAAGTTATCGCAGATTCCCTACTCTGGGGACCCATACTCTGTCACGAAGGGTCATCAACCCTCTATCTTCACGGCTCAGTAAGTGTAACTGCCTGACTAACCTCTCTCTGTGCACATTCCCCTCTCGTAACCCCTCCTGCTGAGCTAACCGTAAACGGTCGATCAATGTCGACGTGACCTCTAATATGGAAGCTTGGGATGTGACCTCCTGCTCATAAGATCTCTTGCTCAAAGCGTCAGCCAACACATTAGCTTTTCTTGGGTGGTACTGAATATCACAGTCATAGTCCTTCGGGAACTCCATACTACATCTTTTCTCATGTTCAGCTCCTTCTGGGTGAACAGATACTGTAAACTCTTATGGTCTGTATACACCGTGAATCGCATCCCAAAAAGATAATGTCACCATATCTTCAAGGCGAAGACTGTGGCATCCAATTCTAAATCATGCACATATTGACTCAACTCATAACTCCGTAACAATCGCAAGGCGTAAGCAATCACCTACCCTCTCTACATCAGCACACACCCCAACTCAGTAAACGAGGAATCACAATGCACCGCAAAATCCTTTGAAACCTCAAACAATGCTAAAATAGGATCTCAACATAATCGACTCTTCTGCTCTAAGAAGGGACACTCCTGCTCCTCAACCCACACAAACAACACCGACTAACGAGTCAACATCATCAAAGGCCCTGCGATTTGCAAAATGTTCTCTATAAACTGTTAATAATACCCAGCCAAACCCAAGAAACTACGAACCTTTGACACAAACGTGGGCTGGCTCCAACTCATAATGGCCTCAATCTTCACTGGATCCACCTTCACCCGTCACTATGTTTCTGAAAAACTACACCTCTCTGAGCCATGACTCACACTTTGAAAACTTTGTGTATAGCCTCTCCCGCTGTAATATGCTCAATATATCTCTCAGATGTTGGTCATGCTCTTCAACGCTTGTCGAATAGATTAGAATATCATCAATAAATATTATCACAAATCGGTCAAGCATCGACCTAAAGACCACATTCAGTAGGTCCATAAATGTTGCTGGGGTGTTAGTCAGTCCAAACGTCATGACTAAGAACTCGTAGTGGCCATATCTGGTCCGGAATGCCATCATCGGAACGTCCACGACTCTAAATCGTAGCTGATGATACGCGGAATGCAGATCTATCTTAGAAAAGTAACTCGCCCCTTGAAGTTGATCGAACGAATCATCAATTAGTGAGAAAGGATAACGGTTCTTTACAGTTACTCTAATAAGCTCCTGATAATGTATACACATATGCATCGTTCCATCATTCTTCAAGAAAATTACTAGAGCTCCCCATGGAGAAGAACTAGGGCGAATGAACCCACGATCTAACAGATCCTATAGTTGCATCATCATCTCCAGCATCTCAGTAGGTGCTAATCGATAAGGCATACGAGCAATCTGTTCACTCCGGGAACTAGCTTGATTCTAAACTCGACATGTCAATCTAGTGGTAGCCACGACAACTCATCCGAAAACAAATCAGGGAAATCTCTAATCACTAGCATATCACCGATCTCCCACTTATCCTTCTTCGCCTCCACCACATAAGCTAAATAAGTGGCATGCCCTTTCGCCACATATCTTTGTGCTCGCGCAATCGCTACAATGCTCATATTTTCCTTACGCCTCTTCCCATACACAGTTGCTGATACTGTCTCCGAAATCGGTATCCGAATAATCTTCTTGGAACAGAAGATGTCTGCCCGACACATTGTCAACGAATTCATGCCTATAATCGTGTCAATGCTACTACTCTCCATTAGCATCAAGTCTATAGTAAATCGGTGGTCATCTACCTCTAATACACAATCTCTATAAACTCGACTGACTAACATTGTACTACCATCAACTTGCTCAATAATCATAGGAATAGATAACTCAGATGAAGGCATAGTAAAATAATCACAGCAAGATGCACACACATATGATCAATCAGACCCCAAATCAAGAAAAATGAAGGCACACAGTCCGTTAAGGATGAACGTATTGGATACAACATCTGGCGACTCCCTCGCCTCCTTTGCTGTAGCCTGAACACTCTGTCTCTAGCTCTCGGTACTCCACCTCCACGGGGTGTTAACAATGACCCCAATGCCCCAGCCCAATTCGAACTCGGCCCCGGTAGCGCTGCCCGTGAAGTCTGAAAATCTTGTGACATGTGGTCCAACTTCCCACATCGGAAGCATAACGAATCCAACGAAGCACATGCAAAAGTTGTGTGGCCGTACTGACCACAGCTGAAACATATGAGGTGCTCTGGGGCACATGGCCCTGCATGGCAGCGGCGACACCACAGACAATCTCTCTCGATCGCTACCAAGCTCTCAAATCTACTCCCCGAGTCTCTGGATCCCATACTAACACTGTTGTGACTCTGACTCGGCCTCTGACTGTGACCCTGCCTGCTGTCTTTGCCTCTGTCCCTGACTCTGCCCAAATCCTCGTTGACTCTCCTCCCTTCCCTAATCTTGACGGGCCCTTGAACTTCGTCCCCGTGGCTCAGAATAACCTCCCTGTCACAGCTCTCCCTATAGAATCTCGAAGACACTTAAGTATTCCCCTTCCCCGTCTACTCTATCCGCTATCTCTAAGGCACCGACTGCTCTCTCTGTCTCTCAATATCCCTCTCTCGTTGGCAAGCATACTACATAGGGGATGAAAACAAGGGGTCACACCGCATCCTAACAAAGTCTCTAATATCCGATCTTAGCCCCTCAATGAACATGCTGACCTTAAGGTCCTTGGTGACCACCTGATGTGGCGCAAACTGTGCTCTATCATTAAATGTATCAATATACTCCTGGACTAACATGGATCCCTACTACAGATGAATAAACTTGCACTGCAACTCTCTTATTGTGTCCTTCGGACAATACTGCAGCCCAGACTAAGCCCGAAACTCCTACCAGGTCATCTGATAAGCAACGCCAGCTCGTCTAGAACTCACCACAGAACCCCACCATCGCAGTGCCCCTCACTTCATTGGGTAAGAGGCATAACTCACCATATTAGCTCTATCAACATGGGCGATCATGAACGTTGCCTCAATCTCTCGTAGCCAGTTTAGTGCCTTCGAGGAACCGACTCCCCCGAAAAACTTGAAAGGATGTCCCGTCATAAAGTCCTTGAAGGACCCTCTCAACAGCTGGCTAGAAGAAACACCAGACCCCCGATCCTGACCCAGTCTTTGGCGGGGTGCAACGTACCTAGACCCCGGCCCGCTCCTGGAGCTAGAAAGCGCTAACCGAAGAACTGGCCTAACAATCGAATAAAGGTCAGACCTACGCATATACTCATCACCCCTAGACTCGACTCCCTGAGGCTCGCTGCCCTCACGGTCGACAATCAGCTGCACAATAAGGTAATAACACGTATTAACTCTACATAACACTACACATTACTCGTTTATCAAGTAGTTGATATACTTCATATTACAATCCAAGGATCTAGACTCAATGGTTTAAGCTTTAGCATCCACTATATACTTAACCTTTTAAACCTACGCTTTGATACAATACTTGTAACATCCTCGATCTACTCTACAATGGCACGTAAATGACACGTCCACAGGAATATAATATAGAAATCCCAAGATATTCCCAATATAAAATCTAAAAACCCAGGGAATTTAAAACTTTAATTTACATAATAAGTCATGGTTAACCTTATAATTTACATAATATCTGAAGTATACACAACCCACAAAATCATAACTACTTATACGTAAGGTAGCTAAAACTCCTCAACTCGAAAGTGTAGCCTACTTGGGTCCAGTAGGACTACTAGAACTCTGGTCACCTGAGATACATACATTTAAAACACACGGTCAGCTATGTGAATGCTAAGGTTAGTAGTATGATTATTAAAACTCTGTAAAGGATAGTAAGCTCGAATATGAAACATTCAACATTCTCTATTGAACAAAGTATATGGGATCCCACAAGATAGCTCAGAATAGGTACTCATCTTGTGTTGAAGAATCCTCATACCTAAATTCCTAGATGGTTGATATCACTAATTTCATGTATATATTTAATGCGATATCAATATGTTTTAATGTGTTATTTTGCATTAAAAGGTCGACTTTTAATCCAAAACATCATTATTGATGTAATTGTTGCCTTTGGCTAGATTATTGAAAAAATAAGAAAATGAAACTAGAAAAAGAGTCAATGTGCCGCTTCACTTGAGCGATGTGGTGCGTATTCTGAGTCATTAGTTTTGTCTCGTGAAAAGACAAACGACACGGCGCATCTTTGAACGACGCGGCGCGTCTTCTGGAGCAATGGATTCTGTTTCACGACAAGCTGTCTGACGGGGCGTGTCAATTAAGCGACGCGACGCGTCTTTTGAAGAAATAGTTTTTGTTTTCAAAAGTTCAGTTTGACGTGGCGCGTCATTCAAGCGCATTTTCAGTTCCTGGCCTTGTACTTAGCCTATAGAATCTTGACAACACAGCGACACGGCGCGTCATTAGATCAACGCGACGCGTCAATCCAAGTGTTAAAATTCGATTTTCTATGCATTAAACTCATTCTTAGACATTCTCACAAGTTCACACATGAAAAATACTCTCTTGGGAAAGGAAGGAAGCTCGTTTAAGCTATTTTGGGAAGAAATCTTGTAGGGGAACATCACTGCAACACCGATAAGCATCGTTAAGGGAGTTTTAACATCTCTTACTCATTTGGTTATGTTTGTTATTCCTATTTGTATGATCACAATGTTATGTATCTCCATTTCTACGGAGTAGTTGTTTTTGTAATCTTGTGGGTTTATAAACCCTAAAAATTGGATGATGTTTATTTTGTGTTGTAATAAATATTGTAGTTGTTTCTTACTTTGAAGAAAGATTTATAACATTAGTTATGTATTTGCATGTGTTGCCATGAATACTTGGTTTTTCCACAATGTGGGTTAAGTTTAATTAGTATTTGTTCTTAATGAAGTAATATGTTTTCTTCATTGGGTCTTTTAAGCTTGTGAGAGTAAAAAGGGTAAAACTTGCATGTAATTAAACACCGATGGATAGTTTTTTAGATTAAGAAAGAATAAAATTGTAGCTAGACTAAATGGTTTTAAGAAGGTCATTACATCGTTTATATTGTTGACGTGAATCTCGATATAAACAGTGTTTTGATTTGTGAGATGATAAACACATTTCATAGCAAGGAACTATATGTGAGTATTCAGATTGTATTTTTGGTATTAAAAATATATTTGAGTGATCTTTGTATTTTTATTGTTGATTATGAGATGATAAAATTATGGTTGGGTGATCTTTATAATTTTATTGTCATTACTTGCATCGCAATTTATAATAAGTCGACAATTGAGTGATCTTTTCTTACTTATCATTTATTGTATAAGTTAAGGAGTTGATTTCATATTTGAGTGATCTTTATGGTTTTACTTCTTGAATTCTTATGATAGTTAATCCAATTGATTGTAATGTTTAGTCATCCAATGTTTAAGGGGAGCATTCCCACGTGATTACCCTTTTCAAGATTGTCTTTCCAAAACTTATTGTTCTAATAGTATCTTGACTGTTGAAGTGTGTTATTTTGTTCTTGATCTAAGTTTACTTTTCAAAACTATCCACTTATAATCATCACTAAGCATTAACTGACGGTTTATTATCATCATCCACCCATTGTCCCTGAGTTCGACAACCTGGACTTACTTAAGCTATATTTGTAAATGATACATAATTCTTGCCTATTTGTCTACTAGTTTTAGTTTATTACTTCTGTTTTATTATTAAAACCAAGGTGTGCTAGCGGTACATCAAGTTTTTGGTGCCGTTACCGGGGACAAGCTGTGTGATTTTGAGAATATCCAAACGTTTTTAATAGTTGATTTAATTGTTTTAAAAAAGGACAAAATAAAAAAAATGAGTAAGTGTGGGAATTATATTAATATTCATAGAATTCCGAAAAAAATTTCTTATTTGTTTATTGTCTTTAAGTTGTGGCTATGTTTTTTCTTATTAGTTGTCACAGTTTATTTGTACTCATACTTTCTATTTTGTTCTGTCATATTTTGCTTGGTGTTTTGTGTGGGATAAATCAAGGATTTGAGTTGTATGAAGGCAAAAATGGAGAAAGTTCTTACTAGCCCAATTGTCAAACATCACACATGTCCCACACACAATAGTACCAAAGTCAAGACACCATGTATTCCTATCATACTCCAACACAACATCAACCCGAGATAGAGTCGAGCTTAGACGCTCTATTTCGTGAATGTGAGATGTGCCTTTGTTCCCAACAACGTGTTTCAGAAATCCTTGACAACCTTATAAGCCCAAGGAGTCAAGTGGATGAATTGGGTACAAAAAGGCCATTGGGAAGTAGTTCGAGCAAAATAAAGGAGATCCAAGAAGACCATGAGCACACTCACATTTATTGCACCGATCTTAGCGATTCAGATGACAATGTGGAGTGTGTTTATGATGAGACTGCTCTAGATGCGCTTTCGTTCATCGAACGATCGGAGACAATAATTAACAAAGTGCAAATGCCAAGCTTACAAAATACTGCAAGCATCCCACCTCCGATGATCGATGATGAGACTAAAGAGGACTTCAATCCTGAAAGGGATTTGGAAGAGCATGCTCGACTACTTGGAGTTGATATGCCTCAACCTATATACAATGATGAAGTTGACTATGAATTATTTGATGAATTCTCATTTGTATATATTGATGTTGTCACGCCATCTCCTATCTATAAAAAACTAATTCTTTAATTGATTTTATGGAGGTGCAGCTTGGTGATACTAGGAATCTTGACTCACGACCACCAAAGAAACTTTATGATCCAGGCCCAAGTGTCGATGATCGGGCCATCCTGTTTCTGGTGGCCCAAGATAGGGTCCGTAATAAAAGGGGCTAAACGGAAACGACCCTAACTTTTGACTCGGGTCTCCGTTTGGGGCGAATCAGGTGTCCAGACGACCGTTGGCTCGAGCTCCACGCTGTGACAAACCGCTAAAGCCCAACCGTTTGGTCCAAATTCGATCCAGTATGAGAGTTATGGGCTTTTTTATGATTTTTATGGGTTTTTGGGTTTTTTATTTTGGTTCCCTGGGTCGACCCGTTGGGTTTTTTGACCCGTTTTCAGTTTTCAATTTCTATTTAACTTGTATTGAAGTAATGTATGAAATCAGATTATGAATTCAGAAAACTTTCTCATATTCCAAATTTCCAATTTCAAAATCGGTTGTTTGAAGCCCAATTGTTTGGCATTCTACGGTATCAACAAACTTTTGGTAGAGGTTAGTCTGGAATTCTTTTGAATTAACAGACTAGTCTATTTTTTTCCATTTGCTGCGCCGCATCACTTTATAACCCTCTAGCACCAAAACGTAAGCATTTACATGCTGATTGAGGTAGTAAGGATAAGAAGTGCAAGGCTAAACCGTCAAAAATTGTTTATTGCACTCAACTTAAACGTATATCTCTTACCCTTTTCATTCCCTTGAAAGTTAAGCCGAGTGGAACAAGGTCAAGCTAAAGACCCTATAAACAAGAGCTTTCCGGGAGGCAACACGTGATATATTTTAAGCTTTTATTGCATTTTACTTTTTGATCTATAGCTTAAAGATTGAATATTTTGTTATAGTTTTCTGATTTTCTTTCTTCTTTGCTTCTTATGTGGCAATGATTGAGCTTCATGGACCGAACCCGCTTACAAGATTCATCTTTATAGCGGAGTTTCATGTTATTTCCAATTTCTCATCTGTGCTTATACTTGTTCTAGACATTGAGGACAATGTCTCAGTTAAGTTCGGGACTATTGGGATATGGAAAATGTTAACTTGTGCTTGCTTGTTTTCGAATAAGCCTATTTTGTATGCTTTCACGCATTTTTTTAATCCTAATTTTGGCCTAATTTTAAACTTTTTGGGTTCTCTTTTGACATGTTAGACTCATTGGTATTGTTGCTTTGTTTGCTATGCTTGTAAAACTTATTGAGCGAGTTAGGAGTCTATCTAAATAAATGTGAGATGTTTGATTGCATGTAACATATTTTTAAAAACTTAAATGCACGCTTTATCATAAATTGACCCTTCAAATTCATTTCTTGATAATTTGAGCCGGATAACATTCATTTCGTGAAAGTGAGATGAGCCTTCGATACCAACAACATGTTTCAGAAATCCTTGACAACCTTATAAGCCGAAGGAGTCAAGTGGATAAATTGGGTACAAAAAGGCCATCGGGAAGGAGTTCGAGCAAAATAGAGGAGATCCAAGAAGACCATGAACACACTCACATTTATTGCACTGATCTTAGCTATTCAGATGACAATGCAGAGTGTGTTAATGATGAGACTGCTCTAGATGCGCTTTCAATCATCGAACCATTGGAGACAATAATGGACAAAGTTCAAATCCCAAGCTTACAAAATACTGCATGCATCCCACCTCTGATGATTGATGATGAGACTACAGATGACTTCAATCCCGAAAGGGATTTAGAAGAGCATGCTAGACTACTTGGAGTTGATATGCCTCCACCTATATACAATGATGAAGTTCACTATGAATTTGTTGATGAACTCTCATTTGTATTTTCATTTTTGATTATGGGATGATAGAATTATAATTGAGTAATCTTTATCATCATATTGTCATTACTTGCATCGCAATTTGTAATGAGTCGGCAGTTGAGTGATCTTTGCTTACTTATCATTTATTGTATTACTTAAAAAGTTGAATTCATATTTGAGTGACCCTTATGGTTTTACTTCTTGAATTCGTATGATAGTTAATCCTACTGATTGTAATGTTTAGTTATCCAATGTTTAAGGGAAGCATTCACACGTGATTACCCTTTTCAAGGTTGTCTTTCCAAAACTTCTTATTCTAATAGTATTTTGACTGTTGAAGTGTTATTTTGTTCTTGAATCTAAGTTTACTTTTCAAAACTATCCACTTATAATCATCACTAACAATAAACTGACGATTTATCATCATCATCCACCCATTGTCCCTGAGTTCGACAACCTGGAGTTACTTACGCTACACTAGTAAACGATAGGTAATACTTGCCTATTTGTCCGCTAGTTTTAGTTTATGTTTTCTATTTTATAATTAAAACCAAGGTGTGCTAGTGGTACATCAACCGCACAAAGCAGTCGTCAGTAGGGGTGAGAGACGGAGCCGATTTCTCGAACCCCGCCCGGTACCGAACCGAGACTGGTACCGACCGATAGCGAATTAATATATTCGGTCCGGTACTCGGATTTTGAATTTGTTAAAAATCGGTTTTCGGTACCATGGTTTTGGTACAATATTAATCCTGAATCTCTTATTTCAATTTCGGTATCATATTTATACCGAACCACTACCATATAAAATTAATTGGTTCAGTATTCGGTTCTTACACATCACTTTTTTCGGTTTCGGGATTTTCGGTTTCGGTATCAGTTCTGTCCGGTCCGGTCCGGGTACCGAGCTCACCCCTAGTCATCAGGAACTCAAAAAGGAATCAAGAGTGACCCTAACCCTGCCCAGCCGCGCTGTATAATAACTCGGTAGCTCATGTGTCGCAAATCTCATATAATAAAACACAATTATCAATAAAAATAAGTAATACATGCATGATAATGAAGCTCGTAATAAAACTCGTAATAAAGCTATTAATAATCTCGTAAGGAAAGCTCAGTAAAATATCATGCAAGTAATAAATAAATAATCGTACATGTATCTCAGAAAAACATGCAAACTCACCTGACCCTGAAAGCTCCCTCCTCAAGTCTCGGTTCCCTGCCCGTATCCCAACCCTATCAACTCGAGACCCTGGAATCACAATATAACAACTCAATATCACAAACACAGCTCAACAACTCTATACACGATTCCCAAGTATCACACACAAACCCTAATACCGAAACACATACCCCAAATAGCCCAAAACCCTAGCCGGATCGTGGCCGTGCTCAAGGAGTCGCGGTCGCACTGACCATCGCGGTCACGCTCGACAGATCTCGGTCAGATCCACATCACGACTGTGCTCGGCCCGACCTCGACCCGTAATCGCCTGCGACCCATCGCGCCCCGAGCTCTAGGCATCACGGTCCGAGCTCGTCTCAAGAACATTGCGACCGCGATCACGAACGAAAAATAGCAGTTGCTTTGTTTCTCACAGACCAGGGGATTTATCCCAAAACCAACTCTCAGGTTTTTATAACTCGTTTAATTAACTCTGAATTTACTCAAGAACGTATATAAACTCAATTCAATCATTTGATAACGATTAAACAACATCTAATCCACGAATTTTAGCCCATACTTACTTTAACTTTAGTAATGAAGTTGAATACGAATTTGGGAGCTTCAATCAGACCCTAAACTCTGATTATTAGTTGTTGCCGATGCTGGAATGAAGACACACACACACGCCCCCCCCCCCCCCCCCCCCTTTAACTATCTGAATTTGGAAGGGGAAATGAAAGCAAGTAGGCAAGAAGGTGACCCTTTTATAGTTTTCGGTTATAACGCGGCTCGATACCCAATTTTCCGATCCCGTTATCATTGATCACAAGTTTATATCACCGTGCCCAAATTTAATCAATAATTAACAAAATTGTAATCTTTTAAAAAAACTTAACCTCATAATCCGATTAACTCAAAGTTATACGGTTTTACGTATAACTCAATAATTTTAATTTCCAACTCAAATTAATATTTAAATAATCCAATTGGATAATTACACGTAGTTTACTCAAAATTGTGATGTTTCATTAATCATGATGTTTAGTGAATTATAAAACTATCAGCCTAATATAGTTTTCAGATTATTATTGTTTCTATACATTTTTACATTTATTTGATTTTATTTCATTATAGATACGAATTGTACATTAACAACTTTAATAAAATATATATCAAACCAAAATACGATATAAAATTTTAATTTATTGATATTTTAGACATTGTTTTATTTTAATATTTTAACTTTTACTTGATTGTAATTTTTAATTTAGTACCCATCCAATCCACAAATTTCTATTCATCCATTCATTAAGAATATAAAGTTGTATCCTGTCGTAACACGTTTTATTAATTTTGTCCATTCAATACTAAGTAGGAGATCAAAATGAATATGACAAAAAGAATTTTAGGGACTGAAAAAAAAAAAAATTTACAGCCGGAACAAATCAATAAATTATAATACTATTTTTTCAATGTCAACCTTTTGGTTTTGGTTCTTATTTTAGTCTACATAAAGTTTTGATGTACCCAGATTGACACTCTACTTGGGCAAAACCAATTAAGTGATAAAATAAGGTTAACATATGATATTTTTGGGTTTTAAATCACATATAAACAATAAAAAATGTCATATTTTCACTTTTCTTGATTTGGTTCTTCATCACTTATTTTTCAGAGGTGATTTTACCAAAATTACCAAAAAAAATAAAAAGACTAAAACGAGAACAGAGTAAAACAAAGCAACAAAATTAATAAAAAAAATTTAAAAATATGTTTTTCAATATAAACTTCATTTTAATAGTCACGTTACAACAAACATGTATTAAAAAAATTATAAAAATCAAATACCAAATTAAAACTCAATCAAAAGGGGTTATAACAACAAAGTAACAAAATGCCTAGGAATATGAATACTAACTTTGTTCGTTTTTGCTTCTTTTTATGTATTGAAACTATAAAAAATCAATAAAATAAAAGAGAAAATATGGCATATAGAAGAACAAGAGCAAGAACAACAAAGATTTGTTCGGTTATAGAAATTGTGTTGATTCTGTCAACAGCATGGTTGAGAATGGTTGGTGAACACTTGAACTCCACAGAGTATGCACCTTGTTCTGCTTGGATTTCTGGCTCTATGTTTATCTCGCCAAATGAAGATTTGAATTCTCCACAACTCCATTCCTTCAAAAAAATATTTATCAGAACTAATACTTTCAATAATAAAATTATCAAAACCTTCGTACATATTGTATTATAAGTTTTAGCGTACGGGAAGTGCAAAACACTGGTGTTGTTTGATTACATCTTATGGGAAGTGTCAAAATGTCATTATATGTTTGTAATAACCCAAGGTTGTCCTTAGTACCATGAAATGATAACAAACGAATATAAGAAAATTGTTCTTCTAAACATCAAGACATAGATTACACTAATAAAAACCATGGATTCCATTCTTTTTTTTTTAATAATTTATAATGTTTACTTGATTCTTCGTACTTTGATAAGAAATCAGAAGCACTTAAATTTCAATATTGTTCTTGGTTTGATACTATTTGCTACTAACTTGAAAACTTAACGAATAAATATTAATATCAAAACACATATGTGAGTGATGATCATAATTCGAGCATGAAGATGTTTATTTATTCTCGTTTCCATTATTATGATTTGATATACAAAACATGACCTCACTGATTTCATTAATAAATAATCAAACAAAAACTTATTAACTTTTCAAAGGATTATTTTCATTCTTTTGGCAACAAAGTTAAAAATATACATTTGGGCGGTGCAATTTGCAGGCTTTTTATGCCTTAATTTTTGTTTTTCTACAATTTTCGTGTTTGTTGGTTTGAAGCTTTCTAATAATGAAAACTAAAATTTAATTTTTACGTAAAAAAGCATAAAGTAATGTTCTTTTTTTTTTTAACTTAAATCAGTTAATCGTTCTTTTGTCTTATAAATTTTTCAACTAACTAAAAACTTATTACCGTCATTATATTTTTTTTCTTTACCTTTAGCATGTTGTAACCAAATAAAAGTTTTCCCAATCATAACATCCTCATCCTAGCTTCAATTCGTATGGTATGTTTCTTATACATTCAAATAGAACTTCTAACCAGTTATTATGTTTAATTAATACAGATTTTACGAAGAACTTTTGTCTGATCATAATCTGTTAAAATTCAAAAAATTTGAAAAACATCATTTTAAAAGATTTTTAGTTGGACCGGCCATGACCATCATCTTAACTATAGTTGGTCTACTTGTGCTAAGACAAATTTTATAAATATTGAATTGGGTTTCGTTTAAAAAAGATAGAAAGAAGTGTGTGTGTTTAGTTGGACTTGATAAAAATATAGGATACCGTAGACATGTTCAAAAGGAGAATGTGCAACCTCGCTCTTGACAGTGGCGTAGCCAGGATTTCAGTCCTGGGTGGGCCAAGTTAATAATTAGGAATCAGTGTGCATTGAAAAATTTGAATTTATATATATATATGATGTGGATCACGTGAGAATGGATTTTATCGTGAGAAATGGTGAGAAGGAGGGTTATGCATTCATATTGAATCAACAAACTATTGATTCATGATTATCGATTCATTATCAATACTTTTTAACCAAATATATTGATTTGAATCATCATTTACGGGCTAAAAATGATGATTCAGTAATAATGCATTTTTCTGCGGTCATGATGCACCAAAAATTTTATCCATGTTTTTATGTGATCCGGGTTCGATATAATCAAATATATTTGATCCGGGTTCGATATAATCAAATATATTTAATTTAATTTTATACGCATGATATATGAATTTCACATACATTCACACTTTTTGTATCTTTAAAAATAATGTGAATGCTCAATGCATATTTATGTGAATGGTCATCCATGTGAATGATCATTTCACACCATTCACAAGATTTATGATGTTGCTTCTTTTGAGAAAAAGTCTTATAATGTTGTCATATACATGTCTATTAAAAAAATATGTGAATGATCATTCACATTAGGGTATGCTGGAATCTTATAGGTACGCTGATGAACCTGATTCTATATATATATATATATATATATATATATATATATATATATATATATATATATATATATATATATATATATATATATATATGTCAATTCTAAAGAGTATCTAGCTTTTGGATGGTATTGAAGATACATTTTTAAATTTAAATAATGAGTGATTACTAGGTATGTACATTATAATAAAAAGTATAAAATGATGATGAAAAAAGTAATTGTTTCTTATCTATATTTCGAAATCATGAAAAATAATAATTTATGACATACAATAATACTTTTTCTGTATTTTTATTACAAATTTATATTTATATGTATTAAATTTTATTTATGTATATTTTATAAAAAAAAACTATTTATTAGAAATATTTTGATATATATATATATATATATATATTTGAAAGAAATTAGGAGAGGTGGGGTGGGGGTGGGGGTGGCCATGGCCCACCCTACGTCTCACTTGGCTACGCCTCTGGCTCTCGAATCGTTTTCTCAAAGCCTCGGAGTGTCAAACCTTTTATACTTCTATCCCTCAAAACAGAATTAACGATCACTCAAATCTATTCCTGATACTAAATCAATTGGAGCATAATAATTCAATAATGAATTAACATTCAATTTAGTTAGTTAAGGTTTTTTAAGGGTTTCATTTTTTGTTGCAATCAATCTAGAAGGTTTCAATATTTCTATTTGTAGATTCTATAGATTTTTATTTTGTTTTGCAGTACTTGATCTATAATGGCTTTTTGAAAAAATTATATGCCTATATATGTTATTATTTTGGAAGTCTATTATTAATTCTATTGGAAATCTGTTTTTTGATATATGAAGATTTGAATTTAAGTCAGGTAATTAAACATGTTTCGTCAAAATTTTCTACTTAAGTTAACCTCACGACCTGAAATATGCGACTATGGAAGAAAATGTAACATAGTGTGACAATAGTTTTTTGATAAATGTTTGTTTTTCTTGAAGAGATAGAAAACATTATATATAAATTAATAGACAATGTACACGCAGTGTGATTAAATTTTCGAGTGGGTTGACATGAGTCTTCGTAGCCCTGGGTCTCTTCAAATGTATTAAACTAGATTTGAAATAAAGAGTGCGCTAATCACATGTACAATTATCCATCTTTAATAAACACTCTACACACCTTAAACTTAACTACACCCCATTTAACTTCTCTCTCTATTGCACCTTATGATTTTCTGTTCCATCGTATACATGTATTCCTATAATCTTCCTTATGAAGGGTATATTTTTTCGATGACCGGCTATGCAACTAACTTTGATTTCGACGCCTTAATTCCAGCTAATCTGACTCATGTTATTGTGGTTTTTCGGGTGACAACCTCTTCTCTTTTGGATGGCAAAACTCCAAGCAATCATTTCCTACTCTAGTACGTAACAGAGAGTGCGAAATAGTCTATAGTTGTAGCGTCTACAGTGACACATGTGACACATTTTTTGTGGCAACGCATAGAGGGCTTTTTGGGGCATTTTTTGGGTGTTTAGTGGCACATTTTCTATGCCACTAAAAATATTATTTTTTTTATTGGAATTACTCTGTCCATTACACCTAGTGATTATTGGGTACTTATATAATGATACACTAAATTAAATAACTTGAAATCCATAAATAACAAACGATGTTGATAAAATGCTATTTGATGACTATATAAAGATTGATTGGAAATAGTTAGTAACTTTGTATGGAACATAAAAAGATGGAAACTTAAAAACACATTGAAGTTGATGAATGATTACCTCAATTTGATCTCCAAGGGTGAAGACTATGGTATCGGGGCTAGTTCTGAATGACAATGGCCCTTCATCGGACAGTAGGCAAAAATCACCTTGTTCAGTTGGGATATGGAGGCTTAGAGCAAATGCACAAGTGTCTGTTTTTCCATCAGCGGCTGCCCGCGGCGTGTGAGACCGAGATCGAGGGGTGTGAGGCTGAAGAGCTGAGTTATTGTGCTTGAACAACGTCATTCGTGTTTCGTTTTCCTTGATTTTCTTTCGAGATTGCTTGCTTCCATGGCTACCTATAATCTTAGCAGCATCATCTGCAATTGCTTCAAGTTTACTTGCAAGATTATCCATCTTTAGGCTGCATAAAACACGAGAAAATGTTTTTAAACAGAATCCTGAAGAAATATGTGGAATTGGAATGAAAATTTCATTCCTTTGCATTTTTGGTTTCCTAAAGGAAAAGGAAAGAAAATTCTTTTTGACGTAAATTTTTGTCTCCTCCAATGTAATCAATTTTCTTACCTGACAAAGAATTAAGATTCCATTATCATGATACGTTTTTTCCGACGACTTTATAAACCATACCAACCCAACCATCCACCCTACCTAACCATACCCCCCTTACGCACCCCACCCACTCAAATCCTATCTACACCTATCATACCCACCCACATCGTACTCCACCTACCCTACCCCCTCCCACGTTATCCTACCCTACCCACTCATCCCATCGCACCCTGCCCTGCCCTTCCCTATCTAACCATACCCCATCTCATCCTACTCCACCGCACCCTAATCCTATCCTCTCTTACCATACACCACCTACCCACCCATCCCACCTTACATTATCCCACCCTCCATCCTACCTTACGTAACCATAACTCACCCTACCCACCCCACCCCAATCCTATCATTACTTACCATAGCTCAACCCACCCACCCCTACTAGCCCATATTACTTTACGTTATCTCACTATTCTTAACCTTGCTTACCCTACCCAACCATACCACCCTACCCCACCACACCCACCCGACCAACTCTATCCTACTCCACCCAATGTTACCCCACCTATTATACCCCCACCCATCCTATCCAACTTAACAGACTAAATATAAAATAACATGGAATTACTATATATAACAATTCCCAGGGGAATTGTATTGTTCCTAGACCGTTCATAAGGAAACTGTCTATAAGCAAGCATTGTTGACTTTTTTTTTTTGTATTTTGATTTTTGAATAAAAGTCTTTTTCCTTTAGTTTTTTTAGACTTGTGCTTCCTCTCTTCTATGGGTGTGGATCGGTTTTCCTTAAAAACAAAAATCCAAACCAAAACTTTCGATTTTGGATTTTAGAAACCAAAATATTTGGTTTTTTTCGGTTTTCGGATTTTCGGTTTGGACTTTGGTTTTTCTGTTTGGATTTCGTTTTTTTAATTTAATCTTTTATATTTCATAATTTTTTTCCTTCATTCATAAACCTTGTTGAAATATTTATAACACACCATTCGTTTGAGGAAATGCTTGTACCAAATTCTATTACTAAGCTACTAAATTTTATAAATTCGATCTTTTGGTAAATGTGTTATTAGTTATTTCAAAGTCATTATCTTTGTGTCCATGATTGACTTCAATTGTCATTTATATGTAAATACGTTGTTTTTCGTATTTCGATTTTATTAATTAATCATCAGAACACATTCTTATTCCCGCCACAACGTGCGGGGTCTTTTCCTCGTTGAGTTTAATTCCATTCAATTTCATTCTTGTCAAGCAAACAATAAGGAATGAAGTAATTTCATTCCATTCCTTTCAGCTTTCCATTCATTTGACAGATTACATTCCTTCTGAAAAAATGTGTTTATACTAAGTTCCATCTTACTTGTAAAAAATGTTTCAAGATATTATTGGAATCTCTTAAAACATTTCCATTCATTTGACAGATTCCATTCTTTCTGAAAAAATGTGTTTATACTAAGTTCCATCTGACTTGTAAAAAATGTTTCAAGATATTATTGGAATCTCTTAAAACATTTTTAAAATCTTCAGTTAGTTAATAAACTATTCTGTTAAACCATTGTATTACATGGATTAGTAAAAAAATAGATATCTATAAAATACAAAGAATACTTATAAAAATCTAAAATTTATTATATTTTAATTATGGTTAATCGTCAAAAAAAAAAAAATCAACTTTATCTTTATTATTATTTTGAGTAACCGATAAAAAAAAAGAATGAGGTTTCTTTGTTATCAATTAAGATAACCAAGTATATTTGTAATAACAAAAGGATCAAACTTTTATATTTTTAATCATTTAACATTTAATATAACCAATTTTATAGATTTTTAACATTTAAGGTAACTAACATTTGTTTTTTGATCATTTAAGGTAACCAATTAACTTAAATGATAAAAAAAATAAAAGGTAACCAATTAACGTAATTTGATTCTCACTGGATTTGACTTACTTGAAATTTTATTTTAATGAATTAAATTAGCAAAAGGTTGTGTCGACATGTACGTGTTAGTCGTTTACCCCTTCTTACATTAGGCAAAAATTTCATGCCTAAAATACTATTCATAAGTGAGTTTTACTAAAATGTACCTCTCACATTCATAATAAAATAGTACTCATAATTGAGATTTGATAAAGTGTACTAGAGATGAAAAGCACAAACAATATTAATTTTTTAATCTACTAACATGCACTAGAGGAAACTTTTCTCAAATACTATGCAATGTTATGTTTTGCTAATGAGTGCCTTTATGTATCTTATTAGTTTTATATATTATTATAATTTTTTACTTCAATTTAATTTTTTCAAATGCTAATCTTTAAACATTTTTAAAATATGGTATTTGTTTTTAGTTATTATAATTATTGGTTTCTTATAGTTTGCCTTTATTATAACTTTTTATTAATTGTAGTTCTTGCTTTATTAGAAAGCCTTTTTTCGTATTTAGTTAAAAAAATATGTTTATATGAAATTTAATTTAATATAATTTTTATTAATGCTAATTATTATGTAAACTTTAAGTTATTGCAATCTAATATTTTAAATATCGATCACACTATTAAAAAGTTTTTCTAAAAATTATGTTGCTTTATTATAGGATTCTTTTTGTTTATTGTTATCTTTAGTTTAAATAATTTGTTTTTTTGCTAAATTTTTAGATTATATTATCATTTTCACCATAATAAATACTAAACATAGTAATTCATGTGATTGTGATATTCTTTGGTAAACAATGTTTTGTTTTTTCTCAACATTTTGCAAAACAATAATTTATTATAATTTTACACAATAAAATTCTATTTAGTTGGGTTGGTTTTGTAAAAATTTTCATCGAAAACAAGGTTCTTTATTAATTGTGTTATATTTGTGTTTTAAGAAAATATAATTAATTTATCTAGAAATAAATATATGGCTAATAAAACTGATTGTTGAGTCGTACATGTCCCTTTTAATTTTATTATTAATTGCAGCTAATTTCTCAACTATGACTGATACTGCAGTGATATCTATGATTTAATCATTATTGTTTCTCTAATAATAAACTTTATTTAATAGCTACTTAACAATATTTTTTATATTTATATGTATTTATATCAAGAATGTGTTTATACTATTTTTCATTTGTTCTGATTTTTAAAAGTGTTTAATTTGTTTTATTTTAATTTATTTTTATGTATTCAAATATTTAATTTGAGTAAATGTATTGTCAATGTTTAACTCTATCAATTCAGTATTTATTCACATCAATTAAACAATTATTTTTACGTACTATTAATATTGGATTATTGTGAATAATAATATAAAAGAAAATTATTATGATAAAATTAATTTATATTTATATTAGTTTATTTTGATTTTTTATTATAGTGAACCTTTAAAGATTTATAAAGAATAGTTTATTATAATTTTTAGTTCAAATTATCAATATATTTTAATACTCTTTTTATTTCTTATATTTCAATCTTTTATTATAATTGTAGTAAAGAAATATAATTTTGTATTCCGCTGCAACGCGCGGACCTCACAAATCTTGTTAATCTACAATTAAGCCAAAGAATACCTGAACTTGCGAAATCTATCCTCTCGCGCAACGTCTCGCCTACGTTCCGCCGCTGCAAGGGCGGATCGAGACCATTGAAATTCCTCCCGATCTCCATCTCGACTCCACCGCTCAGCCAGTAATCCAAAGCAGAACTCCGCCTCTGTGAATGCTTGTTGTAGCTCCTCTGTGGATATCCCGTGCCCACTAATCCGAAATACTCCATATTTGGCGGCGGATCTCATGACCTCACTAATTGAATTCTTGTCCTTGTTTTTTATCAACCGGTATTCAACATCTGCAATGACTGATCGGTTTACGTAATCTGGTAGATTGAGATCAGGCATGTTCTTCATTTTGTCCAGATAATGGCTAAAAGCGGGTTCGGTTCGGGTGCTTCTCGCGCTCGATGGCATTGGAGAGGGAGGGGGTGCTGGTGACGAAGATGATGATAGGCGGTTTTTTATGCGGGCCAGAGCCATGGCTGGAAGTTTGTGGTGGGAATGTGTGATCGAATGGAAGTTCTTATATTATTTGCATGGCACTTCGCAAATGCATCTTTTTCCATTATAGTTGTTAGGAAAAATAAATTAATGGGAACAAATGCATAATTTTCGCATACTTCCTTATAATTTTCTTGGATAGCCTTGGGTGTCTTAAATTTTGCTTACCAAGTCATCCACGATTAAACTTATTTAAACTCACCGTTAAATAATTTTCTAAAGCTAAACGACAAAATCTATCCACCAATTAATTGATAAAATAAGGTTAAAATATGATATTTTTGGGTTTTAAATCACATATAAACAATAAAAAATGTCATATTTTCACTTTTTTTGATTTGGTTCTTCATCACTTATTTTTCAGAGGTGATTTTACCAAAATTACCAAAAAAATAAAAAGACTAAAATGAGAACAGAGTAAAACAAAGCAACAAAATTAATAAAAAAATTTAAATATATGTTTTTCAATATAAACTTCATTTTAATAGACACGTTACAACAAACACGTATTAAAAAACTTATAAAAATCAAATACCAAATTAAAACTCAATCAAAAGGGGTTATAACAACAAAGCAACAAAATGCCTAGGAATATGAATACTAACTTTGTTAGTTTTTGCTTCTTTTTATGTATTGAAACTATAAAAAAATCAATAAAATAAAAGAGAAAATATGGCATATAGAAGAACAAGAGCAAGAACAACAAAGATTTGTTCAGTTATAGAAATTGTGTTGATTCTGTCAACAGCATGGTTGAGAATGGATGGTGAACACTTGAACTCCACAGAGTATGCACCTTGTTCTGCTTGGAATTCTGGCTCTATGTTTATCTCGCCAAATGAAGATTTGAATTCTCCACAACTCCATTCCTTCAAAAAAATATTTATCAGAACTAATACTTTCAATAATAAAATTATCAAAACCTTGGTACATATTGTATTATAAGTTTTATCGTACGGGAAGTGCAAAACACTGGGGTTGTTTGATTTCATGTTAAGGGAAATGTCAAAATGTCATTATATGTTTGCAATAACCCAAGGTTGTCCTTAGTACCATGAAAATTGTTCTTCTAAACATCAAGACATAGATTACACTAATCAAAAACCATGGATTCCATTCTTTTTTTTTTTTTTTATAATTTATAATGTTTACTTGATTCTTCGTACTTTGATAAGAAACCAGACGCACTTAACTTTCAATTTGTTCTTGGTTTGATACTATTTGCTACTAACTTGAAAACTTAACGAATAAATATTAATATCAAAACACATATGTGAGTGATGATCATAATTCGAGCATGAAGATGTTTATTTATTCTCGTTTCCATTATTATGATTTGATATACAAAACATGACCTCACTGATTTCATTAATAAATAATCAAACAAAAACTTATTAACTTTTCAAAGGATTATTTTCATTCTTTTGGCAACAAAGTTAAAAATATACATTTGGGCCGTGCAATTTGCAGGCTTTTTACGCCTTAATTTTTGTTTTTCTACAATTTTCGTGTTTGTTGGTTTGAAGCTTTCTAATAATGAAAACTAAAATTTAATTTTTACGTAAAAAAGCATAAAGTAATGTTCTTTTTTTTTACTTAAATCAGTTAATCGTTCTTTTGTCTTATAAATTTTCCAACTAACTAAAACTTATTACCGTCATTGTTTTTTTTTTCTTTACCTTTAGCATGTTGTAACCAAATAAAAGTTTTCCCAATCATAACATCCTCATCCTAGCTTCAATTCGTATGGTATGTTTCTTATACATTCAAATAGAACTTCTAACCAGTTATTTTGTTTAATTAATACAGATTTTACGTAGAACTTTTGTCTGATCATAATCTGTTAAAATTCAAAAAATTTGAAAAACATCATTTTAAAAGATTTTTAGTTGGACCGGCCATGACCATCATCTTAACTATAGTTGGTCTACTTGTGCTAAGACAAATTTTATAAATATTGAATTGGTTTCGTTTAAAAAAGATAGAAAGAAGTGTGTGTGTTTAATTGGACTTGATAAAAATATAGAATACAGTAGACAGGTTCAAAAGGAGAATGCACAACCTCGCTCTTGACAGTGGCGTAGCCAGGATTTCAGTCCTGGGTGGGCCAAGTTAATAATTAGGAATCAGTGTGCATTGAAAAATTTGAATTTATATATATATATATATATATATATATATATATATATATATATATATATATATATATATATATATATATATAGATTGAGGTTCTATGGGGCACCATATGCATCGGGAACCAAATGGGAACCAAAAATGCATTGCTTGTTTACAAATGGTGCATTAAGTCGGTATGCAACTCTGCACCATACCTAGCACTACTACTACCGCCAGACCTAACACCACCAGTTTTCACAAGACAACCACTACTACTACCGCCAGACCTAGCACCACCATCGCTGTCCACCGTCGGTATGCAACTCTGCACTATACCTATGCATCGATGTTGACGAGAATTTGCTTGCGTCTGTTGATCATGGTTTTTGAGTATCAGTTTTTTCACAAATAGTTCATTCTACGATTCTGTATCATGCTTATGGCTAGTCAAAGAATTCTAAGATTCTTTATTAATGTTGGTGGTTATTGCTTCCAAGAAATAGTTGGAGCATATGGTATTGGTTGTTTCAAACATGATGCACAATAGCAATGCATCACGACAATGATGAACACATTGAAGACGTTGATGAACACGTTTAGATTTTAGAGATGCATCACGAAATTAACATGTTTAAATGTCGAATGCATCACGATTTTGGTGATGCATAATGATGGAACAAAGACGAGGATGAATATGGCCGAAATGCATCACGATTTTGGCGATGCATAATGATGGAACAAAGACGAGGATGAATATGGTTGAAATGCATCATGTTTGAAATTGAATTGGATGAAGATGCATCGTGTTTGAAGAAGAATCCAATAAATTGGATGAAGATGCATCATGTTTGTTTAGATTCGGATAAAATATTTTCTGAATTCAAACATCTTTCGATTTTGCTCTTCCGCGCGCGAGAAGTTATGCACCCGTGCACCCATTTTCAAGTTAATTACCCTTTTGCCACTACAATCTGAACCATTAAAATTCAAGATCTGACGATGCATACAGGTTCTCAAAGTGCACAATGCATACAGGTGCCCCATAGAACCCGACCCTCTATATATATATATATATATATATATATATATATATATATATATATATATATATATATATATATATATATATATATATATATATATATATATATATAGAGAGAGAGAGAGAGAGAGAGAGAGAGAGAGAGAGGATATGGATCACATGAGAAGAGATTTTATCGTGAGAAATGGTGAGAATGAGGGTTTTGCATTCATATTGAATCAACAAACTATTGATTCATGATTATTGATTCATTATCAATACTTTTTAACCAAATATATTGATTTGAATCATCATTTACGGGCTAAAAATGATGATTCAGTAATAATGCATTTTTCTGCGGTCATGATGCACCAAAAATTTTATCCATGTTTTTTTGTGATCCGGGTTCGATATAATCAAATACATTTGATTCAACAATGTCTAAAATGAAACAATAATCATGAATCAATAGTTTGTTGATTCAATATCAATGCAAAAACCTCCTTCTCACCATTTCTCACTATAACATCTCTTCTCACGTGATTCAGAATCTATATATATATATATATATATATATATATATATATATATATATATATATATATATATATATATATATATATATATATATATATATATATAGGATTGGGTTCACATGAGAACCCCTCATTACCGTGAGAATGTGAGAACCACTCTAAAATTTGTGCATCCACTGTATAAAGTTGTGATTTGATACTAAAATTAAGTGTTTTCGATATATTTATGCATTTCATGTAAAAATTTACGAATCTCATGCTATAATTTATCCATTTTATGTACGAATTGTGCATTTAAGAAAATTTGTGCATTTGATGTTCAAATTTGTGCATTTAGTTATAATTTAATGAATATAATTTTTGAATGTAATTTTAGTGTTAGATTATGATATTTATTAATATTTAAGATTAATGATGGTTTTAAGTAAAAATTTTAATTTTTAAATTTGTGCATTTGATGTACAAATTTGTGCATTTTGAAGTGGTTCTCACGTTCTCACGGTATGAGGGTTTTTACCGGAACCCAACCCTATTATATATATATATATATATATATATATATATATATATATATGTGTGTGTGTGTGTGTGTGTGTGTGTGTGTGTGTGTGTGTGTCAATTCTAAAGAGTATCTAGCTTTTGGATGGTATGAAGATACATTTTTAAATTTAAATAATGAGTGATTACTAGGTATGTATATTATAATAAAAAGTATAAAATGATGATGAAAAAAGTAATTGTTTCTTATCTATATTTAGAAATCATGAAAAATAATAATTTATGACAAACAACAATACTTTTTCTGTATTTTTATTACAAATTTATATTTATATGTATTAAATTTTATTTATGTATATTTTATAAAAAAACTATTTATTTGAAATATTTTGAATAAATATATATATTGTAACAACCCGTAATTTATTAAATATAAATTACAGCATCAAACTTTGAATATTTAAGCATTTTATCCAGTTATTAGTAATTAACTGAAATCATGCATTATAAATAGTTAATTATATTAAGTTATAATTAATTATGAAATCTTGCCCCAATTTAGCTGAAATAAATTTAATAATTAAATTTAGCTAATTGACAATTAAAGACGTGAAATTGACGAAATGGACTAAAATGAATAAAATTAGTCTAAAAAGATAATTCTAGCATAGTTAGAACCTCCTTGCTATTATTTGCAAATTTGACTTGTTAAGAGTAAAAATGGTCAAATCCTGAAATTTAGTAGAAAAATCAGATTTTTCTCTATTTCTATAAATAGAGCCTCCCACCTCCTTTCCTTAGTTTAGAAAAAATTATGAACTCTCCCTTTGAGACCCTCTCTCTCTACAATCCGACTTCTCTCTAACTTTTCTCCTAAACGGCTCATCGGATTCTCGTGATTTATACGTCATCGGATAGATATCGTCGAGCTCTATCATAATCTGCCATTGCATGTCCGATTTTGTTCTGATTTGAGGTAAGTTCGACCCTTTCTCTATCTTTTTGTTTCGGTTTTGAAGAGCAAAATTCGAATCTGCTCAAATTCTCTTCATTCGAAGTTGATTTGCTCTCGTTTAGGACCTGATTTTGCTTGGAAAACGTCTATAATCGAGTGCTATAGCTTGGACAAAGGTTAGTGACTATTACTCCCTTATTTTTGTTGAATTTCGTAGTTAAAGACCTGGAATATTGATGAACAAGATGAACAAATTCGAGAGAAATTATGAACAGACTCGAATTTATCCTCGGATTAGGTTCGAAATTGATTATATTAATGACTTTTGGTATCCAAATACACTAGACTCGAAGATAGTGTTCGAATCTGTCCCTTAATTCGAATCTGTGCCTTAAATTCGAATCTGTTCCCTTAATTCGAATCTGTTCCTTAATTCGAATCTGTCCCTTAATTCGAATCTGTCCCCTTTAGACTCGACTTGGCTGTTTTCAAATCTGGTTTAGTTCCAAGCCAAAAATAATTCCTAAATCAGAATAAGTTATTGATCGGCCTTATGTTATGAATATCTGTAATTGAAAACATTTTATCTGATGATTTCGATTAAACTCTCAAGTTTTCAAAATGCATAACCATTTTATGCACAACTAATTTAACAGGCACCATATGAACCCTCAAAAATTGTATGTCATGTTTCACCTTGCTAATAATAGGGTTGGCTTTGTAACAAGGCCATATATTTGTAATCTTATGGACAGTAGTAATCTAATAAGAACTCTAGGATATACCCTGCGATGGACCTATGGGAGTTCCTGTTGGCTTGATTGTTCAATGATAAGAAAAGACTCACTTTGGGACGTTAGGAACTACCACAGACTCGACAACAAGATATGACAATAACCTGATTATATAATTAGGGTTAGATAGGTCATGTTATAAACTTGACATTAATATACCAGACTTGAAACTGAACTGCAGGAACCGGTCGATTTGACAGAGTAAATTGGACGGCTTAATTCGTTAAGCACTAACTGACTAAGTTACCTTGCTCAGGACTACAGTGAGTGACAGATTACATTAAATACCTGCATATGTTTCGATACTTATTGGTGATTGTTACTGAATTGTATGGAAGCATTCGTTATTGTTGCCTGTTCTTGATTACTTTATTGTATGATAGGAACTTACTTTTGACATTTGGACTGCATGTTCACTTTTACATTTTATGTAAATACTTATCATGCTACTGCCTACTTGATTGTTGATACATTTTGCATCTATTTACTGCATAAACTGCTCTGACCGAATGCGAGATCTCCATTCACAGGAAGGAATTCTGCAGATTCCTTACCTATCTGACTCGTTTCCATACACTTTCCATAGGGCTTCGGCCTTATACATGGAAATACAGATTGGGTTGAATCCCAAATCCTTTGCCGTCTTTGACGTGTTGACTTGCCGACATGAGCTGATAGTATGTTATATATGTGTGGTAACTTATGGTACTCTGTTAACTCACTAAGCAATGTTAGCTTACTCTGTCATGACATCTCTCTTTACAGGAAAAGCTGATAAGGCAAAGACTATAGCAGGTAGTTCGTCCCAAGCTAAGTGAACGTTGATACTTGAGGAATACAGACTTTTGGACTTATTGCTGATGCCTGTTTTGTAATGATTATTGCGGTCTCGGGTAGCTTGTTCAATCTTCCGCACTTTGATTGAAGATTTTAGAAGCTAGATTAGACCACCATCATATCTTTAATATATTTTGTAATTGAGTATCTTGTAGCTTTTATATCAGGTAAGTGGACCTGTGGTATCAGACAATAGTAATATTTATTACTTAATGAAATGTACTTTTACGACGTGTACTGTTTGAGGTAACTCGGGTGTTACAAAGTTGGTATCAGAGCAGCGGTTTAATCATCGGATTGGCCACCCGATACTTAAACTACTGGTATGGTATGGACTATGTGACTCTGAATTCCCGAACAAGTCACCGAGGCCTAGGGTAACCTAATTAGTAAAGGACTACCCACATAACTTGACCTAAGATAGGCAATTGATGACTGATAGGACGGGGGAAAGACTGACTGCTTGATACTGATTTGACTTTGTGCCAGCCTGACTGGCTGCTTTCATGATAATGTAATTATATGTGATTATCTGACGTAGGTATTATGATACGAATTGTGCTTATTTGAATCAGGAATAATAGTTATTTCCTTTATACTTTCAGCCAATGGCTGACAAGAATCCGACTATTGCTGGTACCTCGATTGTTGGTAAAGCTGCTGATGCTGCGGCTGATCAACATAAGGAGTCTGTTCATGTAGAAGACTTAGGTACTGACCCTGAAAATACTGCTAATGACTCAAGTAGTACTACCACGCCGGTGCCTCCTCAGCAGGCTCAATTAATTGATCTAGTTCACAAGTTGAATGAGGATAATCGTAGACAAATGCAACTTATGATGGATAGGAATCGACTGCAGACTGATATGGCGGTTGAAGACCGATTTAAGGAAATTAAGGACTTACTTACCAAGGGAAAAGCAGTGATGCAAACTGATGAGGAAAACCAACGTGAAATAGACTTTAGGCGCCGTGAGGAAGAACTTAGGTTACGAGAACTTAAGTTGCAGGAGCTGGAACTGAAATATAGGGAAGAAATGTTAGCTAAGCCAAAGAAAGACCGAAAGAGGAAACATAGACATGTGTCCTCTGATGAAAGCGAAACTGATTCCTCTGACCATCACGTTAAGGTGGGACGAGAGTGTACGTTTGTTGATTTTAAGAAATGTGGGGCTCGTACGTTTGCTGGGACATCAGATCCAGTAAAAGCAATGGATTGGGTTGCCAATGTGGAGAAAGCGTTTAAACTCTCCAAGTGTAATGAAGAACACAAGGTTACGTTTGCAACGGGACTGTTAGAGGATGGAGCTGGCCGATGGTGGAAGTCAATTACAAATCCCATGTCTGATGCAATGGAGAAATCCATTACTTGGGATCAATTCAAAATTCATCTGAAAGAGAAATACTGCCCTCAGGATGTTAAACGCCAAATGGAGAAAACTCTGCTATCCTTTCAGCAAGGAACAAGGTCCGTGACAGATTATGAGCTGGAATTCACCAGGCTCTCATTGCTATCTGATCATCCTGTTGATACTGATGAAAGGCGAAGGGATTTATTTGTGGATGGTTTGGATAGAGAAATACGGAAGTTTGTGAAATCTGGCCGACCGAGAAGTTATATAGAGGCGGTTGAAATTGCTAGGGTAGGTGAGCTTGAAATCTATCCGGAGCGAGCATGTCCTTTTATTGCTAAATCTAGTAAGAAAGAAAAATCTGAGAAGGAGAGGGTGGAAAAGAAGAATGAAAGTTCAAAGAAAGGAGATAAGCAGTCTTCTAAGAAGGCTAAATCATATGCTGTGACCTCAGTGCCAAAGCCTGCTTGTCCTCGCTGCAAGCAAATTCATGAAGGAAAATGTGATCCTGCGTTCGTTAAGTGCTACTGCTGTAGACAGAATGGTCATGACAGGTCGGAATGTCCCAAGCGCAGTGAGGCTTGTCGTAATTGCATCACTTTGGGGCACCATGCTAAAGACTGTACTCGGCCCCGATTTGGTCCTCCGCCTGCATCTTCACCCCAGCAATCAGGCAAGGGTTCTTCTGCTCCGAGGAACCAACCAAGATCCTTTCAGATGATAGCCGAAGAGGCAAAAGAGACTGCTGATGTCGTCACGGGTACATTTCTTGTTAACCATATACCTGCTTTAATCCTATTTGACTCTGGCTCTAATCTGTCATATGTGTCTGAAAAGTTTGCTAAACAGTTTGATTTTGCCCCGGTAATGTTACCTATACCTTTAGACATAGAAACTGCTAGTTCAAGCTTTGTGACTGTAAATAGAGTCTTTCGCTCTTGTAAGCTAGTAATCGATGACCTCTCCTCGGACATTGACCTGGTACCGATGTGGATTAGAGAGTTCGATGTTATTATAGGAATGGACTGGCTAATGATGAATAATGCTGAAATCCTTTGTGCCAAAAGGATAATTAGATTTAGAACCCCTGAAGGAAGTGAACGTTACGTTTATGGCGATAGAAAAACTCGAGATTTAGGTCTCATTTCCGTAATGAAAGCCCGAAAGTGTCTAACCAAGGGTTGTTCCGCCAATTTAGCATATACCTTAGATGCTAAAGAAGTTAAAAAGACCGTGTCTGAAGTACTTGTAGTTCAAGAATTTCCTGATGTATTCCCGGATGACATCTCTGGATTGCCACCAGATCGTCAAATCGAATTCCACATTGACCTTGTACCGGGTGCAGCTCCTATCACAAAAGCTCCTTACCGCCTTGCTCCGAATGAAATGAAGGAAATGATGAGCCAGTTGCAGGAATTATTGGAAAAAGGGTTTATTCGTCCGAGTACTTCCCCTTGGGGTGCTCCGGTTCTTTTTGTTAAGAAGAAAGATGGTACCTTTCGCATGTGTATCGATTATCGGGAGCTAAATAAAGTAACTATTAAGAACCGATACCCTCTGCCTAGAATTGACGACTTGTTTGATCAACTGCAAGGGGCTAGCTATTTCTCGAAGATTGATCTTCGATCTGGATATCATCAACTCAAGGTATTTGAATCTGACGTACTCGTTATGGCCATTTTGAATTTCTAGTAATGCCGTTCGGTCTCACAAATGCCCCGGCCGCATTTATGGACCTCATGAATAGGGTATGTAGACCAATGTTGGACAAATCAGTGATAGTCTTCATTGATGACATTTTAATTTACTCTAAGTCTGAATCTGACCATGCGATGCATTTGCGAGAATTGCTAGAATTGTTACGTAAAGAGCGACTCTATGCAAAATTCTCCAAATGTGAATTCTGGTTACGCCAAGTGCAATTTTTGGGACATATTGTCTCGGGTGAGGGAATTGCGGTGGATCCATCGAAAGTTGATGCAGTTCAGAAGTGGGAAGCACCGAAAAACGTATCTGAAATTCGAAGTTTCTTGGGATTAGCTGGTTATTATCGAAGATTTATTCGTGATTTCTCAATGATTGCGGTACCTTTAACCAGCCTGACAAAGAAAGAAGTTAAGTTTGAATGGAATGAATCTCAAGATCGAGCCTTTGAGACTCTGAAGCGTAAGCTAATTGAAGCACCAATTTTGGCCTTACCTGAGGGTAACGACGACTTTGTAGTCTATAGTGATGCTTCAAGGATGGGATTAGGCTGTGTGCTGATGCAGCGGGATAAAGTAATTGCCTATGCATCAAGGCAGCTAAAGGTGCATGAAAAGAATTATCCGACGCATGATTTGGAGCTTGCAGCCGTAACCTTTGCATTGAAGATTTGGCGGAATTATCTGTATGAGACTAGATGCAAATTATATACAGATCACAAAAGTCTGAAATATATATTTGACCAAAAAGAACTGAATATGCGACAAAAGCGATCCATGGAATTGATTAAAGACTATGACTGTGAGATCCTTTACCATCCAGGTAAAGCAAACATAGTAGCAGATGCCTTAAGCCGCAAATCCGGACAAAACCATTATATCCGATGTTATGCCTTGACTTCTGTCGTTATGGAGTCTGCTCTGCCTAAGTTGTTAATTGCCGCTCAATCTGAAGCCATTCGAGATGAGAACCTAAAATCCGAACGTATGGTTACTTATGTGACCAAGCTGACCCTTGACAATCGTGGTCTTAGACGGTTCATGAATAGAATATGGGTTCCCAGATTAGGAGGTGTTCGTGATCAGATTCTGTCGGAGGCTCATATGTCGAAATTTGCGATACATCCTGGTTCTACTAAAATGTATCAAGATTTGAGGACGGAATATTGGTGGCCTGGAATGAAGAAGGATATAGGTCGATATGTAGAAAATTGCATGACTTGCTTACAAGTCAAATCTGAACATCAGAAGCCGTATGGGGAACTACAACCATTGCCAATCCCGGAATGGAAGTGGTAACCATAGACTTTGTGACGAAGCTGCCCAGGACTAAACGGAATCATGACTCTATATGGGTAATAGTGGATCGACTCACTAAGTCAGCCCATTTCCTACCCATACGTGAAGACGAACGCCTCGAAAAGCTAGCTGAATTGTACATGAAAGAAATCGTGACTAGACATGGTGTGCCATTGTCTATTGTGTCTGACCGTGACAGCAGATTTACTTCTCGCTTTTGGAAGGCCTTTCAGAATGAACTAGGTACTGAACTCAAGATGAGCACCGCTTATCATCCAGAAACCGACGGACAAAGTGAGAGAACAATTTTGACTTTGGAAGATATGCTACGCGCCTGTGTGATTGATCTCGGAGGAAATTGGGATACTCACCTTCCATTTGTAGAATTTGCTTACAACAATAGCTATCACTCGACTATTGGCATGCCTCCATATCAGCTATTGTACAGACGACGATGCTGAACTCCAACCTGTTGGAGGGAAACAGGTGAATAATCTTCGAAAGTGCTTGATTGACACTGAAGCTGTGATTTCTTGGAAAGACGTGCAAATTGATGATCAGCTGCGATACGAGGAAGAGCCCGAGCGTATAATCGACCATAAGATTTCGAAGTTGCGCAGCAAGGAAATTCCAATGGTGTTAGTTCAATGGAAATACCATAAGGGATCTGCGCAAACATGGGAACGAGAAGACGAAATGAGGCAAAAATATCCAAAGTTATTCCTGTCTTAGTCGATTCCGAGGACGGAATCAATTTAACGGGGGAAGT
Organism: Centrapalus pauciflorus; assembly: GCA_020465985.1. Lineage (NCBI taxonomy): Eukaryota > Viridiplantae > Streptophyta > Magnoliopsida > Asterales > Asteraceae > Centrapalus > Centrapalus pauciflorus. The sequence continues at coordinate 321,388 of JAANYP010001860.1, read as the reverse complement.
TTGTAACAGCCCGTAATTTATTAAATATAAATTACAGCATCAAACTTTGAATATTTAAGCGATTTTGTCCAGTTATTAGTAATTAACTGAAATCATGCATTATAAATAGTTAATTATATTAAGTTATAATTAATTATGAAATCTTGCCCCAATTTAGCTGAAATAAATTTAATAATCAAATTTAGCTAATTGACAATTAAAGACGTGAAATTGACGAAATGGACTAAAATGAATAAAATTAGTCAAAAAAATAATTCTAGCATATTTAGAACCTCCTTGCTATTATTTGCAAATTTGACTCGTTAAGAGTAAAAATGGTCAATTCCTGAAATTTAGTAGAAAAATCAGATTTTTCTCTATTTCTATAAATAGAGCCTCCCACCTCCTTTCCTTAGTTTAGAAAAAATTCTGAACTCTCCCTTTGAGACCCTCTCTCTCTACAATCCGACTTCTCTCTAACTTTTCTCCTAAACGGCTCATCGGATTCTCGTGATTTATACGTCATCGGATAGATTTCGTCGAGCTCTATCATAATCTGCCATTGCATGTCTGATTTTGTTCTGATTTGAGGTAAGTTCGACCCTTTCTCTATCTTTTTGTTTCGGTTTTGAAGAACAAAATTCGAATCTGCTCAAATTCTCTTCATTCGAAGTTGATTTGCTCTCGTTTAGGACCTGATTTTGCTTGGAAAACGTCTATAATCGAGTGCTATAGCTTGGACAAAGGTTAGTGACTATTACTCCCTTATTTTTGTTGAATTTCGTAGTTAATGACCTGGAATATTGATGAACAAGATGAACAAATTCGAGAGAAATTATGAACAGACTCGAATTTATCCTCGGATTAGGTTCGAAATTGATTACATTAATGACTTTTGGTATCCAAATACACTAGACTCGAAGATAGTGTTCGAATCTGTCCCTTAATTCGAATCTGTCCCTTAAATTCGAATCTGTTCCCTTAATTCGAATCTGTTCCTTAATTCGAATCTGTCCCTTAATTCGAATCTGTCCCTTAATTCGAATCTGTCCCCTTTAGACTCGACATGGCTGTTTTCGAATCTGGTTTAGTTCCAAGCCAAAAATAATTCCTAAATCAGAATAAGTTATTGATCGGCCTTATGTTATGAATATCTGTAATTGAAAACATTTTATCTGATGATTTCAATTAAACTCTCAAGTTTTCAAAATGCATAACCATTTTATGCACAACTAATTTAACAGACACTATATGAACCCTCAAAAATTGTATGTCATGTTTCACCTTGCTAATAATAGGGTTGGCTTTGTAACAAGGCCATATATTTGTAATCTTATGGACAGTAGTAATCTGATAAGAACTCTAGGATATACCCTGGGATGGACCTATGGGAGTTCCTGTTGGCTTGATTGTTCAATGATAAGAAAAGACTCACTTTGGGACGTTAGGAACTACCACAGACTCGACAACAAGATATGACAATAACCTGATTATATAATTAGGGTTAGATAGGTCATGTTATAAACTTGACATTAATATACCAGACTTGAAACTAAACTGCAGGAACCGGTCGATTTGACAGAGTAAATTGGACGGCTTAATTCGTTAAGCACTAACTGACTAAGTTACCTTGCTCAGGACTACAGTGAGTGACAGATTACATTAAATACCTGCATATGTTTCGATACTTATTGGTGATTGTTACTGAATTGTATGGATGCATTCGTTATTGTTGCCTGTTCTTGATTACTTTATTGTATGATAGGAACTTACTTTTGACATTTGGACTGCATGTTCACTTTTACATTTTATGTAAATACTTATCATGCTACTGCCTACTTGATTGTTGATACATTTTGCATCTATTTACTGCATAAACTACTCTGTCATGACATCTCTCTTTACAGGAAAAGCTGATAAGGCCAAGACTATAGCAGGTAGTTCGTCCCAAGCTAAGTGAACGTTGATACTTGAGGAATACAGACTTTTGGACTTATTGCTGATGCCTGTTTTGTAATGATTATTGCGGTCTCGGGTAGCTTGTTCAATCTTCCGCACTCTGATTGAAGATTTTAGAAGCTAGATTAGACCACCATCACATCTTTAATATATTTTGTAATTGAGTATCTTGTAGCTTTTATATCAGGTAAGTGGACCTGTGGTATCAGACAATAGTAATATTCATTAGTTAATGAAATGTACTTTTACGACGTGTACTGTTTGAGGTAACTCGGGTGTTACATATATATATATATATATATATATATATATATATATATATATATATATATATATATATATTTGAAAGAAATTAGGTGAGGTGGGGTGGGGGTGGGGGTGGGGGTGGCCATGGCCCACCCTACGTCTCACTTGGCTACGCCTCTGGCTCTCGACTCCTTTTCTCAAAGCCTAAGAGTGTCAAACCTTTTATAATTCTATCCCTCAAAACAGATTTAACAATCACTCAAATCTATTCCGATACTAAATCAATTGGAGCATAAGAATTCAATAATGAATTAACATTCAAATTAGTTAGTTAAGGTTTTTTAAGGGTTTCATTTTTGGTTGCAATCAATCTAGAAGGTTTCAATATTTATATTTGTAGATTATAAAGATTTTTATTTTGTTTTGCAGTACTTGACCTATAATGGCTTTTTGAAAAAAGTATATGCCTATATATGTTATTCTTTTGGAAGTCTATTATTAATTCTATTGGAAATCTGTTTTTTGATATTTGAAGATTTGAATTTAAGTCAGGTAATTAAACATGTTTCGTCAAAATCATCTACTTAAGTTAACCTCACGACCTGAAATATGTTCGGGTATAGCTTTGATGCGAGTATGCGACTATGGAAGAAAATGTAACATAATGAGACCATAGTTTTTTTGATAAATGTTTGTTTTTCTTGAAGAGATAGAAAACGTTATATATATATATTAATAGAAAATGTACCTGCAGTGTGATTAAAATTTTGAGTGGGTTGACATGAGTCTTCGTAGCCCTGGGTCTCTTCAAATGTATTAAACTAGATTTGAAATAAAGAGTGCGCTAATCACATGTACAATTATCCATCTTTAATAAACACTCTACACACCATAAACTTAATTACACCCCATTTAACTTCTCTCTCTATTGCACTCTATGATTCTCTGTTCCATCGTATACATGTATTCCTATAATCTTCCTTATGAAGGGTATATTTTTCCGATGACCGGGTATGCATTTAACTTTGATTTCGACGCCTTAATTCCTACTAATCTGACTCATGTTATTGTGGTTATTCGGGTGACAACCTCTTCTCTTTTGGACGGAAAAACTCCGAGCAACCATTTCCTACTCCAGTACGTAACAGGGAGTGCGAAATGGTCTATAGTTGTAGCGTCTACAGTGACACATATGACACATTTTTTGTGGCAACGGATACATAGAGGGCTTTTTGGGGCATTTTTTGGGTGTTTAGTGGCACATTTTCTATGCCACTAGAAATATTATTATTTTTTTATTGGAATGACTCTGTACATTACACCTAGTGATTGTTGGGTACTTCTATAATGATACACTAAATTAAATAACTTGAAATCCATAAATAACAAACGATGCTGATAAAATGCTATTTGACGACTATATAAAGATTGACTGGAAATAGTTAGTAACATTGTATGCAACATAAAAAGATGGAAACTTAAAAACACATTGGAGTTGACGAATGATTACCTCAATTTGATCTCCAAGGGTGAAGACTATGGTGTCGGGGCTAGTTCTGAATGACAATGGCCCTTCATCGGACAGTAGGCAAAAATCACCTTGTTCAGCTGGGATATGGAGGCTTAGAGCAAATGCACAAGTGTCTGTTCTTCCATCAGCGGCTGCCCGCGGCGTATGAGACCGAGATCGAGGGGTGTGAGGCTGAAGAGCTGAGTTATTGTGCTTGAACAACGTCATTCGTGTTTCGTTTTCCTTGATTTTCTTTCGAGATTGCTTGCTTCCATGGCTACCTATAATCTTAGCAGCATCATCTGCAATTGCTTCAAGTTTACTTGCAAGACTATCCATCTTTAGGCTGCATAAAACACGAGAAAATGTTTTTAGACAGAATCCTGAAGAAATATGTGGAATTGGAATGAAAATTCCATTCCTTTGCATTTTTGGTTTCCTAAAGGAAAAGAAAAGAAAATTCTTTTTGACGTAAAATTTTGTCTCCTCCAATGTAATCAATTTTCTTACCTGGCAAAGAATTAAGATTCCATTATCCTGATACGTTTTTTCCGTCGACGTTACCTACCATACTAACCCAACCATCCTCCCTACCTAACCATACCCCCCCTTACGCACCCCACCCACTCCAATCCTATCTTCACCCATACCCACCCACATCGTACTCCACCTACCCTACCCCCTCCCACGTTATCCTACCCTACCCACTCATCCCACTCCACCCCATCCCATCCCATCCCATCGCACCCTGCCCTGCCCTACCCTATCTAACCATACCCCATCTCATCCTACTCCACTCCACCCTAATCCTATACTCTCCTACCATACACCACCTACCCACCCATCCTACCCCATCCCACCTTACATTATCCCACCCACCATCCTACCTTACGTAACCATACCTCACCCTACCCGCCCCACCCCAATCCTATCATTACCTACCATAGCTCAACCCACCCACCCATACTAGCCCATACTACTTTACGTTATCTCATCCATCTTAACCTTGCTTACCCTACCTAACCATACCCACCCTACCCCACCACACCCACCCGACCAACTCTATCCTACTCCACCCAATCTTACCCCACTTATTGTACCCCCACCCATCCTATCCAACTTAACAGACTAATTTTAAAATAACAAGGAATTACTATATATAACAATTCCCAGGGGAATTGTATTGTTCCTAGACTGTTCATAAGGAAACTGTTTATAAGCAAGCATTGTTGACTTTTTTTTTTGTATTTTGATTTTTGAACAAAACTCTTTTTCGTTTAGTTTTTTTTTAGACTTGTGCTTCCTCTCTTCTATGGGTGTGGATCGGTTTTCCTTAAAAACCAAAATCCAAACCAACACTTTCGATTTTGGATTTTAGAAACCAAAATATTTGGTTTTTTCGGTTTTCGGATTTTCGGTTTGGACTTTGGTTTTTCTGTTTGGATTTCGTTTTTTTAATTTAATCTTTTATATTTCATAATTTTTTTCCTTCATTCATAAACGTGTTGAAATATTTATAACACACCATTCGTTTGAGGAAATGCTTGTACCAAATTCTATTACTAAGCTACTAAATTTTATGAATTCGATCTTTTGGTAAATGTGTTATTAGTTGTTTCAAAGTCATTATCTTTGTGTCCATGATTGACTTCAATTGTCATTTATATGTAAATACGTTGTTTTTCGTATTTCGATTATATTAATTAATCATCAGAACACATTCTTATTCCCGCCACAACGTGCAGGCTCTTTTCCTCGTTGAGTTTAATTCCATTCAATTTCATTCTTGTCAACCAAACAATAAGGAACGAAGTAATTCCATTCCATTCCTTTCAGCTTTCCATTCATTTGACAGATTCCATTCCTTCTGAAAAATGTGTTTATACTAAGTTCCATCTTACTTGTAAAAAATGTTTCAAGATATTATTGGAATCTCTTAAAACATTTTTAAAATCTTCAGTTAGTTAGTAAACTATTTTGTTAAACCATTGTATTACATGGATTAGTAAAAAAATAGATATTTATAAAATACAAAGAATACTTATAAAAATCTAAAATTTATTATATTTTAATTATGGTTAATCGTCAAAAAAAAATCAACTTTATCTTTTTTATTATTTTGAGTAACCGATAATAAGAAAAAGAATGAGGTTTCTTTTTTATCAATTAAGATAACCAAGTATATTTGTAATAACAGATATGGCCATTTTTCCAGATATGAGGCACAACGATAATAACAGTAACAGATATGGCCATATCTCTCTCAGATATGGCCATTTTTCCAAAGATAAAAGTTGTAGCCCTATGTGTCCTCTTCGTTTGACTCTTGAATTACCTAAATCCGAGTTCGTATGAAAACGTTATGGCCAAAATACGAAACTAGTGCGTGTTAGACAATTTCTTTCGTTTCATGTTGGTTTCTTCGTCTACGAGCGGCGAATAAAAGTAATGTTTGTCTGAAATAATTTAATACATTATATGGTAATAACACATTGATATAACACTAAAGACTACCTAAAAGTCAATAAAACTCAATAAGAGGCACAACGATGTCGGTATAATTCGAAAACTTAAACTGAAAACACTTAAATGCTCCAAATGACTTCCAAACCTTATAATATGCTACTTAAACTCATGAATACTTTGAATATCGTTATTTGATAGGTTTGGAGCTGAAAGGAGTGCCGGTTATCGGCTTGTGGCGTTAAGTGGCTTATTGGCCATATTGAGCATTAAAGGCTATTATAGTCTATTGTACTGTGAGTTCTAGCATTGATGTGTGTGTTGCATACATACTTACATGTTTATTTTATTTATGACATTGTGCATATCTAATTAGCATCATCCTCTTATATGATGCATTGCACTGGTTTTATTATACTGCCCTATTGTCGGTTCATTACTTGATCATGACCAATGGCCAATATACCTCATTTGATACCTTTCATTACATCTATTAACTATCATGCTATGCTTGAAGATCGTTCATTTCATGCTTCACATGATCACACTTGATTATCCATTGTGAGCTATGCTCATTTATCATTGGCCTCACTGGATATCCAGGTTATCATTATTATTATTAAAGCCTTACTTTGTGTTTGTGCGTATAAATTCCTACACCGCATGAGCTCGCGGGTAGGTGGCCGGAGATGGAAGCCGGTTGGAGTTGCGCAGCTGGACATGGATTCACAGCTGTTGGCAACGGCGGGTTAGCGGGTCATGCACCACAACCTATGCAAATTAATGGGCTATGCCCATACTATTTTATTAAAGGATATTGCACTTGTCATTTTATAATCATTTTAACATCAATGCATGTTGTATGTTTTGCACTCCATATCGATCTAGTAACTCACTTAGCAAATTTTATTTGCTAACCCATCACTTTTATATATCTCAGGTGATGTTAAGTAAAGACAAGGTGATTGCCGGCTCTGGTCCTAGAGTTTAAACGGACTGTCGCAGAAGCCTTAACTTTGGTAAGGCTATGCTTATACTAGTGGGAGGTAATTGGGTAGTTGTCTACCATTATGATTAATATGTATAAATAAAGACATGTACTGTCATTCAGATTGATGTTAGAAATTGTAGTCTAGTAAAAGTATCCTGTGAATTTACTTTATCTTCCAAAGTGATGGTTTATAATCAAACAGGGATATTGACTCCGTGCGAACTGCTCATGCCCGATTTTCTGTAAAAGCCATGTTAATTATAATTAATTCACTACAACCCCATTATTATATTATAGTACGTTGAAATGGGTGTTTCACAATATGGGTGCAAGTAAATAAACAAACATGCACCTGGCAGACATCAACTACAATTGAATCATCTCGAGCTTTGTGGTAACTCCAAAACACATTTGCAACTTCCAAAACAAACATGCACCATCAGACTCCTTTGTCTAAATATAAGGCTTCTGTTTGACATGATTTAGTCTCATTATCACAAAATATAAAAAAAAGGTCAAATTATATCAGATATACCGTTGGAGATGAGCTCTAAAAAGGTCATTCAAACTAAAATTATATTAAAAATGTCAAATTGTATAAGATATACCTAGTATAGATATGTGCATTGGATCTTCACCATGAGCACTTGTGAAGAACACTGCTTTACCTTCACACACAAGATCGCCATATTGAGTAAGAGAATCAGATATAACCAGAAGGGTCATCTGTCATCAATTGACCAAGGCGTTCTTCAATCCATGCAAGTTTCTGTAAGAACGAATATATCATAATGGGTAACAGTAAACATAACAGACTGGGCACCTGTAGCTGAAAAGAAGGCACAATGTACATACTGGCATTCTGCGCTTAGTGAATAGTGTGTAGCAAGGCCACAAGCAACCAATTCAGCACCATTATGCTTTTCTACAGTCAAAGCCAAAATTTGCCTGCAAATAACGAGAGGTTCAGTCATAATATGTAACCAGGCATTATGATCATAGAGAGAAATCAACAGATTTTAAGTTTCAAAGTTATTTAGCAAAGTTACCTAAATTACCAGGCACACGAGAAAGATAAAACGAAGCCTATGAATCTGGATGGAAGCCTAGTTGAGCTTCCGGAGTTGCAAAAATCTGCAATTCAATATAGGTTGTTAATTTATAAAAACTATAAATAAACTAAACACCTAAATAAAATAAAAGATCAATCTAGCCAACTTGGGTAGAAAGTGATGCAACACCCTGTCCACCACAACATATATAGTTCGCCCTGGGGTTTGGGCCAAGCCTTCATCCCCCACACGTTTTTTTTGGGACCAAACAAGGGCTTTCCAAGAGGTGCAAAAATCTAAACCAAGAACTCACCAAATTCATAACCCCAAATGTGAATTTAAATTCACTAATCAAATTGGGTTACATGTCTACAAATTGATTTATTGTCCACAAATTCATAAATTTACAAAAGACAGTTAACTAATTTATGTCACTAATTCTCACAAATCTCCACCTTGACTTGAATTTTAAAACCCGAAACAAAATCCCGAAAGCATATTTATTTTCCTCAATCCAAATAACAAAGTACCAAACTCCACCTATTTGAACACACTAACTAATTGAAATCCGAATCAAAAAACTTTAATCCAAAAGCAACGAATACCAAAAATCATATAAGCGACCCAAACAACCAATGTGCACCATAACAATAAGATTGTACACTTTTATTACCAAGGGTATATCAGCTGAGCCTTGTCGAACTTCTAAATCCTTGTTTTGTATTCGAATCTCATCCATTTGCAGGAACTTTCACCCAATTATCAAGTAGTTAAATTGTGATGAATGGCATCCTTCATGAATCTCAAAAAGTAACCATAGCAAGTTATCATTAGTACCATAAAAGTAACAACAACAAAAAATTATTATTAAAAAGAAGAAGAATCAATTAGATGATTAAACTAAAATAAGAAATATTAATCAAAATAGGAAACGTTAGAACAATTATATATGCCTACAAGTCCAGAAATATGTTTAAGTCCATCAATAGAAAACCCCGAGCACTTATCAAGCTTGAGAACCTGAAGAACGTTTCCACGAGCTCGAGCGAGTAGCTCAAGACCTTCATCGATAACAATCGTCCTTCTAAAGTTACATGCTTCCTGGTCTGGGCATCTAACTCGAACCATCTCCAGCATATTCCCCTCCTATATAGATATAAAACATAAATTCTTAATTTTAATTCTTAAAAGGAGCAACTTTGTTGGATGACATAAAAGGATGATCATTTCTAGTAGCAAGTGGCCAACCTAGAAGCGTTGCTGGACTCCGAGACTTATTGTCAGTCATGATATGGACAAGTTATAGAGAGGGGGTATACTAATACTTGGACCCTAAGACATAGAAGTCTCTAGGTGGGCTGCAGTAAAGAAGAACGATAAATGAAAAGATAGAGAATTCAGTAGCATAATTAAAGAGTTTAGGCCATAGTGTTGCTGGGAAATAAATCAATTAATATGTATGCATTGTGTGAGTTTTCATGTTATCTATGTGTGTTCAATTCGTAACATCCGTGGGAACTGAAACAAAAAGATTCGTCTGTCTACGAACTCAACTTTTAGGTTTCCAGGTTCTATCTCTCGAATCTACATTATTACATAGTCATATTCATTTACATTATTATGACAATAATCATTTGCTATACATCCAGGCGGTTTTGCTTACCACTGGTGCCTGGATCCAGGCGACCTGTTAAGCAGTTTTGACTTAAAAATCACTCTATTTTTATGTCATTAATATATATATATATATATATATATATATATATATATATATATATATATATATATATATATATATATATATATATATATATATAAGCCATTGGCTTACTGCTTGCACCTGGACTCTACCTCCAGATCAATAGTCCAGGCCACGTCGTCATTTCACATCAGATTAAATTTGTCTATCTTCTTGTGACCATAACTTTTTAAGTACAAGTGGCTAAAGACAAACACTAGACAAAAAAAGTAAAAGAAATTAGATGGGCAATTTCTTTTGCTGGTGCCAGATGCCAACAGCCGCCTGGTTCGTCCAGGTGCTTTTTTAGAAGCCTTTAGACAAGCTTTTGGGCAACTTTTTCACAACTTTTTGGTGGCTTTCTTTACAACTTTTGCTTAACTTTTTAGTATTGTCCAGGCGCTTCCAGCGTATTGCAGACTTCATGCCTAAGCGTCACCTCCAGGTGCTTCCAAACTCTAAGTCCAAGCACCTCCAACAGCTCCTAGACATCATGTCTAGGGGCCACCTCCAAGTTCTTCCATATTTCATGTCTATGTGTCACCTCCAGGAGCTCCTAGACTCTAAGTCCAGGCGCCTCCAAACTCCATGTCCAGGCGTGTGATACCCTTGCCACAATAACCTCAATCACTACACCCAGGATTAATTCATATAACCCACAATCATAAATAAATTCCAAATACTTAATACAGTATAGGAAATTTGAGAGTACATAACTGAAATTAAGTCAAACATACTACATAGTTTACATGGTTCCATTCTAAGTCTACATACTCAATTTATTACAACCATCCCAATTAGTTCCAATGGAATCTCCATTATTCAATTACCGATTGAGTAGTAGTGATCTTCGAAAATTTCAAAACTTGACCTAGCTAGAAGGTCCAACAACGGATTGACATTTTCCTGAAAAATTTCAAAAATTTCATATAGCTTCAGAAGCATCGATTTAGTAGTTATAGCTCGATAGCCCATGACGATGATGCACAACAAAGAAAACGGAACATGCAATAACATGTAAACAAACAACAATGTGCATCAAAATAAACATAAGTTAGTAGAGTGCCAAATGAATATGAATCAACATGCTCAATGATTAACCGCTAACATAAAACAAATGTAGACATATACAATCCTACGTACACACAGTGGGTGCGTTAAATAACTTTAATTTTATATTATTTCTCCTTGGACTTTCAACCGGGATCACAATTAACCCCACTGTGTGTTTAACAACACCACATTGGACCTGTAACATTATTCATAGGAAAATACCATCAATGTCTGATTGTCGTTAATTTTCATCAAATTTCACAAGCTAAAGTGCTCAACTTTGAACCCACCATCCTACGATTAATAACTAAAACTCTAGATTCGGATCTTTACTAGGTCCGAAGAATCCATTATTCAATGTTCTTACGTAATGTTAAAATTATATCAAAAATCTGATTTTTAGTCTAAAAGTTTGTGTCTCTTTAACCAGAATCGAAGTTCGCTTGAGCTGAGGCTGACACCTTGAGTCACCCTGCTCCACTCGACGAGTCGAGGTCTGAAATTCGGATCCTCGGCTGAAGTTCTTTTATACCGGAGACATACCCCAATTTTTTGACCCATCACAAGTTCGGGTCACACCCGAAGTTTGATCCTACCCAAAGTTCGAGTCTTAACACTTAGAAGAAATCTTATTTGCTTGATGTTCTTGGCGACTGGCCGAGTCACCATGATCTACTTGACGACTCGACCTGCAGTTCAGCATGTCACAGCCTTTGGGTTTTGCTTAAAAATTCTCCAAACCCATTTTTATTAAGACAAATCATATATTAACATATATTGAGTGTTTCTAAACTATTTTCCCTAACAATAACACTCGTTTTTATTTTGTCCAGATTTGACCAAAAATGGGGAAAAACTTCAAGAACAATAAAGTTCATAAAACATCATATTTCTAACCTTCTTGATTGAATCCGTGAATGATTCTTGTTTCTGATGATTCTAAGGACTTCAAATGATGTTTTTCAACTATAAAAACATTCATGAAACAACAAATTATCAAAATTAAATACCGAATTTTTCATCTTAAACTCATCTAAAAAACCCTAAATTAAAAATCATCTTTCTTACCTTTAATCAAAATTGAATCTCAATATTTTAAGCTTCAATCCACGAATTTCTTCAACCAAATTCGAATTCCAACAGATTCTTAAGAGAGGTTTGGGTGTGATTTGGAGGTGAAAACTTGCAAATGTGAGATTGAAAGATTTTAAGAGTATTTTATTCTCATCTATAGGTTATTTACACAAGTGATCCCTCCACTTGTATATCTTCTTTAAATGAATTTTCAATTCTTATATTTTCACCACCAACATATATATTTCATCATACTTGTTTATAAATTGAAATTCTAAAATCTCTTAATTATTTAAGATCAATCCTCTATTAAATTCCCGAATAAAGAGACTTTCATTAATAATCCAACTCGATTACATTTAAATATGTAAGGTCTACACAACACGGATCTATCTAGACGCGGAACCGTCAACGAGTGCGGAATCCTCGTCAACGGATAGACGGTAACAACTCTCACTAGGAACACGGAGACTATCAATAAGCTGCATGAACTACGACGGACGCACCTACGAATTGATTCTCTCCGAAACAACACTAAGACTGATGATAAACTCGAAATCGCCTTTTGCTTAATCTCTCTCGAATTCTGCAAAAAGTCTGATAATTATTCGAGTCTATCCCTAATTATAGAGGCTAATTCGAGTCTGCCATGGGCCAAACTCGAATCAGGCCCAAGGCCCATTCGAGTTTGTCCCATCTGACACTCTCGAATCTGCCTAAGGAGTACATTCGAATCTGCTAACAGATTCGAATCTGATTAACTTGTGAATTCGAAATTAACCTAAATTCGACTTTCACATATTAAACCTGTGTTTGAAACTTATGTTTTTAACTTATGTTTGATTTTATCTTTGATCTTTATGTTTGAACTTCTTGTAATACGTTACATTAAGTTCAAACACACAAACAATAATAATTATCAACATATATGAACATATATATCAAATACTTGCTAAAACCACAATGTTGGATCACTTAGACTGCTATCGTCACACAGGGTGTACCAACAGACTCCCCCTGGACGATAGCTTCTAATAATTCACACATTTGATTAAGTACTTTGTTTATTATTTATTCAAACTGCTTCCAGCATACAAACCCTGCTCAATACACACTTTAACTACATTCTCATACTTTCTAGCCTCACTATCCATATGAGTGTCGCTTGAGATCTTATGAGCATGTAGTACTTGAAGGTCATCTCTAGAAAGGTGAAGAGGATCATAGACTCTAAGAATCACTCTTTCTTGAAAATCTTCCATCACAGCTTCTCCCGTTTCACTTTCCACATACCACCAGTTTAGGTTTTTCATGACGTCCTGTGGCATTGGCTTGAGTGGTACCTTTCTCAGACATCTCACTGGTCTGTATTGTATCTTCATCCATGGACGCCCAGTCAGAGGATCAATTCGAGAATGATCCATTACTCGCTTACCTATCCTCGGATTGAGACGTTCAAACTTCCTCGACCTTCCTTCTTTTCTTATAATCTTGGAAATTATTTCTGCGTAAGGGTCGTTGCCGATATTGATTAGTTCTTTCCAAGCTAACGCCTTTATCTCAATCTTCGGCAAGGAGTTGAATACTTTTAGAGATCTTCTGAGTTACTGGAGACCATCTTTTCTTTTGATTATGAATAGCTGCAATTCCCGATCAAAGAACCAGCTTAATATACTTCCTGACAGCTTTCCAGTATCCGGCAGCCTCATCTTCTTCTTCAACTCTAACTCCTTCTGCTCTGCCCTGAACCATAGTTTTCTTTTCTCTTCATTGGTAAGCTCTCTGGCAGTCTCTTCTATTGATGAATCAACATTTAAAGCAGCATTGACTACTTCTATGTTAATCACATTATTTCCATCTATCATATAAGTATCCGTGATTGGGTTTTGCTGAACAATGATCTCATTTGGCTTCATCATCTTCATCAGCACAAACCTCATTATCGGACTTCCAATAAGCTATATCTTCGGGTACAAATTCTCCCTCTTCTAATTCCTCCATATCATCCTCAAAATCAAAGCCCAAGTCCATCGGGTCATCGTCAAGATCCATAAGTGCATCAATCATCTCATTTATCTCAGACTCTGTAACTTTGGATGAACTGGCCTCTCCTTCTTTAGCTCCTGATTGACTCGGCTCCCCCTGAGTCTCAGCATCCTGAGCAGCAGAAAAATCTACTGGCTCATTCTGTCTTTGCGTGCTGGGATCATTGCCATTGTCATCATCATTATCATCATCATCATCCCTGCGCACTTCTACTTCATCACGGCAGGATGTCTCCCCCTGAGCCTTTATATTTTTCATTAATTGCTCAATCAGGGAGCGCATCGATCTTATTTCAGCTGCTTGATCAGCGACAAAAGTTTTCAGCTCCAAGTTCTCTTCCTGTACTTTGTCCACAATCTTTTTCAGGTCAGCATTCTCATTATCCAGATTTGCATTATGCTTCTGAATCTCACCGATAGCCGTTGTTAGGCCTAAGATTTGAATCTGCTGGAAGTCAACTCTATATTTTAGTGCCAAAAACCTTTGATTCTCTGCGTAGGTGGATGGAATGGATTGTATTGGGGTCGGAAGGATGGGTGATGTGATGTACGGTTCAACATGTGGTGGTGATGGTGGAATGGTAGTTTGAGGGTCCTGAGGCTGAGGAATTTCAGGCTGTGCAGCTGAAGCTGAGGTAGCTCCCTGCATGAAACGATGACGCTTAGCCCTTTGCCTTGTCACTAATGAAGCTACTTCTTCTTCTTCAAAATCAGAGTCATCAGACTCCCGTGTTGCTCGTCGCCGTGAAGCTTCTTCATTCACCACCAACCTCGATCCATAGGTTCCTATCTGGACAGACGGTTCTGCAGTGACGGACTCTGGAACTTCAACCTCTATTTCCTCCATATCTTCAGACTCAGTAGCTGACAATGACATGTCATTACCGGTTTGATCAGGTTGATATTCATCTACATCCCTAAGAACATCATCTTCTCCTTCCGGAGGCTCTAGCAATTGATCGACAAGTTCAGCTGTTATCTCTTCATTAACATGAGGACCAGCTTCCCAAATCTCGTGCAGTGTTTGACATAACTGATCAGATTCAATTGGTTTATTTGATGGCTCTGCCTCTTGTGCCTCTTGAGGTTGAGCAGTGGAAGGCCTACTTGCCTGAATTTGACTCGCTGCTGATCGTTGGCGTCTCCTCGGTTGCTGAGCGCGCGGTTGTTGCTGTTGTTGTTGTTGTGGCTGTCTATGCTGAACTTCTACTTCACCTGCCCAATTGGCATCATCTGGTGCCACAAAGTTCCTGTCTATTACAGCTCCAAACAAAGGTCGCTCGACCGGAACCGCTAACCTTCCTCTATGCGCAGAGCAATCAGCAAAAATCCTTTTATCTATAACCGCTACACTTTGAATTTCATTAAGTTGCGGCAAATTTGGCAAGAAGTGCCTTATGAGCATCATCACGAAGCGGGGATAAAGTAATAATCTTTCTCGTTCAGGAGCAGTGATTTGATGAACAAACTCCGAGAAAAACATTTCTAAAAAACTGAAACGCCGATTATACACCAATGTGATAATCCCGGATTGGATCTTCGATACAATGTAGTCAAAACCCGCTTTCTTAGCCGCAAAAAATACCATAAACACATGCGCCAGAAATCTCCATTGCCCTATGAGTCCACTTTTCATATAGGATGCCTTGGTAACGTCCAAACTATAACCCATTCTCAGAAAGGCAGCCTGCCTAATATTTAACAGAAAATATATAGGCCCAGACTCTTCCTCCTGAGTTCCCAGCTGCAGAACCTGACGGAGCATATCAGCAGAAAACACCAACGGCTGTCCTGCTATCCTTGTCCTTAGAACAATTGGGGTGACGGTACAGTCAACTTGCAAATGTTCATAAAACTGCCGCACATAGGGAATAACGATCTGAATGTTATGGGATAATGCGAACGAAATCCTAGACTCCACTAGGAAATCTACCATCTGACGGAATCCCTGCGCTTCAGGGATATTATGATCGGGGGGAATGACCATATTATGCTTAGGCACGAACACTCTATCTGCCATGTCTGCACAATAGATAAAATATTAGAATTATTAAAAATGAATAAACTTGTTTAAATTCAAATTTGTTTTATTTTGAACTTGTGTAAGTACAAAATCTAACACATATGAATTTCTACAAGTTTAACTAAATTTAAATTGAATAATTCAAATAAAAAGACAAATTCGAACAAACAGATTCGAGGAATCTCTTTTTCGAGTTTGATTACAAATTCGAATTTAGTGACCTTCTCGAGTTTACTGACAAACTCGAGAGTGGTCTTGAACAGATTCGAAATTGTCGTCCCAACTCATCACCAAAACCCATGATTTCAACCTTTTTGGACTCAGAAAATTACATTCATTAGCCCTACTAGGTCCTAATCACAGATATTTGCATTGAATTTGACTCTTTACCGGTCCAAACTTTGTACTTTTGAAAAACACGATTTCGACCAATAAACCTTCAAAAATTGGTGATTTTGGCTTAAATAGTGTATAAGACTACTTAAATCTTGTACAAACCAGTTGTTTATACCTAGATCTAGGAGTAGAATCGAACCCACAAGAAAGAAACTCGACAAATAGTTGTGTTTAGTGAAATTGGCAAACTCGAGAACAATAGATTCGAAATCGCTGGATAGATTCGAAGGCACAGATTCGAAAACAGATAAGAGTAATGACCATTACTGTTAACCTATTTATACCACCTACCTTCGAGTCTATGGCGACTTTCGAATCTACTGACAGATTCGAGATCACCCAAATTCGAGTTTAACCTAAACTCGAATTACCCTTTGAAACTTTGAAAATTTCGAAAATTTTGAAATAAATTCAACTTTTTCAACTTTTTCAATCTTATGGTCTAACGGAATAAACTATGCCAAATCTTTTACCCTAAGCACAAGATTTTCACGCAATGTTTATTTTATTCAACTATGAATGCACCCTCAGTAATTTTTGACCTTTTTCCTAAGTAAAATAAAAAAAAAAAGAGAGAAAACCATGAAAAAATTCAAAAAAAGAGAATATCAGAAAAAGAGTTGAGTCTTAGATGAATGTAGAGGTTATGGAATTCTGAGTCTTGGACTTGTGTGCCTTCTTATGTTTTTTGCCCTTCTTGCATGGTAGACACTTGTCCTCGAACTGAAAACTCTTCTTAGGCACACCTTGCACCAACCCATTCTTCGTTATGTAGTTCATTTTTCTTAGGTGCAAGTGAGCCATGCGTCTGTGCCACAACACTAATTCAGTCCCCGAAGCTTTTGATAGTAAGCAGATCGGACCCATCGAAGTATCCGGCTTGTTCATATCGAGCATGTACAAGTCATTCTTCCTTGGAGCCCGCATCAATATCCATTCTTCAGGTATCTTGAATCCCGGTTTTAGCACTAACGCTTCAGTGTCAGTAAACAGCACTGAATTCTTCCTATCACAGATTTGAGATACACTAATGAGATTATGAACCAGTTTATCAACGTGATAAACTTGATCCAAGGTAATCGTCCCATTAGTGACTTCTCCAGTACCAGTGATGGTTCCTCCTTTATTTCCCGCGAATGATACAAATCCCCGATTCCCACCCTTGAAGTCTGTATGGAGACTTCTTTCCCCTGTCATGTGCCTGGAGCATCCACTGTTGACGAACCATTTGTTGTTTGGACCTGTGGTAATCTCCTGCACATGCAAGAAAATAGGTTAGTTATCACGGGGAACCCAAGCCATAACTGACTTGGTTATACCATTCTCGTCCACATACTTAAACTCTTTCAAATACCCATCTCGCCTTTCCGGTGACTTGGGTCGTTGAACAGGAGTTTGTTGTGGTGCCGAGTGATGTAAATTCACTCTTTGCCTTTGAGTAGGCATTTGTTGTGGAGCTCTTGAATAATTCCGATTATATTGCATTTCAGATTGTGATCCCTGAGCTCTAACCGGTGTGTGATGCCTAATAGGAGTGTGTGACCTAACCGGAGTGTATGCTCTGCTAGGTGTTGTGCTCCTATATTGTGGTTGAGGTCCAGACCTAGATTGATTTACGACTCGATTCGGTGAATTAGTCCTAACCACTTCCTTTGGTCCAACCTTTACCGGTATTTGTTTCACAACTTGTTTTGGTGCGGCCTGCACAGTTTTCTCGGTACTCTGAGAACTACTAGTGCTCGCCACACTTGTTGAGGGCTTAACTGGTGTTGGCTTCCCTGTCTTTGGTGTAACATCAGTTTTCCTAAGCGGACAGTTAGAAGCAACATGCCCCTTTTCATGACATCTAAAACAGGACATCTTGTCAATGGACTTCTTATGTGTGCCCTTAGTCTTAGGTGTCTCACTTGTGTCCTGGTCTTTTTGAACATCTATTGCGACTGGTTCATCGTCCTGATCATTAAAAACAATTTTATGTTTTCCTGCAGGTGTTTCACTGGAAGAAGACACAAATTTGACTTTCTTAACCTTGACGGTTGTATCAGTCACCTTAGGTGTATTTTCTTTTACAGGCTCAGATATAGGTGTAGGTATGTCCTCTAAGTCTACTGATTTGTCAGTTTTCTCTTGAGGTTGAGGCACGTAGTTTGCATTAAAAGGAGGAGGAATCTCATGAAATCCTAGACCTACAGGCTTTTTAGATTGGCGTTGAGCATCTAAAACTTTCCCTAGGTTCAGACTTGAGTTCCTAAACTTTTCTAGCTTACTATTGGCCTCTGCTACCTTCACCTTAGTTTCAGCTAGCTCTATGTCTTTGTTCTTAAGATCTTTGGTCAAGGCCTCTACATGCTCATACATCAGTTCTAACCTAACACACTGCTCACTTAGCTTGTCTTTCAGAACTATTACATCTTGAGCATCAGCCTTAAGTTTTTCCTTAAGATCTTGCTTAACGTCATTTAGGCTAGCATTATCAGATTTTAAAGACTCATTTTGAGCAGATATGTTCTTATGTGATTCTAATACTAGATTTAATCTGTCGTTAGAAGTAACACATAACATACATAATTCATGAAAAAGAGAGTAAGTCAGACTAACCTTTGTGTGGTCGGATTCCACGTTGGCCATTTGAGCGGCAAACTCCAGAAGCGTCTGATCATTCGTCATCTCCACCCACATCGGACTGCTGTCCCTTGTGGTCTGCTCTTCCCCTTCACATCCATTCTCAGTGACTTCAGCCATGAAGGCTCTAGCATTCGATTCCGGATGTGAGCTCCAGTCGTATGTACCATCCAGCTGTCTGTCTGATGTGACGTTTGATAATAGACCAGCTAGATTGGCTTGACCAGAAGATGAACTCGGAAGGTATCTCAGTTGAGACTGATTCTGAAACTGTCCATGATGCTGATTCTGCCCTTGGTAAGTATCTACCTTCGGTCTCCGACATTCTCTGGCGAAGTGTCCCAGACCTTGACAATTGTAGCATTTGACTTTGGACTTATCAAAGCCAATCCCCTTGTTATTCATCGTCAGATTCCTCCGAGTCCGTTTGATGAATCGTTTAACCCGTTGGGTTACCATGGCCAGTTGCCATTTGAGATCCATTTCCTCAAGATCGTCAGGGTCTACCTGATCATAGTCTTCATCCCAGAGAGCAGGATCGTTTGTTTTCCCCTGAACGCAGTTTCCATACGCGGCCACAAATGACGCAAGCAAGTTCAAATGCTCTTCGGCCGATTTAGCGCTCATGGGCATCTTAGAGTAGCCCTGAGATGTTGATGCCTGTGCTGCTTGAGGTTGCTGTTCTTCCGATCTTCCCAACCCTAAGAACGCTCTAGCCATTGTGTCATCAGTCTCCGCTGGTGACGACGTTTCTCCGGTGAAAAACGCTGTAGCAGTCTTCAGATCAGCTGCCGTTGAAGGTTTCGTTAATTTTCCAAAATACATGGCTGGATTTTTGACTTGTTCATAATCCGTTTCGGCCTTCAGTAGCTCGAAATGATACGCCCGCAACGTTCCCACTATATCCTCCAATGATTGGGTATAATACTTGTCTTCATTAAGCTTAATCATGGCCACATACATCGCCCACTTGGCTGGTAAGGCATCAAGAAGCTTGTTGTTCTTTTCTGTGTCATTATACTCAATCCCATGACTTTCAAGTTCTGTCAACAGATGGTAAAAGCGGGTGATGGTATCGTCCATCTGTTCATCCTTCAAAGACTTGAAAATAGCAAACTGCTGTTTCAACAATTCCATGCGCTTCCTTCTAACCCTCGGATTACTCTCACACCTCTTTTCCAGTGACTCCCAAAGTTCCTTAGATGTCTTTTGAGTCCGGAATGTGTGTAGTATATCTTGAGGCAAAGCCATTCGAATAATCGAGAAAGCTCTGTTCTCGGCTTCATACAGTTTCTTATCATCCTCCTTTATCATTTGGTATGATAAGACTCTTTGACGGCCTTCAACTTCTGAAATAGGTGGAATGTATCCTTCGTCAATACATACCCACATGCGCATGTCGTTGAAACGCACAAAATCGGCAAACCGATCTTTCCACCAATAATAATCTTCGAGTTTCATCAGCTTAGGCGGAGTGTTTTCCTTCCCGACCTCATGATCCATTTCTAGAAACTTTTGAAGATTTGACATAGTTTCAAAATTAATTGAATTGAACGTAATAAATTTAATTGGAAACTAATGTAAGTTAATTCTTTCGAATTTAGATAGATTCGAATATAATTAAATTTAAATTTATTTGGGATTAAATTCGATTAAGTTTTGTAATTCAATTAAATTCGAAATTGATGACAGATTCGAAAGTCTCTAAAGTCGAAGGTCAGGATAAACTCGAATACCCTGCAGTTTCGAAGCACCCCTGTTCGACTATAGGCCAAACTCGAATCAAACTCGAAGCACAGCAAACTCGAGAAGCCTAATCGACTTTAGCACAAACTCGAAGTAAACTCGAACCTTACTAAACTCGAAAAACTCTTAATCAAGCTCGAAAGGAGCGGATTTTGGTTAGACTCGAGACTAAGTAAAACCCTAATTACTCCTAACAGATTCGAGCGCCGCAAACTCGAAGAACGGCTAATACTTCGATTTCTTTATGTTTTACAGATTAAATCAATATTTTTACAACGAAAAATATTGATTTCGATCAAAAACGTGAAAAACACGAAGTATTTCCCGGATGACAATTTGCTAAGCTCGAAAAACACGAAAACACGAACTTGAGAGAAAAACCATCCAAAAGCGTCAAGAAACCTAGGATGTATCTAGATGAACACGAAGAACACTAAGAACACCCCGCTGGCTCTGATACCACTTGTAAGGTCTACACAACACGGATCTATCTAGACGCGGAACTGTCAACGAGTGCGGAATCCTCGTTAACGGATAGACGGTAACAACTCTCACTAGGAACACGGAGACTATCAATAAGCTGCACGAACTACGACGGACGCACCTACGAATTGATTCTCTCTGAAACAACACTAAGACTGATGATAAACTCGAAATCGCCTTTTGCTTAATCTCTCTCGAATTCTGCAAAAAGTCTGATAATTATTCGAGTCTATCCCTAATTATAGAGGCTAATTCGAGTCTGCCATGGGCCAAACTCGAATCAGGCCCAAGGCCCATTCGAGTTTGTCCCATCTGACACTCTCGAATCTGCCTAAGGAGTACATTCGAATCTGCTAACAGATTCGAATCTGATTAACTTGTGAATTCGAATTTAACCTAAATTCGACTTTCACATATTAAACCTGTGTTTGAAACTTATGTTTTTAACTTATGTTTGATTTTATCTTTGATCTTTATGTTTGAACTTCTTGTAATACGTTACATTAAGTTCAAACACACATATAATAATAATTATCAAACATATATGAACATATATGTCAAATACTTGCTAAAACCACAATGTTGGATCACTTAGACTGCTATCGTCACACAGGGTGTACCAACAAAATACACAATTGAAACTTAATATCCTCAAATTACAATAATGAAAATCTTAGGATGTTACAAGGCACCAATTCCAGGCGACTCCAGACTCCATGTTCAGACGCATCTAGACTCGAAATCCCGGCGCTACGTTGAAGCGCATCTAGGCGTCACAATTGGGCTCATCTAACTCTAATCTAGGCACTTCCAGCCTCCACGTCTAGACGCCTCCAGCCTTCAAATCAAGGCTCTAGAACCATCACTGTTGAAGGATATGGTTTGGCACAAGCACACGTTGTTGGCATTTCAACGTTCGCCATACAAACCAAGAACAATGTGTTGCCAAATGGCTTGAACATGGGTTGTCTTAAATTCACACTCTTCGTCACAAGCACACGTATACAGATCTACGAGATAGAAAATCTCATATATGGGTTCACTGTGTGTCTACCCGCAAGTTACAGTTTATACGAACAAACATGTGGATTCAAGTACTTCCGGCAAGGGATGCCTGATAAGACTTTATTATTGTGTATTTCCAGTAGTTTTAACGGCTCATATATGCACATATACTTCATAACTATCATACTTTTACCTCATATTTGTGTTTCAGGGTCCGGAAGTTATTCAGAGCACCACGAGAAAATTCAGCGCGAACCGAGCAAGTCGGGGAGTAGGGCTACGCCCAGGTCTACGTTCCCCCTACGCTCCAAAACGATAAACTTCCAGTTCAAGATCAGTTCCAGCGCAGGCTGGCTGTACCCCCGGCATAGGGGGGGCGCAGGGTGACGCCGCTGCGGCGCAAAAATGTTGCAGACGCATTTTTGAGCCCAAAACCCTAAACCATTCGTCCTCTATAAATACCGAATGTTTGCAATCGTTTTTGGAGTCCCGAAGTGTTGAAAGAAGCGGCGAAGCTCTGCCGGAGTTCATTCACGATTTGATTACGAAGACGGTGGATTGCACCCGTTCGAACCTACGATGATGTCTCCAACCATTCTCGGTGAAGAGCACACGATGAGCGGCTAAATCACAATAATCATTTGTGGAGAATCTACAGCTAAGTGTTATTTTATTGAACATTAGTTTGTATTGATGTGTGTTCATACCTTTTTCCATCGAGTCAGTTCAGACGTGAGATGTAGTCGTTCTTTGTCTAAACCGAACTTGGAACAAGCCTGAAACATGTGTAATCCCGTTAGAAGTGGGCCCAGGCCGTGAGCCTCGGGAGCCACCTCCGACGGTCAAGTCAGAATATGACCGGTGATCTAATATATCACAATAAATGTATGTGTATATGTGTGTCTAACAATATATGTTATGAGAGAATAAATAGAGAGAGAGAGATCCACATGAGGGAAGATAAGTTCACGTCAGGTGGACCATAACCTCTTGGAAGAACCGCCTGGAACTAATGGTGGTGTAGTCCAGGTGCTGCAGTTAAGGATACAGGGCATGTCGAGGAAGGAAAACCACATGGAATTACCGCCTAGAACTGATGGTATTTAGTCCAGGTGCTGCTGTTGATGAAGCAAGGTGCATGGAGGGAAAGAAACCTCCTAGGAGAACCGCCTGAACTGATAGTGCGTAGTCCAGGTGCTCTACCAGGCCACTGGTAGAGTGTGAGAGAACTTAAGGGTGCATCTTTTAGTGCCAAAAGAGGCACCGTGGAAAAAAGTCCCTCTCCTCCTAAAAGGGAGGAGTATTTATAGGCAAGCGTAAGTGGTCTATCAGGGTTTCAAATAAAATGGGTTGGGCCAAGAGACGCCCAAAGGTTAATAAATGGGCCACACAATTATTAATGGATGGGCTACACAATCAATGTGTTTTATGATTATTAAATATTTCTTGTTACACAAATAATGTACTATTGGTTATCAATATGATTGAATGATTTAATTGGTAAAATCAAGATATTTCATAGTGGTGTAATTATTTGTGCCGAGTCCAATAGTTTAGGGATTAAGACAATTAATGTATATTGCATGCGCTATGCCGAGATTTATTGATTAAAGTGTTCATGATTAATATGACTGCGTAATTGGTTATGTCTATGTGACCATTGAATGATATTCAATTAAGTAATAAATTATGTCGTAGTGAATTCGTAAATGGTTATTTTCAAATTGCGTTGTTAATCAATTCGTTACTTGTTTACCGTTGTTTTAATTATAATTTAGTCGTAATCATTATTCCAAAAATATAACTCATTTCAGAATTTAATCGCTTTCAATAAACTTAAGAAACTACCAATTTAACCCTTATAAACCTACATGCTCCCTGAGGATTCGCCCATTAGTTCTCTACGCTAAAAGTTAGATTTAAGGTAATTTCTACGGGTCACAACGACGGCTCGTCAGATTTTGGCGCCGTTGCCGGGGAGTGGTAACGTTAGTTAGGGCTAGAAGTTAGCTTTTTGGCCTTAGTTTTATGTTTTAAATTTTAAGTGCTCTAGTTTAATTTATTTTAATATTTAATTTTTATTATTATTAAAATCACATAAAAACTAAAAATTCAAAAAGGTAATTGTAGTCCTCTACTTTACCATAAAAACTATAATTACTTTAATTAGGTAATTTAATTTGAAGTTTTTAGTAGTTTATGCTCACACGTTGATTGGCCAAAGGATTGCCACTATGATTCGAACCCGAAATCGAAAAAGTAGCTAAATCTAATCGAAAGACTGTCAGGAAGAAATTCCCACTTTAGAAATTCCTAATTTAGAAGGTCATCCGATTTCACCAAGAAATCATGATCAAGAAGAATCTGAGCGCGTAGTTGTTACGATGGGAGAAAACACGAGACGTACGGTTGAGTCACATTACCGCCCTAGTGATGTGCCCGACTCGTCTCCGATCCGTTATCCTGATAATGAGAACGAATCCGAAGTTCATCCTCAATTATTTCAAATTCTTACGATCTTCCGAGGGATGCCCAGTGAGGAACCATACGAACAGTTAGCTGAGTTCACAGCTATTTGTAAAGCAAACCATGTTCGTGGTATAACCACCGATGGTTTAAACATCGATTATTTCCTTTCTCGTTGAAAGTGAAAGGAAAGATTGGTTCGTATCATTACCAACCAATAGCATTACGACATGGGATCAAATGAAGAGAGAATTTGTCAACGAATATTATACAATTAATAAAACTACTAAGAAACGAAAGAGATCACCAGTTTTAAATAAAAACCTGGTGAACAATTTTACGAAGCATTTGATCGGTTGAAAAAATTTCTAAGAGCTTGTCCACACCACGAGATTCCAAAATGGATGCTCATCAAAACTTTCTTTGATGGTGTGAGTCAAGAAAGCCGGAACATGATCACCGCTGCTACTGGTGGCACATTCTTAGGTAAATAAGATGATGTGGCTTGGGAATTACTGAATCAATTCAGTAAAGGTCTCAAAGTTCAAGCTGGATGTGAGAATAATACAGTAGTTCAGGTGATGGGCATAGACAATGCCTGGAAACGAGAAGTGAAGAGTGAAATCTCAGAACTCGGGAAGAAGATAAATCAATTGATAAAGGGTTCTATCCAAAACCCCGCTGCATCAGTTAATTACGTAATATGCGGTGATCCATCTCATCATTCTGAAGGATGTCCTCGCGTGCAACCCACTGAAGAATATGCTAATGAAGTATATGGTTTTAGAGCGCATCGAGAGAGGGATAACCCATTTTCGGAAACCTATAATCAGGGATGGAGAAATCATCCTAATTTTCGATTGAAAAATGATCAGCCTACCAATCATCAATCCAAACCAATGTATGAACCACCACGAAGTGAATATCAATATGGTTCGACTTCTGCTGCTAAGTATGAGCGATATTACAATCCGAACGAACGTGATCAACCTCACTTTCACGTGGAAACTAATATGAGTTCTTCGCAATTTTTGGTGTTTGCGGAATTTATGAAGCAACAATCGGCTTTTAGCGAGATGCTGAGTCGCCAAATGGGTCAGCTAGCCGAACCGCTCACAAGACGAGAGGAGTGAAAACTTTCGAGTAACACTGTATAAAACCCTTCGCATGCACACGACAAAGAAAAGAAGCATGAATTGAATGAAGTATCTAAGGTGACTACTCTATGAAGTGGTAGAACGGTGGATAATAAGATCGAGATGCCAAAGGAACAAGAGGTAGAAGAAGACACTGACACTGAGGTCGTGTTTGAAGAGATAGCAGATCCTAAAAAGAAGGAAGTTTCTAAGAAAGTTACTTTCAAGGAATCGATCATGGCAAATATCCCACCTTCCAAAGTTGGGGAGGCGGTGAAGGATCAGGACACCACAGCTCCTCCTCCTTACCCCGCTGCTTTAGAAAATCCGAACTCATCTCCATATAGAAGAAGAGGTCCACAACTCGAGGATTTGTGGGACTTATTTAATAAAGTTAATATCAATATCCCATTGGTCAAGGCTATTCAACAAATACCCTCTTATGCCAAATTTCTTTAAGATCTCTATACGCAGGAAAGAATGTTTAAGATCTCGCTTCCCAAGCAGATCAACTTAATTGAGCAAGTTGGTGCAGTGATCTCTAATTCCTTGCCACCAAAGATGAAAGATCCTGGATCACCGTTAATTCCAGTGACAATTGGCAATGTGCAAATTAAGAAGGCACTACTCGACCTTGGAGCCAGTGTAAATTTTGCCTGGGAATTTGTTTGACAAACATGATCTAGGCCAATTACAAACCACTGAGATTATTCTATAACTGGCAGATCGGTCAACAAAATATCCAAGGGGTATCTTATCGGATGTTATAGTAAAAGTCAAAGATTTTTATTATCCGGTCGACTTCCTAGTTTTAGATACTAAGAGTTCTTTTGGTGAGAATCAACCGGCCATTATCTTAGGCAGACCGTTCTTAGATACAATTAATGCTCAAATCAATTGTAGAACGGGGGCTATAGATATTGCCTTTGGAAATCGCAAGCTGCGATTAAATGTGTTCAATGCTTCCACCACTGTTTCAATTGATTCAGAATGTTACATGATAGATGTGGCGGATCAGCTTAAGCAGCACAGTTTACTAATCAATGCCAAGGATACCACCAAATTATTCTTTGCTGAGCAAGAAGCTGCTAAGATGAACTTTGATAAATGCAATGAGCTTGAGGCAAACATAGATCCCACGCTGGAACCTAAAAAACCACCGTGGACCCATAAGACTGAAAAGCTACCCACTG
This sequence comes from Centrapalus pauciflorus, assembly GCA_020465985.1. Taxonomy (NCBI): domain Eukaryota; kingdom Viridiplantae; phylum Streptophyta; class Magnoliopsida; order Asterales; family Asteraceae; genus Centrapalus; species Centrapalus pauciflorus. Next base: position 294,208 of record JAANYP010001860.1, on the reverse strand, counting down.
ATATCGCTCAATCTGCAAGGCCTTCTATAGAACAACCACCTATTCTAAAGTTAAAAGCCTTGCCTATGCATTAAAATTATGCCTTCTTCAGTCAGAATGACACTCTATCAGTCATTATTTCATCTGATTTGACCGAGGCAGTACTAGTAAAGTATAAAAAGGCAGTAGGTTGGTCAATATCAGATTTGAAAGGAAGAAAGTATAAAAAGGCAGTAGGTTGGTCAAAACTGAAATTATGCTTGTTCAAATTTATGTAGATGACATAATATTTAGTTCTACTAATGAACCGTTATGCAAGAACTTTTCACTGCTCATGAAATCTAAATATGAAATGAGCATGATGGGTGAACTTACTTTCTTTCTAGGATTACAAGTTAAACAAACCACACATGGAATTTTTATTAATCAAAGAAAGCATACACTGATATTGACCATCAAAACCCCTATGGCAACCAATGTAAAATTCGATGGTGATGCCTGTTGCAAAGCTGTTTCAGTAACAGCTTATAGAGGCATGAATGGGAGCTTGCTATATTTAACTACTAGGGTTTGTTACCTATTTTTGTGCTAGGTTTCAAGGTGATTCAAAAGAATCGCATCCAGCTGCTGTCAAAAGAATCTTCAGATACCTAAAGGGTACACCGAGTTTGGGTCTTTGGTATCCTAAAGACTCCAGCTTTGAACTAATTGTTTATTCAGATTTTGATTTTGCAAGCTGCAGGCGAGACAAAAAAAGCACAACAGGTGGATGTCAACTCCTTGGTGGTAAGTTGATCAGTTGGTGCAGCAAGAAGTAGAATTCTGTTTCTACTTCTACTGCTAAAGCTGAGTACATTACTGCTGGTAGCTGCTGGGGGCAGATTCTATGGATGCAACATCAGCTTGAGGATTACGGCCTTGTATATAGGAATACTCCTATTCTATGTATTAATACAAGTGCCTTAGCTATCTCCAACAATCCAGTCTTTCACTCAAGAACAAAGCATATTGAAGTCAGACATCACTTTATCAGAGATCACATCCAAAAAGGTAATGTGGAGGTAAGCTTTATTTCCACAGAAGAACAGCTTGCAGACCTTTTATCAAATCTCTTGATGAAAATAGGTTTAATTACCTTGTAAGTATGCTGGGTATGTAAAATAAAAGTCACTAAGTATCATTGAAGTTCTAAAGATCACTTGTTCTAATCTGTCAAAATTCATCAGAACAGCTTGGACAAAATAGGTTTTACTTGTCCTATTTTTAGCCAAGTTTGAACAATACAGCTGTTTTCATATAGCTGCTCAGGTTGCATGAACAGCTTTAAGAATGATCAGCTTGTGATGAAACCTGTTCATCACAAGTTTGAACAATAACTTAGAACATTAGTTTTAGTTACCTTTCTTCACATTTAAGTTACTTAAATTAAGTATTTATTTAACTTATTTACCCGCGGATAATGTTTGTTAACGTGTGTTAGTAGTTAAAAAAGTCAACTTGGTCTGACAACCGTTTTGAAATGGCAAATCGTTCCGTTTTCCGTTAAGAACATTTTAAATCAACCGCCCAAACCTTTCTCTCTCCTAGTCACTCACATTCAAATCCTATAAACACCCAAACCACTGTTTCATCTTTTCTTCTACTTTTGACAAAAGGACTAAGTTTCTGACGTTGTGCATTTCCTCTACTTTCCCAAATGACTCACAAAACAACCCCCTTTTACTTGTGTTCGTTGGTGATGATCTTGAAAAACATTCTTCTGTCACCCCAATGCTCACAATCAAATCCACAAACTATATTGCTAACCTGGACATTCCCAAAAATTATGTGGGAAAAGGCTATGATTCAATGGTGGAGTTTTTGCAAGCCCATCCCCTGCTCTATGCAATGACTGGCTCTCCTAGTGTCCTGTATCAGGAGATAGTCTATGAGTTCTGGTATACTTGCTCATATGATCAATCTACCATAACCATCAGGGGAACTATTGTCAATGGCACTCAATCCATTGAGATCACTACTGCTTTTCTCAGGGAAGTACTACATCTTCCCATTGCTGACAAATATGACAAAGCACAGCCTGAGGACGAACAGATGGGAAGCCTGCTACGCTTCTGTGGTGTAGCAGAACCAAAAGTGGGTGCTACCTTGTTTAGAAAGGATTTATCTCCTACCTACAGTTTTCTATTTGCCTAAGTGGTAATGAGCCTAAGCTGTAAGGTAGGCTCCTTTGATCAACTCAGAAGAGATGAGATTTTTCTGCTGTCCTGCAGTTTTTGGATGGGAAAACACTGAAGATGGCAAGGTGGATTTTCCTGAACCTGAGGAATCTTGTGGAGAAACAACGACGTCCAGCTGCTGTCGGATATCCAAAGTTCCTTAGTCTCATTTTCAAACATGCATGTGGTGAACAACGCTACAATACTCAACCATACCTCTCTACTACTACATTTCCAGTTATTGGAAATAGGGTGTTTAATGCCCCAGTTCTTGAAAATGAACCTCCTCTGTCCACTCCAATGAGAAGGTTGCTTGGTTTAGTGGAAGGACCTTCTACTCAGAAGGTGGATCCAGTTTCTGCTCCCAAGGGAAAATCCAAATCATGGCCCAAACAGATCAAAAGCTTGCAATCAAGTGAAGCTGAGCCTGTCCACAAGAAGGCTTAAACAACTAACTTTGCCCCAACAGCCTAAGTGGCTGAGGGGGAGCAGACTGCTCACCCTGGTTCATCAGTTAAACCTGAAGCCTCTGTAGTTGGTGCCTTCGTGGCACCTGAGACCATGGAACAGGCTGAACCTCCTGTTTCTGACCCAGTCTCACCTCCAGTCCAAACATAACTCCCCACCAGTTTGCCTCAATCACCCACTCTATCCCAATACTCCAGGCTAAGAAGAAAATAATCAGCCAAAAAGAAACCATCCTCCAAAACTAGCCCCTCTGACCCTTCCCAACAGGAGTCAGTTGAAAAGAAGCAACCCCTGCTCCTTATACTTCTCCTATTTTGGGAGAAAGTGCACCAAAATTGGAGCAGCCTTCAATCCAACAAGAGTCCACCCTAAGTCAGCCTAGGCCCTCTGGTTCCTCTCAATAGGAACCAGTTGTACAAACGGAGACCACCACACCAACTGTCCAAGCCTCTTAACAGGCTGAAAATATTGAAAGACAGGAGCCCTCTCCACTCCACACTGAGTCCACATAGTCACCACCTTATACTTCTCATACACAATCTTAGACTGCACGAGGTGCCCATGTTGCTGGAATAGACCATCTAGCAGATCAACCTCAAACTTCTGCTCCTGGTGATGCAGCTGTTCCACACCAAACAGCTGTTAAAGGACCAATGACCCAAGCTGATTAACCTCAGGGAATAGAACATCCCTTTGGTGAGGCTGCTCCCCAAGTGCACATTCCATCATCAGCTTTCACCACTGATGATGTTGAAATGCACATCCCATCTTCCCATGAAGAGGTGGTTATACACCAAGGCACTACTAAGGGAACCACCACTGGTCTTTATGAAGGTGATACATTACCAATAGCATCTGGAACACCACCAACTCCTATCCCTTCACCTCATGATGCCGATACAGCCACTGCTGAAGGTCCCCTTGACCATTCCAAGCTGGGCCATTTAACTTATGCCCAGGATATGGAATTACTATCTAAAGTATCTCTACATTTACCAACTGAACCCCATACTCCTCAATCCTCACCATCACCATGACACTCCTCACCATCAACCCAATCAAAACAGTCAACCCATACACCTCCATCTCCCAAAGATCTATCTTTGAAGGATCAGCTGTCTGTGCTGACCACCAAAGTTGGCTCTTTGGCAAATTCTATGACCTCCCTCCCATCCATTATTTCAGACTCTATGTTTGCCCAACTTCAGGGGTTCCTTGATTCGTTCTGGTCTTCTTTTCCAATCCCTGCTCCCTAAGCTGACCATTCTCCTCAGCTGCTTGCATTCACTGCACAGCTGCAACAACTATCCTCATCCCTTTCATCCATTTTTTCTCATCAACAGGACTCTGTGTCCACACTGTCAGTTGTTTCCCAACAGCTTTCAGCCCTTGTTGAAACTTGCTCAAACACTCTCCCATCCACTTTAGCCAGCCTTAATACCTTAGTGGTCTCTCTGTCTAATTCAGTGTCCTCAAACTTTGATGATATGCAAGATTCTTTTGAACTGACTCTTGCACAGCTTCAAATTTGGTGTTCACAGCATCTGACAAAGAAGCTATCTCCCAGTTGTCCTCCCTTGCAACCTCTCATTTTTCTTCTCTTCACATCTGTATTACCCAATTAGCAGAGGTTAAAGAAAACTTGGCTTTCTTAGTGCATAGCCTTGTTGGTTCTTAACCTGTTTCCAAACCTACCAGTACCCAGCCTGTTGGATTCATTCCTTTAGGTTTACCTGTTGTTGAAGGCTCTGTGCCAAACTGGTCTAAGAGGGAGAAGATATCTGCCTTGTAGACCAAGTCTAAGGGGGAGAAATCTTTTTCTCCCTCCAAGGAGAAATCAGCTTTAGTTGGCCATGCAGCAGGTCTTTCACAAACTGGTCTTATTGCAGGTTCTTTTAAAGTCTTTGAAACTACTCAGCCTACACAGGCTAGATCTCCAAGCCATGCACCATCTAAGGGGGAGGAAATTCATTCCTGAGGACAGGCCAAGCAGAAGGAGACATCTGATTTTATAACTAACTGAAGAAGAGGCGGATGAGGAGACTGAAGCTGTTACAGCTAAAACAACAAAGGGAAAAGAAAAGACCTCTTTGGAAATTGACTATCTTAAAGCTGCTAATCTCAAATTTGACAAGTCTTAAGCAAAAGAAATGGGCGTTTCACTGGAGACTTATTTCACATTCAAAGAAGAGTAGCTTGAGATTTTAGAAAGACAAAAGAAGGAAGAAGCCTCTGCCAAAGCTGCCAAGGCCTTTGCATTCAAGGAGGCAAGAAAAGTTAAAATGCACTCATTGGATGTTCAAAGGAAATTGTTAGAGGCTGCAAAAGAATCATTGACCGAGAAAGAAGGAGAAAAGGAGCAGAGTGCACAGGTCTTAGTGACCAAGTCAAAGCCTGTATCCTCCTCAGCAAGAGCCTAAGTGCACATTGATAATGTGGGAAGAAACAAGTTCTTTGATGTTGCAAATAGAAGACTTGCCAAGGAGACTATTATCAAAGTTGTCCCAATCTCAAGGAAAGGTAAATAGTGGAAGCTTCAAATAACCAGGCTAGGTGATGATGGTCCAAAACTTGAACCTTATGAGTCTACTGATGTTGCCTGCATGGGGTACAGAGAATGGGTTGACTTGGTCGTTGCCCTGAGCAGATCAAAATCTGAAACTGCTAAAACTGTGAGGGCATATATCAAAATGCTGATGGAGAAGGTAAATGACCTGGGCTTAATTCCTGTAGAACAAATCAAGGGTACCTCTCTAGTCGAACCCAAGATTAAGCCCACGAGAAAGAGAAAGGATATAGAGCTTGAAGAGCTCCTCATGATGATGGAACATGGCATCCTTGCTGTTGAAATCAAAGGGGAGAATCACAGCCTGCCCAGGGGAGTTGAGCCTAAAGAAGGCAAACTCATAGAAGAGCCTGAATTTGGGGTATTCTTTGTGGACCCCTTACCAAAGAAAATGTGTTTCCCAAGAGCATCTTATTTACATAAAGTTGGTCTTAAGCAGACCATAGCCTTTAGACTCTCCGTTACTTTTAAACAATCCTCAAAATGGAGAGTAGCTAGCTGGGAACATCTTAAAGGTTTCTATGAGAGAGGAGAACTTCATGTTTCTCAGACATGAAGTAGAAGAAATTGAAAAGACCAGCACTTTGAACAATTGTATGAAGGAAGGCCACACCTTGAAGGTCTTTCTACTGCTGAGTAGATGAAGAATGAAAGTTGTCCATAAGTTGGACAGACTTACCATTACTTTCTCCCACCATCAATAGTCCAAATTTTTGAAATATTCCTTGTACATATGTTGTACTTTATTTCATCAGTTGTAATCTATCTTATTACATTAGTTGTAATTTACTTTAGAACATCAGTTGTACTTTTGTAAAACATGTGTTGTTTGTAATCAATATCAGTGTATATATAAACTAATCCTTTACTTTACTTTAATGTTGTAATTTGATTTCAGCACATGTAATGTAAAAATATATAGTGAGCATTGATAAAATCAGCTTACACTGATTATTGCAAATAGGGAGAGATTGTTAGGCACAAAAAGTCCTCAGTCAAACCTGTTATACATTCTAGGGCGAGATTATTAATTAAACCTGTTTGATGCACTTGAAGATATAATTTAAGGCCTCTTAATGCCTTATTGAAACCTGAAAAGTGATTTGCAATATAAGTCAAAGTTGCTTATCCTGTTGTATTTGTTGCAAACTAAGGCAGATTGTCCGAGCTGTTCTATTCTGTTGAACAGGCTGGACATAAACTGTCTACGCTGCTCAAATCTGTTGAGCAGCTTGGACAAATTCAAAGTGTTCTGTTATTTGTGAACAACACATGTTCTTTGTGAACAGGCTAAACACATTATGGAATATGTTTCGTGTGTAACATCCTCGAAATTTAATTATTGTAATTGAAGATAATTAATTTCAATTTCAAATTTATTGTAACCAAGTTGGATTAGGTATGAAGGTTTTGTAAATCGATTGCTATTTTAAGTACTTAAAGAATATTAGGATTTCGAATTATTAATAAGTTTGATAATATTTAAAAATGTTTGTAATTGTAAAAATAAAGGTAAAATTCTTTTTTTATTGAAATCAGATAAGTAGAGGGGTTAAATGTGATAAAAGCCGAAAATGGAGAATATAAGACTATTAGTCTTTCATTTTCTCACTTTCACCTTTTCATCTCCAAACACACACTCTCAATTCTCTCTAGAAATCTCTGCTGGATAGAAAATCACTGAAGAAATTCGTGGATTAGAGCTAGTTATTAACAGGATTCAAGTGGATTCAAGGTAAGAACATAATTTCTAAGTTTGAGGTGATATTTTGAGAGTTGAAAATTCAAATTTCGGAAATTTAATCTGAAGAAAATGTTGTTGCATGTACATTTTAATAGTTGGAAATCATCTAGTGAACATCACTGAAGCCTCGAAAACAAGAATCAACCATTGAATCATCCTAAACAGTAAGAAATCTGATTTTTTGTTAAATTTAGTGTTCTTGAAGAAAACTCTATAATTTGGTTAAATTTGAGTGAATCATTGTGTTTTAGATGGAGAAAATGATGTAGAAACACCCCAATAATGTTAATAAAATGTTTGTATGGATTGCATGTTGTTAAAATTCAGTTTGTCAAATTTTAGAATGAAATTTGTAAGTTGCAAGTTCAGACCTGCTGGTCGAGTCGGTGAGTTGGTGGGTTAACTCGGTGAGTCGCCAAGAACACTTGAACAATCATGTTAATTTTTCTAAGTTTTAGATCCGAACTCGGATAGGACCGGATCAGAAGTCGGATGGACCCGACTTCGGATGGGACCCGAACTCGGATGTGTCAAAAGTACTTCGATGTAACCAAAATCCGGTCGAGGATCTGAAATTCGGACCTCGACTCGGCGAGTCGCCTGGACCGACTCGGCGAGTCGGCCACTATTCATGCGAAATTCGGATGTGGGGTTTTAAGGACCCGAAATTCTGGTTAATCAAACACACTGTTGGGATACCTTATGTAATGTATTAAGGTATGTAAGGGTCAATTGGGAATAATAAAACATCAATTAAGGGGATTTTAACACGAGTTTTGGATGACGGTTCCGAATGTTGTAACACTTTAATTGAAATGAATTGATGCAAATTGACAACAAAAGTACATTGATGATATGTTTATTGCATGAAAATGTAATAGGTCCCTTGTGGTGTTATTTAACACACAGAGGGGTAATTAATTTGTGAATCCGGTTGAAATCCCGAAGAGAAATAATATAATTTAAAACGTCTGCATTTGCTTTATGTTTGCTTTTCCTGTTGAGCCATGTTGTTTCGCTTTCGTTTGGCACTCTACTAACTTGTTTATATGTTGATGCACATTGTTGGTTGTTGTATTTCCGTTCTTTGTTGTGCATCCTTTGATGGATCTGCGGGTCGCAACTATGATCTGATCTTACTAAGGCTATATGACCTCGGAGTGAGGTCCTGAAGAGCATTGTAACATCTCCGATTATTTTATGCCTCAGATGGTTGGTTTTCTTATGCCGAGCGTCGTCTCGAAGGAGCTGCGGCTTGGGTTCCGTACTTTGAGTACGTAGAGAGTATACGGCATGTGTTGCCGGTGTTACTCTTGGGTGGCATCATAAAGACTTGTTGAATGTGTAAAATCTTTTGTACTCACTAACCTTTGCTTACCCCTCAGTTGTTTACTTTTTATAGGAAAGGGAAAATCCGTTGCTGGACCTTCTAGATAGGTTATATTGTGAAGTCTTAGAAGATTCTCTGCCACTCAATCGGTAACTGAAATCATGGGAATAATGTTGTAATATTTAGGTTTGTAGATTAAATTGGAACCTTGTAGCACCATCGAGTGTTTGACACTTGTACTTTAATTTTGTACTATATTGCTTCCGCACTGTATTATGTATTCAGATCATTATTGTATATTAATGTGTTGTAATTAATCCTGGGTGATATAATTGTGGTTATTGTGGATAGGGTGCCACAGGGGATGGTATCAGAGCAGTAGTTTGAGATTCAAGTGTCCGTGAGGTCTTGGTCTCAAACATTAAGGGATGATATGTAGTGATCTTAAGTAATGATCTGAACTAAGACAGATTACGATCTAGTAATTATAGGAAATTTACTTTCATATGGGACAATGGGTGGTGTCTTTAAATAAATGACATGTTTAATAAATTAGTTATATGTTTCAAATTTTAGATCATGTCTGGAGAAGGAATGACACCACAAGAAACCAGGGAAATGATGCTAGCCATGATGGCTGAACAAAACAAGATGATTCAGGAACAGTATCGGGCACGAGATGAGGCTGAAGCCAAAAGAAGAGAGGACAAGAGAAAGAACAGGGAAAAAGATAACAATGATTACAACCAAGATGACAACACTGGGTCATATAATAAGACCAAGGGTTGTCAATTTAAGGATTTCAAGGGGAATGAGGCTGTTAAGTTTAATGGACTGGGAGATGTTGTTTCCACACTGGAATGGATAACAGCAACTGAACGAACATTCCGAATTAGCGATTGTGCTGAGAAGGACATTGTCCGGTTTGCCACAGCCATGTTTACTAAAGACGCAATTACGTGGTAAAATTCCATGGTGAATGCTTTGACGTTGGAGAAGGTTTCTGTAATGACATGGGCTAAGTTTACTGAAGTCTTCACTCAGCAATACTGCCCGGCTGATGAACGTCGAAGACTAGAAGCTAAGTTCATGACACTGATTCAGGGGACTAAGTCTGTGTCCCAGTATGTTGTAGAGTTCACGAAGCTAAATTTGTTCGCGTCTCATCAGGTTGATACTAAGGAAAGAAAAGTGACCATATTTGAGGCTGGTCTTTATCTGGATATCCGAAGGGTGATGAGCAACGTTTGCTACCCGACATTTGTTGGCATACTGGAAGCCGCCAGAAATGTGGAACAGATTCTGATTATGTCTGGGTATGTGATGGGGTCTGCTGCTGCTTCAACCAACCCAACTCAACCGTCATCACCGAAACGTCAACGAGAAGGAGGCTACTCTGGTTCTTCTCGATCATCGCAGTACTCACCGCAACAATCTTACCGTCGGCGGTCTGGTTCATCCAATAGGGCTCGTGCGTACTCCATCAACACCGAGCCACAATACTGCAACAAATGTAATCTGGAACACTTCCACAAGTGCACTAACGGACATGCAGACTGTTGCTGTGGAGAATTGGGCCACTTCCAGAAAGAGTGCCAACGAAAAGCGGACGCCTGCCATAAATGTGGTGTATGGGGGCACTATAGTAGGACCGTCGAAAGAATGCTCCAGCTGCTGCTCCAACTTCGACACGATCTTCTGGGGGATCAAGTGGTCCTTCAGTCAACCGTCGGAACCAGCCAAAAAAGGCTCCGACTCGTGCTTTTCAGATAACAGCGGAGGAGGCCAAGGAAAACCCGGAGGTGGTTACGGGTACGTTAATTGTAAATTCCATGCCTGCACAAGTTCTATTTGATTCGAGTGCCAAAAGAGAATTTGTGTCTACCATGTTTGCTAAACAACTGTCTATGCCTCTGTCTAAGTTATCTACTATTTTAGACATTGAAACTGCTAGTAACACGTTAGTCAGGTAGATCACGTATATCGATACTGCACGTTAGTGACTAAAGATGTAGTCTTCAATTTGGACTTAATTCCGATAGAATTCAGTGAGTTTGATATAATTGTCGGAATGGACTGGTTGATCGAAAACGAAACCCTCATAGTTTGTAAGAAACGTATGATAAAGGTAACTACTCCGGAGGAGCATGAGATTTGCATATACGGGGATAGGAGAAGCAGGGATCTGTGTTTATTAACGGTTGCAAAAGCCCGAAAGCTTGTTGCAAAAGGGTGTGTGAATTATAAATCCTATCAAACAATCAACAACTACGACAATTAATGAAGAACAGAAACAGTAATACTAAGAGAATGATTAAATTGATGACAAAATGATTACAATGAAGAATAGAACTGTAGCCCTAGATCTTGCATACCGTGCGTATGTAATTTGCAGAATGTCAGATCTACTTTTCTATTAGAAAGTCAACTATGCTTTTATACTACTTACAACTATTAACAAATAACAAAATAGACCTTAGACTTTATATTTCATCAACAAAACATATTCTAACAATATCCCCCTTTGATGGAATAAGCAAAGTCTTCATGGTGAAAGCCCCAGCTTCATCTCAAAATTTCTTACACTCTTTCTGTTTGCTAGTCTCCACTTTATTTTTGAAATAACTTCAACAATAAGCTTCTTGTCGTTTACACTGAGGGCTCCTCTTTTAGTTTTTCTTTTTTGATCTGCGGCCAGCTTTCCTTTAAGTCCCCTCATAACTTTCTGCAAAGTTCCATCCCAAAACTTATTCAACTCAATGGTCCTCATAGCTCTCAGCCTTTGATTTCTGTTTTTGTACATGACAACTGGACGCTTGACCATGATAACTTGAAACTCTTTCAACTCTCCGGCAAATTTGATTTCTCTGTTTGGTGGAGTCACGTTAATCTTTCTCATGCCCATTGCAACACCAATTTGAAGATCTTGGATTGACATAAGAACGAGCTTTATATGCATGAAATGAAATAAAGTCTTTAAAGCAAATCTGCAAAGCTCAATTCTTTTGATCCTGCATAGTTCATCAAACAGATCTTCAATGTCCACCAAATTCATCCAAAACATATCTGCTTCTGTAAACTTATACGTATTCCCATCCGATCTTGTCACAGTGAATGTAGGATAAAAGATCTTAACAAATCTATCCTTTTCAATCTTTACTAGATCCACTATCGGAAACTCGCTTCTAACTTTATTAACACTCTGAGCCTTGTTCTGAAGGAAACTTGCATAGTTTACCAGATTTGGTCGATTTGGTTCCAAAACTCTCAGCAACTTCAGGAATGTACAAGGAGCTTGCTTCTTGCAAAAAAATCTTTCTCTCCAGATGATCTTCAAGGTATGGCAGCTTGTTTCTTTTCCTAACATATTCAGCTGATTTCTTCGAGGTAAGCTCCAGACCCATTTTCAATTTCTTTCTAACTTGTTATTCGTTCAGGAGGCATAACATATCATCAATCTCTTTCTAAACCAGCCTTTGAACTTCAAACCTTAATTGATGTTGCTTTTGAGTCTCATCAGCAAGAACATACTCATTAAAAAATCTCTCCATCACTTCAAACTCATTCACTTCTTTCACAATCGGAGGAACAAAACTTTCAAACGGAAATAGTTCTGTCTCTTCTTCTTTTACATGTACTGTAACCTCAGACTTTTCAACAATTGGTATAAGTATATCATCTTTTAAGATCTCTTGAACCAACACCTCTTCTTCTTCAATCCTCTCAGCTCTAACCGCAACATCTGTTAACTCTATCACATCATCATCTTCTGATTCTTCAATCTCAACAATATCTTCAATCATTAAAGCCTTTTTTTGTTCCTCTTCTTCAGACTCTTCATATTCATCAAAATTATATAACTCTGACTGAATGTTCAATGGACTAGGAACATCTTCATAAAGAGTCAATTCCTTTCCTTTTTGAACATCAGCAGGTTCTTTTGAGCTTCCAGCCTCTTCTTTTTCTTTAACTTCAGTCTCCTTCTCTGGATAGGTTATCATCAATAAACCCATTGTAGGCTCATCAAGCTTCCTCCTCTTCTCCCCCTCATGAGGAGCATCATCGGAGTCATCGTCATGCTCATCATGTTTGCGTTTTGGCGCAGAAGCTTGAGCCTTACACGACTGTTCAACTGCCGCCACCATTTCTGATAAATTTTCTAGCGCAGTGATCACCGTGCTCTCTAACCCTATCATCCTTTCTCTCATTTCATCAAATTTCTCAAACACTAAGTCCCTCAATTCTTCAATGGCTTGATTCGGATCAGGTTGCTTCACTGACTCCTCGGCTACGGACTTTCCTTTCAAAAACATGTGGATGTTATTCATTTGAGCCATAACTTCAGATAGCTGAGCAGAAACATGACTGTTTACCCTCGCAACAGCAACATTTAACGCTTGACTCAGAGTTGTTTCAGTGACGAACGGGGAAAGAGTAACGATTGGGTCACTCAGACTTCCAGTTAACACAATAGTGGAACTTGTGAAAAGAACCTCTGTGTGGCCAATGCTCAGAGTTGGCATAGTGGTAGCTCTGACTGGACTTCCACCCTCTTCAAGTGACGGATCAACGAATGCTTCTGTAACTGAGGATGTTCCGGCAGGAACACGAAGTTCAGCTGCACTTACTTCAACAAATGAAGTACACTCAAGTGTCCTATTGTGTATTGGTTCTAGACACGGTGCTTGAAATGAAGTTGTACACTCGGGAAGATGTGTACTGAATTCAATATCCGTCAAATCCAATGGATTATCGGATAACTGTTGTGCTTGATCCCGGTGCTCAAGTGAAACAGACTCTTGTTGAGAGGAGACTGAGTAGATCGTGGGATGTGTAATCGTCAGTGGGATACTGACTTCTTCAATGCTAACTCCCTGTTGGGAGCTAATAGCAGTTGTGGTAATATGCCGGCTTTCTAGGTATAGAACATCCCTCACACTCGCTTTAGCTATACTAACAATATCCATCAAACCTGGTCCTCCCTCGTCATGATCAGGTCCACCACCACCATCATCATCATCATCATCACCTTCCTCCGCTCCCTCATTTATGTTTGATAAAGTCCGTTTAGAATCAGAACTACTCTCTTCTCTCTCACCTCCCCTTACTGCACCCACTTCTCCCTCAGACACTAGAAGGCTTCCCTGAACTTCAGCCCCTTGCTGAAGTTCCGCTCGTCCTATAACTCTTTGGTTTAGAGAACCCGGTTCTTGGGTCTCTATGGGAGCATGGTCTATGCGATATAGCCTCACATTCTCACTGGACTGATCTGCGTACCTTAACAGTGCTTCCGGTATTGGCATAATGTTGGCATTTCAAGAATCCGGAACTTCATGTAGGCTCATCATAACGTAATCAAGGCATTGTTGAGAGTTTGATCTTTTCGGTATATTTTCGTTTGCCCGTAGGATGCCTCGGATTAAAATCTGAATTAACCTTTGTAGCGGAACAAACTTCCTGGATCTGTTTGTAGTCTTGGCAAGTACTATTTCCTTCAAGTCTTCCCAAATGCACTGAGCATAATCGTAAAGCTTGTTAAATGCAATGCCGTGAAAGATTCTGAGACAATGGATACTGCATCTATCTATGCCAGTGTGCTTTGATGTCATACATTTATTAATTATTCCAAACAGCGTGTACCATTCTCCGTTTAGCCCATTTCGATGGAATTTTGAACTTTTAGGTAAGGGCTTTGAGTATCCCAAGCAAATCAGGTCATGAACCAATTCTTCATCTGACACGAAATCTTCAAAATCAGCTAACTCTGGAAAGTTAACTGTATCAATCCTTCTGGGTAGGAACAAATTGTGTCGAAGTCTGGCCAATGTGATCTTAGATTTGAACTGATCGATGGTAACCTTGAAGTGATGGTTACCATTTGCTGGAACAAACTTTACAGTATGCCAAAATTGCTGAAGGTAAACTTGTGGAATGGATGGTTTATACTGGAGAAGATATCCCAAAGGATGTCCTTTGAGAATATCAACAATGATTGGGTGACTAACTTTAATCACTTTTCTATCAAGACGGTGGTTACTGTCTTTGAATGGAAGGCAACATTTGGGTTTAACCAGTTGATTGTCGGGTATTATGGTTGAAGGTGAAGGTAATGTAACTGAAGTTGAACGGACGAGTTTGGAAACAAGTGTATGGTTAGATAATGAATGGGAGTCGGAAGAATTTGAATGATGGGAATGACTTGGAGATGCCATCTGTAACCTATGAAATATAATAAACATGTTAGGAAAAGCAGGTATACAAAAGAAATTATTCAAAGTAGAAAAATAGAACATTTTATCAGAAATTATAAAAATTTGTGGTTTTCTGTTTAAAGCATCGGGATTCCAGACAATAATAAAATATTATTGACATGATTCCAAAGTCTATCTTTCAGAGACCAATTTTAGAAAAACATAGATTTAAAACTATTTCTTGAAAAAATTTTATATTATTCTTAAAATTAAAATTCCAACACTTAGAAAAAAAATTTGAACAAAAAACTCGAATGACTCTTTATACATCTTGACTGACACATGAAAAATCTCGAATAAGACTGTGAACAAAGTCGATTGAACTTGAATATTTCTCGAATGTAGCTATCCACAAACTCGAATGATATGAAACACTTATCGATTAACTCATGAAGAGTCTCGAATGAACACTAAGCCCAACTCGATTAAACTATAAGTTAACTCGAAGTATATTCTACTAGTCTCGAATGAACCAAGACTAAATACGAATGACACAAGACTCAACTCGAATGAAACACGAAAGAACTCGTGTGAATGTAAAGTCCAACTCGAATGAGTCAATAAAGTACTCGAATGAGTATATAGTTCACCTCTATCAAATCATCGATTCATCTCGATCAACTTTAATGGATTCTCAATTGACAAAGTGAACCCCTCGAATGAAAATGAAATTTCCTCGATTAATGTATAGAACCAACTCAGATGAAACACAAAGTTTCTCGGCCCATGTTTCAATCGAGACTGATGTTTTGAAAATAATACTAAGTCGCAAATATGATCAATTCGAATAACAAACAAGACTTTATCGAATAATGAAACATCGAACTCGATCTAAACTAATACTTTCTCGAGTGTCGTGTTATTCAACTCGAATGAAACTAGGTGTCTTCTCGATTGTAGTCTCATTCGAGAAAAATATTCTTTGAAATTATTTCCCAAGTCCTTACACTGATTTTTCAAATTTTGATTCCAAGAACTTTTTCACTGATTTAAAACTTGACCCCTATCCGAAAAACAATTTTACACAACTTTGTTTTACTGATCTTTGATTAAAAACAACAACAAGGTTGTTAAAAATCCAAATTTCAGAAAATGATGAACTCGAAACCATTTGATCTAAAATTTCAAATATTTGTTTGTGTGATTTGAATTGAACCATGAAATTTCAGATTCATGTTCAGTTTCATAAACCGTAAACCACCACACATTTAGTTTCAGTTTAAGAAACACAAATTTTGAAACACCATGAACACACATATACGGACATACGAACTGATATATACTAGTTGTAGTACCCGCGCGTTGCGGCGGGTCTTATATATAATGTATTATTATAGAATTTAAAACTTATTGTTTACGAATAACATGGCGGCACGTGGAGATTTCTAAAACGTATGTCAATCCCAACACCTACTATTACATCTTACTTGAAAAAACATTACATTTGACCACCTATTCTTAGTTAATTGTAATACACTTTAAATTCCAATATGAAAAAAAAAAATTAATCTTAAAATTTAATATGAAAAGAAAACTTTAACTTTAGGAACTTACATTGGAATTCAACATACGTCTATACACCAAAGTGATTAACAAAGTCAAAACTGTAACAAAAAATGAAAGGCAGTCGTGTAAAGGAATAGATTAATTTTTTTAGTTTGTGTATAAATGATGTGATATTAAATATCAGATGCATCGGGCGCATATATACAACTATAGAAGTTTTGGAACTGCCTGTTAATCTACTTTTGTCAACCCCATAATGCATTAATGTGTTAATCACCTAGGAAGCAATATGGTTGATTCACACTGAGCTACCCTTTAACGGCTCGGAATTCCTTCAAATTATGGGACGCCCCTTCCAATTAAGGGACTCCCAATAAATTGTAGGAATTATGAAATTAATATGTATATTATTTGTTGCAACCAATATTTTATTAAAAAAAATAAAATACTTTGTTTTAAACTTGTAATATTTTCATCAGAGTTTTAATATGATTACAAAAGAAGGCTATACATATTGAAGTTAACGTACTCTGTTGTGATTCATTGAACGTTTGAAAGCAATGAGCAAACAAACTTTTAAAACCAAATCAATATTTTAAAAATAGTTAAACTTATACCTTTCAAGAATAAAGAGAGTGTGTGTTGGTTATATCCAAATTAAAATTTCTAGATTACATTTGAATCAAGTACCACATATGTTACTATTGTTCCGGATTAAATTTTCAAGAAACCAGTACCGAAATGCATATAATCAGAACTAAATATGTTAGTTCCCTTGTTCAGATTTAACTATTATTCTTAAAACCAAAAGACAATGCACATTGATTTAGATAAACAACCATACAAAAATGCTTCAAAATATTTAAATATGATTGAGATAAAACTTACAGAACCGGACCTTAGATTTGTGCAAAAAATTAATAACCTGAAATTGAGTTGTATGGCAAGTATAAACAATTTTCAATACTCTTTAAGTTGTCCAGATATTCTATTTCTCACATATTATGTAGATCTTTGCTAGTGTGATGATGGAAAAATTTAAAGTTACCAACCAACTAAATTTCTTATATATTTGAAAATAAGAAAAGAGAGCAGTCATCAAAGTTGAACATCAGAACTTGTCATGAAACCAGAATACATAAAGTGGAGCCCAAATTTCAAAAAACTGAGTTTAAGAAAGCCAGTGAAATAAGTGACCCCCGGCTAATGATATCCCAATTAAATATAGTCTTTCTACCTTTTCATATGATAGTTCCCTCATTGCTAGATTCGTGCTAGATTCGTGTGTTCACCCCAGTTAAAGATCAAACTATAGATGGCATAGGATGGACTCAGTTTTGTTAATAGTACTAACTACAACAACAAATTGCAACGAAAGTAGTTTGTTTATGATGCATATGTAAGGTTCCTGACCTTTAGATAGTCAATATATCTGAATGCCGCAACAACCTTCAAGTAAAAATACCATCAATAAACCTTTTATTCTTGCAAACAAATTACAAGCCAATATAAACAAAGCAGATGCTTAATAACCACATGGTGTTTCCAGATTAGATCAAATTACATAATTCAAGATATTGGATGCAGAAAGCATTCTTAGTCTTTCCAAAAGTTTAACGAAAGGGCACACACCCCAAAATGCTCGACACAGTCTTTTGATGTTATGGTTGATTGAGCCCCACTATCAACAAAGGCCTAACTCGAAAGTGTACTTGTTTGAGAATAATTTTTGTGAATTTATAAGTACAAATGTAACAGAAGCTGACAAACAAAAAGGATGCAAGAAACACATGAAAAAATTATGAATGTTCAAACTGCTATTATCATTTTTACCTTGACAGGAACACGATCGACTTCCATGTCAACATAAACCATGACCTGGAAATTTGATTCAAAGATGTTTGTTTATGATGAAAAATCATCAACTTTTTATGGTTAAAAGGTTAGTGAAAAATACCTACCACCCTTGCAAAAGCTTCAGGTTCTGTTCTAGTGCAACAGCCCAATTCTCATCAACACCTTTCTGCAAAATGATGAGCACCCATTCAGATTCTGTAATAAGAATTATTAAAAGTAATAAAAAAATAAAGGTATGATAATGATATGAACAGTAGTGATCCAAAGTTTTTTTTGCATAGATGGCAAATTCCATGTATTTTTTGGGCGGAAGGAGTGTGAAATTATGGTGCGAGTTTACACTGAAATTGTGAACACCCATATCAAGTGTTCATGAGGGGGGAAATGCAAGATATATATGTCAGAATCTGGTTCATCTTTTTAAAAAAAATTGACATTTCTAAAATAAATAAATACTTTGTTAATAAAATATTTTTGCTGTTTAAATCAAGTATTCTGCATCTGCATTCTGCAACAACATAATTTCAATTACAAATCAGAGTTTACCGATTGCCACAAACATCTAACTCCGAGAAGAATGGTAACATTGTCAATTCAGACGTTAATGCTTTTTTATTGTTGTATACAGACTAATACTAAATAGTCACATCAAAATTAAGATAAACAGACATAAATGTTCATCAAATTCAGTAATTTACATATTAAATGTTAAAGAGTCCGATCAAAGTGAACAAAGTATAATAAAGAAGCCTAATTGAATGTACTATTCTTCTTCTTCTTTTTTGCATAAACAACTTGTATTACAATGTAATCTGACATAACTATATAAGTAGCTTCATATGTATTAATTGATAAATAATCAATTGATTATTTGATTATGAATGCAAGAGCACCTCTATCATAAAAGAATTCGAGCCTAGCATACAAATTGTAAACCCCCTTTCTATTTGATATAACCAAAAGATTTACAATTAGTACCATTTCAGCGGAGAGTAATAAACAATTCTAAAATGCTCAATTGTGGCAATGATAACTACATATAATGAAATTCACAAACTATGAATCATAAACTGTCCATATACCTGTCGAATTGCAGCTTCAATTTTATTTTGTGCTTCCATATCAAAAGGTTCTGCATAAAGTAATGCCTTGTTTTGGACAAACAAAAAAACGAAACTGAGCTCATATAGTCATATGTAAAATGCTGAAATACAAATTTTCACAGGATATGTGTAATCTATGAACTTGTTTAACACTAACAAAAAACTTGGTAGAGGCACATCAAGCTAGTGCAAATAGTAATGATAACAACATACTTTCACAGCCATTATAATTAGAAATTTTGATTATTTCAGGTAAATTGACATTATATTTAACTGAAATTGATCGATACGAAGGTGAGAGGAAGAAAAAACGGAATTTTGTTTGAGAATTAGGTGACAATGGATGAAATTTTGGGAGAAACCTTGATTTAAACCGATAGGGAACATGGCTGAATTTGAAATCTATGGAACAATTTTCTTCAGTTAAATGCTTTTCAAAACATAAACAACTTTGAAAAGCATTTAATTGAAGCAAATTGTTCCTATGTAAAGTGGGCTTTTGATTTGGGAGAACAACCAAAAAGCTATATGATTGAAAAAGCAATGAGTTAATAGTAAAAGAACATAAAATAAACTGGTTAATAGTTGAGATAGTCTAAAAGATCATATAATTTGCATCAAATTTTCCGCAAAACATGAGTCCCATAATAGCCTATCTAGAAGCAAATACCATTGCTGAAACAACATACCCAATGTGAAAAAGCATTAGCCTTTTGATATCTACAATCTATCAAAGTGTTGGTGTAAACGCAAAAGGCATAAATGTAACAGATTTCCAAGTACATGTACACATTTAGTAAAGGAATAATTGCGCAAAAAACCTCAAACTTGTCAGTCTTTTGTGATTAAAACCTCAAACCATTTTTTGTTGCACAGAAACCCCCAAACTAACTAAAAATCAGTAAATCAATGTTTTATCAACGGGTAACCGGTCGAAACCGGTCATTAATCCTACGTGGACCGATAAATAAGCTACTTGGAATAAATTTTAACTGTTGAAAACAAGTTGCCAAGTATTACACATCATTTAAACCCCCGTTGATGATGTAATCCCGTTTAAAAATTACAATTTAAAATTATCAATGGAGGTTTAAATGATGTGTAATAATTGACAACCGATTTCAACAATTAAAATTTATTTAACGTAGGTTATTTACCGGTCAACGTAGGATTAATAGCCGGTTTCAACCGGTTACCCATTGATAAAACCTTGATTTACTGATTTTTAGTTAGTTCAGGGTTTTCTATGCAACGAAAAATGGTTTGGGGTTTTAATCACAAAAACTGACAAGTTTGGGGTTTTTTGCGCAATTATCCCTTTAGTAAATACTATATAACGGAATTGCATAATAGAGACCATTACCTCATTTGGACAGTTGGCAACATGTGTCATGCGCTAAGTACACCATGAACACATAACGGTTAAAAAATAAAAAAGATAACATCCTCAAATGCTATCATAAAAGCTATAAGTATTAGAAATACATCTCAATTGGCCACCCAAATAACAGGTGATAATTGAATTGTTCAAAACCCAAATAACATCCACAAAGATACTGCTAATTAAACAATGCTATGATTAACAATAGATGAACATATAAACTGCAATGTACATTTAAATCCACTTACCATGGTATTGAACTAAATTTAACCTGTTAAAAGGGCTAGAATGTACATATATAAATTAAACGAAGACAATGGTATTACCTGGATACAACAATAAAAAGAATTGAATCATTCATCCTCGGTTCAAAGTCAACACCACACTGGTAATATTCGGTGATGGTTGTAATGCTTGCAAATTTGTCGAATTACACCGAACATTTATAATACAAACTTCATATTAAATGATTTTCTTATCATGAACAACTCTGGAAAAAGAAAAAAAAAAGGAGCATTACTTTAACTCGAAAATAGAAATACTAAATAAGAGAAAAACTTGAAATGCACATGTAATAATAAAAAAGGAGATGCAATCATCAAAATTGAACATGTCATGAAACAAGAAAACATAAAGTACAACATATTTTATAAAACCGAGTTTAAGATACAAATTCAAAAGCACAAAAGAACATATACGTGTTATCAAGTAAAGGAAAACGAAAGGCAAACTTGGTAATTGATTTATCTTTCTCCATGGTGCAATCATGGAAAGAAAATCAAATACATTGAAATTAGGGCACTATTGATGAGTAAGAGCGTGGATTGTCTGATGAAGAATCTCCAATTAAAGTTAAATTAGAGACATGCAAAAAGAAATAAATGAATAGGGCACAATGGATGGGGAAGAACAGGTTTAAAATGAATCGAGAAGAAAGAATGTAGAAGAACAAACGTGAATTTAGAAACAAAGTTAAAATCATTGCAGAAAACCTGAGAGAAATTGAATCAATGGAGAAGAACAGAAACTATTTGAAATCGTTGGAGAAGGAGAATAAAGTGTTGATGTTGCCAAGTTGATGTTGCTGCCAATTTCTGTGTGATCACCAATGTAATTGAAGATGCTCTAACCAAAGGAAAATGTAGTCGAAGAATTGTGAAATTTGGAACCCTAGAACTTTAATTGAAGGAAGATAAACTTGTTTTGATGTTTTTCAAGTGGAACCAAAGGAAATAACATTGGAAAATCTAAACAGCGAACTGAGTGAATGGAATCATTGTGGAACTGCCTTGGATGATCGGTGAAGCAACCGAGTCTATAACTCGTTTTGATAGTCTGTGAGGCAAGCGAACCTGATTGGATGTGTACTGAAAATTACTGTAATAGATGCTTTATAAGGTAGTAATAAATACGATATAACGGATTTCATAATTGGGAGCATTACCTCAGTTGCCAACATAAGTCATGCGCTAAGTACACCATGAGCACATAACTCTCTTTTTGTCTACAAGCATATATGTTATGGCATTTTACAAACTCATGGTGGGCTTCATGAACACTATGGACGATTTGATTTTGCAGAGAGACAATACGATGAACAAGATGAAGGGGAGTGAGGAAATTACCTACAAAATGGTTGATTGATTAAATTGTAGAATTTCTAAGCAACCTTTCAATGAAACCGAAAACAACTATATAATATGAAGGAGATGTGAAACCAACACAACCGAGGAAACAAAGTGAATTAAAGAATAATGAAAGTGGACGCTTTCTTTACTCAATCAAATTGGAACCGACGATTTCAACATCACCGCGATTGCATCCAACTGCAACCCACAAACGGAATCCTCATTTTGCTTCGGTTTGTAATAAATTATATGGAAAATAATTAATAGGAATTTGATTGAATGATTTAATAATTCTAGCAGAACATGAGATGCAAGAGAAATTAAGAGAAGACCATATAAGTAAGACTATATAAGGTAGCACCAAAACACAAGAAATTTATCAATTTGGCTGAAGATTCAAGAGCAACCCAAATGTTTGTAACAATGTCTTTCGTAAGAATAATAATCGAAAACAATGTAAGAATCTACTTGTTAAATTGAGAACGTGGTTCAATAAGATGAAGGAGATGTGAAACCAACACAATCGAGGAAACAAAGTGAATTACAGAATAATGAAAGTGGACGCTTTCTTTACTCAATCAAATTGGAACCGACGATTTCAACATCACCGCAATTGCATCCAACTGCAACCCACAAACGGAATCCTCATTCTGCTTCGGTTTGTAATAAATTATATGGAAAATAATTAATAGGAATTTGATTGAATGATTTAACAATTCTAGGAGAACATGAGATGCAAGAGAAATTAAGAGAAGACCAGATAAGTAAGACTATATAAGGTAGCACCAAAACACAAGAAATTTATCAATTTGGCTGAAGATTCAAGTGCAACCCAAATGTTTGTACCAATGTCTTTCGTAAGAATAATAACTGAAAACAATGTAAGAATCTACTTATTAAATTGAGAACGTTGTTCAATAAATGATAATTTGATGGAATCTCAACAAGGCAGCGGATGTTTTTGATGGACATTTTATCATCAAATTGATATAGGAATATAAGAAATTGAATATGAAATAGAAATACAAGAAACTAAGCGTAACTTAAAAAGTAGGAAGGTAACCGGTCCATGTGGGAATATCCTTATGTTGTAGCTGGTGTGAACATCACATTCATTCTTACTCAGATGTTGGACCCTGAAGCAGGTTCAATAAATTTAAAATCTACATATTATTAAAATTCAACAATGTAACTTCTGTCATTCCACTTTCATATATACCAATTATGTATCTTTACACTAAATGCTAATATATAAATTTGGAGATTGTACATGGCTTTCTTGGTTTAGAGAAATTTCAACAACTAAAATTCGTAAAACTGTCCGGCCTGGAAATTAAACAATGTAAGAATCTACTTGTTAAATTGAGAACGTGGTTCAATAAATGATAATTTGATGGAATCTTAACAAGGCAGCGGACGGTTTTGATGGACATTTTATCATCAAAGTGATATAGGAATACAATAAATTGAATATGAAATAGAAATACAAGAAACTAACCTTAAACTGTATTCTTCAAAAGTAGGAAGGTAACCAGTCCATGTGGGAATTTCCTTTTGTCGTAGCTGGTGTCAACATCACATTATGCTTACTCAGATGTTGGACCTTGAAGCAGGTTCAATAAATTTAAAAATCTACATATTATTAAAATTCAACAATGTAAATTCTGTCATTCCACTTTTAAATATACCAAAATACCAATTATGTATCTTTACACTAAATGCGAATATATAAATTTGGCCATTGTACATGGCTTTCTTGGTTTAGAGCAATTTCAACAACTAAATGCTTGGAAATGAAACAGTAGGAAGCCTGCGATATCAACTTCCCGTGTCTCGTACAATTAGCATTGAGAGATTGTGATCGTCTTGAAGAGATCCCATTAGATATTGGGTACATCCCAACACTTGAGCTTATTAGTATAGTTGGTGGTAAAGACTCTGTCGCTGAATCCTTTCACACAATTCAAGAAGAACTACATGCTCAAAAAAACATTGAGCTGAAAATTAGTGTTAAAAGGCACGGAAATGCAGAGAATTCATGTGATAATTATTGTTGGGAAGTTCAAAAGAATTAGTGTAAAGACTTTTTTTATGTTTTGTTGACTTCTTATTAATATAGGCTTCCTAGTAGTACGTTTATTTAGTTTACATGCACTACAATTATAATGTTTAATATTTTCACTTTTGCATCTTTTAGTTTTTTTCAATATCTTTAATATATTAGCTTGGTATCTTTATAACTTGTAGAAAATATATCCATTATCAATTATATACTAAACTACCATATTATATGGTAAACGTACCAAATTTTATGGTACACGATTCAAAATGAGCCTACCCTATTTCTACCGAAGTTTCTGCCTTTCTGGGACCAATCAAACTGCAATCCTGATCCACTTTCCGTGCCAGAGTGATCCGTATTCAAGGTGACTATGCGTTGGACAACTATGTGGTTAACCCATACATTATTAATGCCAATAGAACGATCATATTGTTTTAAGTAAAAAAAAGTACTAAAACGTGAGAAATACAATTTGAGTCATTTCATCAAACAAGTAGTGTGCATAAATACTTACAACCCAATACTTTCATCAAAATTCACGGTTTACACACTACTGTTGCTAAGAGAAGATGAGACTGACAAGAATTCAAGGTAGGATGCTATCATAAGAAAGAAAAAAATGTACGTTTGTTGCCAGTACAAGCATTTTGTCGTAAATTGATAAAATTAAGTAACAGGGACATCTATAAAAATGAACAAAAGAGACTCCTGACAAGTTCTTCAGCTCTATAAAAATGGGATTTTGAGGACTGCACACAAATTAGTATCAGAGCAACCTTGTTTCATGGGTTCCTATAATCGTTTTTTCTGGAATTGAATTTTCATCGCCGATCCAGTTAGTGTTCTTTAGCAATCGGTCAACTGAGCAAATTGGGTGTAATCGATGGAAACGAAGAATGTATCCCCGATTGAAACCCTAAAAATCCAAGGCGTGACAGTGGTTTTTATGTGTCGCAACTGGACTGGGATAAGCGTGTAAGCATAAGACTGATGAGGATGAAAGCATGATATGGTGCAAATGAAGGTGATAACCGAGAAGAATAGAATAGAGCGTATGCAACTGGTATGGGTGATTGCGGAAGCAAGGTAATCAGACACATAATGAAATTGGAATCTGGAATCTGGAGTTAGCAGACATCATCAGGGGATGAAACGAAGAAGAAAAGCGGGAACAGTTGCAAAAGAATATGATTGGATGTGTACTGAAAAGCGACTATAATAGATGCTTTAATAAGTAGTAATAGATGTAAAAGATACTGAAATGAACAACATAAAACAACAAAAAATAGAAAGAATCACTCACTATTTGATGATATTATCTCTGAAATATTCAAAGATATGAATGTTTTTGAGATTTCTTAGCATGAAGAAAAGTTTGGGAAGACTGTGAATAGTGCTTTGGACCGAAAAGTTTAATTTGAGTTTTGAAATTCAACTTTATAGGTGAATTTCAAAAAGTTTGAAAATATCCGGCCCATTTTTGAATGTCAAAACCAACTTTACCCAAGTCCATTAATTTGAACCCCAATTTCTTTTCAAAAAAAATATACAACTAAAAAAAATAGAACAAACTAAACAGAAAAAAACTAAAAAAATTGATAACAACAAAAGAATATTTACTTTCACAGAAAATGAAAATAAGGAAATAAAAACAAACATAATAAACACAAAAAAATTTAACTAAAATAAAAATAAAAAATTTTAAAAACATAAAATGCTCCCCCTTGAAGTTTAGAATGTTGCTCCTCCTCAGATGTATATCATATTTTTCAAGTCAGCTCCCCCTACAAAATATCAGATAAATTTTATCAGATTTTCTCAAAATCAGAAAAAAATTTATTTTCTGCTCCCCGTGCACATGACAATACACATCTGTTAAATTCCAAAAAATTTGAACTTTTAAAATTCATGAATTTAACATAAGATTAGAATCAATAAAAAATGTAAATTTAAAATATAAATTGAAACTACTGAATTATTAAATCTAACGATTCAACATACTCAATTTGTATATTAAAAAATTAAACCTTTTTTCATCTAATGCTTTGGTAAACAAATTAGCTAGTAGATATTCAGTAGGAACAAAGTATAATTTCATAATCCTATTTTCAACGCGATCCTTAATAAAGTGATACCGAATGTCGTTGTGTTTTGTTTTTGGGTGTTGCACAGGATTTGATGCAATAGCAATTGCGCTCTGAGAATCACAGTATATCGCAATGTTCTGTGGTGTAAACCCGTAATCTGGCAGTTGGCTCTTGATCCACAACACCTGAGAACAACATGATGAAACAGCAACATATTCTGCTTCAGCTGTAGACAATGAAACACAATGTTGTTTCTTCGATGACCAGCAGACGGGTTTGTCACCTAAGAATTGAACTGCACCTGACGTACTTTTTCTGTCCATCTTATCACCTGCGTGATCAACGTCAGAAAAAGAAGTTGAATTGAATAAAGATTCTTTGGGATACCACAAACCAAGGTTTGGTGTTCCCTTCAGATATCTTAAAATTCTTTTAGCAGCAGTTAAATGTGATTCTTTTGGATTCGCCTAATATCTAGCACACACATATGTAGCAAACATAATATCCGGTCTACTAGCAGTTAAATACATTAATGACCCAATTATTCCTCGATAATGAGTTACATCTACAGGTTTCCCTGAAATGTCCTCATCAAGTTTGGACTTTGAATCCGGAGCCATGGGAGTTTTCATAGTAGTATTGTTGACCATGTTAAATTTCTTTAACATGTCTTGAATATATTTTGACTGATTTATAAAAATACCATCAGTCAATTGTTTAACTTGTAAACCTAAAAAAAAAATTTATTTCTCCCATCATGCTCATTTCGAATTTCTGGGACATTAAGTAAGCGAATTTCTTACAAAATTCAGGATTTGTAGACCCAAATATTATATCGTCTACATATATTTGTATTACTATAATATCCGGCACCTGACGTTTTATAAACAGGGTTGTGTCAACTGCACATTTGTTGAATCCACATTTCAACAGATATGTTAAAAGTGCATCATACCAAGCACGTGGTGCTTGTTTAAGGCCGTACAGTGACTTATCTAAAATATACAAATGATCAGGTTTCGAAGGATCAGTAAAGCCTTTGGGATGATATGTGTATACTTCATCAGTTAGTTCCCTGTTTAAAAACGCAGTTTTAACATCCATTTGATAAACAGTGAAATTTTTATGAGCAGCAAATGCTAAAAACATCCTAATCGCTTCTATTCTTGCAACAGGTGCAAACGTCTCATGATAGTCAATCCCTTCTTGTTGACTGTATCCTTTGGCAACGAGTCGTGCTTTTTTATGAATGATGACTCCATGTTCATCCTTCTTGTTCTTAAATATCCACTTCGTGCCAATGATAGATTTATCTTTAGGTCGGTCAACAAGTCTCCAGACCTTCAACCGTTCAAACTGATTCAGTTATTCTTGCATTGCAACAATCCAATCAGCGTCCAGAATAGCTTCTTTCACATTCTTCGGCTCAATTTTGCTGAGAAAATTGGAAAATAAGCACTCGTTGGCTCTTCTGGTTTGGACTGAAGCAGAAGGATCACCAATAATATCTTCTGTTGGGTGATTTCTAGTCCAGTTGAAGGTATGTGGATACGGTTAAATGTGGTCTTGATTGGGATTTAGGTCTAAATAGGGAAGTCGGGGGATGGCTTCAGATGTAGATGGTAAGGTATCTGAGTCAGGAGTTTCTGAATGTTCAGATGTTAAGGGGGTTTCAGAAGATTCTGGAGGTTGAATAGGTTGTACACTCTCAGTTGGCAAGTGCACATCTGTTGTCGAAGCTTCTCAAGTTTCTTCTGATACTTGTTGATGAGAATGATCCGAGCCTACGACGGGATCTTTTGTAATCCTGTCAGGCACCAAATTTAGAACATTAGTTTTGGGCTTCTCAAAGTAGTCTTCATATAATTCTCAAACAATTTATTTAATTATGAATTTTCTGCATTCTTTTCAGTTGACTCCATAGAAGTCGGCTTGTTAAGTTCGGGTCCTGAACTGGTATGTTCAAAAGCCATCACCACTCCTTCATCAAATTTAACGTTGACACTTTCATTGACTTTCTTGGTCCGCTTGTTGTAGACATGGAAAGCAACTGACTCCTTCGAATATCCTATGAAAATCCCTTCATCAGCTTTTTGATTAAATTTTCCAAGGTTGTCTTTGTCATTTAGTATGAAGCATCTGCATCCAAAGACATGGAAAAATTTAATATTAGGTATCCGTTTATTTATTAATTCATAAGGAGTCTTCACGAATCGTTTATTGATTATTGAACGATTCTATGTGAAACAAGCTGTTGCAACAGCTTCAGCCCATAAGAATAACGGAAGATTGGAATACGCCAACATTGTTCTTGCTGATTCCACTAGTGTCTGATTTCTTTGTTCAACGACACCATTCTGTTGTGGAGTTCTAGCAATTGAAAATTGATTTGTGATCCCTACAGAATTCAAAAATGATTCAAGAGATTTGTTCTTGAATTCTGTGCCGTTATACTAGATCTGATTGACTGAACTGAAAGTTGCAACTTCACTTGAATTTTCCGGATGAAGTCTATAATGATTTCGGTAGCATCTGATTTGGACCTCAGGAAGAAAACCCATGTGTATCGTGAGTAGTCGTCAACTATCACCAATACATATCTTTTGTTGTTAATACTTTGTACCCTCATTGGTCCACACAGATCCATATGTAGCAGTTCTAGTGCTCTCGTTGAAGAGTGTTCGAATTTAGATTTGTGTAAAGCTCTAGTCATCTTTCTTTTTTCACATGCAGCACACAACTGCTCCTTTTGAAATTTAAGAGTTGGTAGCCCTTTTAACTAACCCGCTTTTTGCTAGGTTGGTTAATTCATTAAAGTTCAGATGTGAAAGACGACGATGCCATAGCCAAGCTGTTTTAGATGTAGCCTTTGACAGTAAGCAGACATCCTTATTCAGATTAGTGGAGGCTAGGTCAATGGAGTACAAGTTGGTTTTCGTGTTTACTGCCAGGATTTCTTTACCTTCTCCAGATCGAATGCTGCACCGATTAGCTTTGAAGTTGACTTCCAATCCTTTATAGCAAAGCTGTCCAATGGTAAACAAGTTATGACCAAGACCATAGACATAGAAGACCTTCTAAATGGTAATTTAATCGTATGCAAGACTCCCCTAACCTTTGATCAGACAAAACTGATCGTTCCCAAATCTGACCGTCCCACAGAACCTTTCTACAAAGTTAGTGAGTGTTTCTCTTTGTCCGGTCACTAATCGGGTTATAATTTATCATGTTTAGTAAGCGTAAAAGAGTTGTTTTTAGTACAAAAGTGTTATAAAATGTGCCGCTATTGAATAAATTCTGTGCTTGTGCAGGTAAACAAAATCCGGTTTAAAATGGCGTAAAAAGGACAAAAATTCAGAGCCAGGCACAGAGAGGGGCGCAGCCTTGCGCCCAGACCACGTGTTCAACAGAAGAAATTAATTCACAAAAATACGGATTTTACAGGCAGGCGCAGGGGGGGGGGGGGCGCAGGCCTGCGCCTACGGCTGCGCCCAGCCCATTAAAATATTAGACGGCCGTTTTTAGGGTTTTTCCAGCTTTTCCTATAAATACAAAGTCATATCTTAGAAGTTTTCATCGTTTTTTGGAGGAGAAGGCTAAGGAAAAGAACCCTGTTTGAGCGAATACACGTACGAAGAACACACGAGTCAAGCTACGGAGATGGATACAGAACTCTTGAACGTTGCATCAACGATGTCCGGCTAGTCTCATTATAATCATTCTCGGAGGAAGCACATCGCTAAGTTTTATTTTATGAACGATTACTTTAAGTTTGCATGGTTTTTATTATTTATATTTTGATTGTGAACGAAGGATTATTATTTTGTTGTTGCGTTTCGCAAGATAGTTCGTAGACATTTTATTATTCGTGCCGAGTTAATTGTTAAATTAAGACGAGTAATCAAACGTGTCACGCGCTATGCCCAAGATCACAAAACGACTTTAATAATAATTATAACAAAGGTTATGTCTATGTAATCCTCAAATCGTTTTTATAAATTAAATGCAAAGCGAGGTGTGGAATCCGGGAATGGTTATCTTCGCGCTTTATTCAATCAAACAATTTTCTTAAGTTTTCTTTTCACAAATTTCGCAAGTAATTAGTTTTATAAATCAAGCAATCATCTTTTTACAAACCACTCAACCTTTTTAAATTAATTATTTTACAATGCTAGTCGCTTAAATACGTGTAATTAACCTCTCGCTCTCTGTGGATACGATCCCTACTTACCCTAGCTTCTAAGGTATTTAGTGGTATTTTTGACGGGTTAACGACACTCGCATCAAATTTTGGCGCTGTTGCCGGGGAGCGGTTGCGCTTAAATCACGTATTTTAGTAATTAGCTTAGTTTAGTTACTTCATTTTTTCTAGAGTAATTTAGGTAATTTAGTTAATTTGGTTAATTTCAATTTATTTACTTATTTGCTTTTATTTGCTTACTTAATTTAGTTCAAGTTCCCTTATTTTGCTATTATTATATTAAATTAGTTTTTAAACTTTAATTATTGCCTTAGTTTATTAAGAAAAAGGGAATTGTGGCGCAAGCATCAATTCTCACCAAAAAGAAAGTTTCTAGTTCAAATTCTTCATCTAGCCCTCATAGGTTTATGCACACACGATATTCTGGTAGAATTTCACCCTTGAAGTTTGATCCAGAAATCGAAAAAACTGCTAGATCTAATAGGCGAGCCACAACTCAAGTAAACGAAACTAAAAATACTGCTCCTAAAGTAAACGTGGAAGAAGAAATAATTAATTCAGAAGACGAGAACGTCGATAACGTTCTTGTCAACGTCCAACAAAACCAAAGACCGATGGGAGACCGTAGAACTGTAGAATCCCATTATAGGTCGGGTGATATCCCTGATCCATCACCCATTCTCTACCCAATTAATGAGAATGAGCCCGAAATTAGGCCACAGCTATTTAGCATATTACCCGTTTTTCGCGGAGCACCAAGCGAGGAACCGTATGAGCACTTAGCTGAATTCACTGCCATATGTAAGGCCAATCACGTTAGGGGAATGACCGTAGACGCTTTAAAACTCAGACTCTTTCCTTTCTCCGTGAAGGAACGAGCGAAAAACTGGTTCGTGTCACTTCCCACTGATAGTATAACTAACTGGGATGAAATGAAAAAAGAATTTCTAACCGAATATTACCCAATTAGTAAAACTACAGAAAAACATAAAGAAATTACTGGATTTAAACAGAAAATTGGAGAACAATTTCACTAAGCTTTTAATAGGTTGAATGAATTACTAAGAACATGCCCTCACCATGAAATTCCTAAATGGATGCTAATTAAAACCTTTTTCGATGGGGTTAGTCAACAAAGTAGGAATATGATCACCGCTGCTTCAGGCGGAACCTTTTTAGCCAAGGAAGATGACGAAGCTTGGGAATTATTAACCCAATTAAGCAAAGGTTTAAAAGTCCAAGCGGGTTCGGATAATAGTGTTGGTGTCCAAGTTATGGGCATAGACAACACATGGAAAAAAGAGGTTAAATCTGATATATCCGAACTAAGCAAAAAGATGGACTTGTTGATGAAGGGAATGGGAAAGGTTACAGCGGCACAGGTTTGCTGTGTCACTTATGGAGACCCTTCTCATCCAACCAAGAATTGCCCGCATACCTTCACGCACGAAGAGTATGTGAACGAAGCTTTTGGCTTTAAACAACGAAGAGAACGGGAGAACCCATACTCGGAGACCTACAATCCGGGATGGAGAAAACACCCGAACTTCAGTTGGAGGGATAATCAAGACAATGATGCTCCTCCGAAGCCAAGATATGAGCAACCTCGTCAACAAAACCGAGATTTCCAATATGGATCGACCTCAGCTACGAAGGATGATCGGTACTATAAACGCCAAGACCCTAAAGAAGAAAATGATTCACGACAAGTGTCGGGGAACTCGAAAGAGTTTTCCGAGTTTATGTAATTCATGAAACAACAAACCATGGTTCAAGCGAAAACTATGGAGATGCTCGGAAGGCAAATGGGACAAATTGCAGAGTCTTTGACTAAAAGAGAAGAAGGAAAGCTTCCAAGCAACACCACAGTTAACCCATCGCACCACCATGGAAAAGAAAAGAAATATGAAGTCAATGAAGTGAACGAAGTTAACAAAGTCACTACCCTTAGGAGTGGAAAGGAAGTAGATAATAAAATAGAAATGCCTAAGGAGAGTGAGACAGACGACGAGGTAGAAATTGTTTATGAAGAACCACCCAGATCGGAGTCAAAGGTAGAAACAAAAATTAGGAAAGTAACCTTTAAGGAAGTAGAAGCCAAGAAACCAGTAGAGACTAAAGTTGGGGAAGGGAGTTCCAATACTGAAACTGTTCCTTACCCAATGGCCTTAGAGAACCCAGCTTCATTTCCTTATGGTAAGAAAGGACCTAAAAACGAAGAATTATGGGATATTTTTAATCAAGTTAAAATTAACATTCCCTTAATCAAAGCTATACAACAAGTCCCTTCTTACGCTAAATTCTTAAAAGACCTTTGTACTCAGAAGCGAAAATTTAAAATAACTCTTCCAAAGCAAATCAACCTCACTGAACAAGTCAGTGCAATTATCACTAGCTCACTGCCGCCTAAACTAAAAGATCCAGGATCACCCTTGATTCCTGTAACTATCGACGATATTCAAATTAAAAAAGCACTTCTAGACTTAGGGGCGAGTGTTAATATCTTACCTGGTAATTTATTTGTCCAACATGATCTCGGAACCCTACAAACAACAGATGTCATCCTACAATTAGCAGATAGGTCTACCAAAGTACCACGAGGGATGTTATCTGATGTAATCGTTAAGGTCGAAGACTTCTACTATCCAGTAGATTTCTTAGTGTTGGACTCAGATAGTGCGTACAAAGAAAGCCAACCGGCAATCATTTTAGGACGTCCCTTCTTAGCCACAATCAACGCTCAAATCAATTGCAGGACAGGTGCATTAGACATAGCATTCGGAAACTGCAAACTCCGACTTAATGTCTTTAACAATGTACGCAATGCACCATTGGATTCAGAGTGCTACATGATCGACCTAGTTGATGATTTAATACAACAACAATTATCAACAATAACATGTAAAGATCCAGTGGAGTTGCTTCTGTATTACAATGAGCATAAGCTAGAAAATATGCCTGAAGCTAAGGAGTTCGAACTTGAATGTGTTCAGTCAGTGGATTCTACTCAACGACCATGGACACATAAGATCGAGAAACTTCCGACTGATCTTCCACCATCAGCAAAACCGTCTTTAGAGCAACCACCCAAATTAGAGTTGAAACCACTTCCAGCTCATCTCAAATACGCTTTTCTTGGCCCAGGGAGTACATTGCCTGTAATCATTGCCACAGACCTTACTGTTGCACAAGAAAAGGCCTTGTTAGAAGTGTTATCGAAATATAAGGAAGCGGTAGGCTGGACCATAGCAGATCTTAAAGGAATTAGTCCAACGCTGTGTATGCACAGGATTATAACTGATCCAACAGCCAAGCCGAGCAGAGATGCTCAGAGAAGGCTAAACCCTAACCTTAGAGAGGTAGTGAAGAAGGAAGTGTTAAAATGGCTAGACGCTGGAATTATTTATCCGATATCAAATAGCCAATGGGTTAGTCCCACACAGACAGTTCCAAAGAAATCTGGAATCACTGTCGTCGATACTCCCGAAGGAGAGAAGATTGCAACTCGCCCTGTAACGGGGTGGAGAGTATGTATCGACTACAGAAAGCTAAATGCCGCAACCTCAAAAGATCATTTCCCTCTGCCATTCATCGATCAAATAGTAGAGAAATTAGCAGGGCAGAAATTCTATTGTTTCTTAGATGGCTATTCAGGGTATAACCAAATCCCGATACACCCAGAGGACCAAGATAAGACGACATTTACGTGTCCGTATGGCACATTCGCCTACCGAAGAATGCCATTTGGATTATGTAATGCTCCGGTCACATTTCAGCGATGTATGATGGCCATATTTTCAGACATGATCGGAGGGTCTCTTGAAATCTTCATGGACGACTTTTCCATATTTGATAAGTCATTCGAAGGGTGTCTCTCTCATTTAGAAAAAGTCCTCAAGCGGTGTACTGAAACCAATTTGGTACTAAGCTAGGAGAAAAGTCATTTTATGGTTAAAGAGGGAGTAGTCTTAGGACACATAGTTTCTGAAAGGGGAATGGAGGTTGATCGAGCTAAAATACAAATAATTTCTTCGTTACCACCGCCGACTAATATTAAGGGGATTCGTTCTTTCCTAGGACATGCAGGTTTCTATAGGAGGTTCATAAAAGATTTTAGTGCCATAACCAAACCCCTATGTAACCTTCTCCTGAAAGACGCACCGTTCAATTTTGATAAAGACTGTATAGGGGCGTTTAATACATTAAAAATGAAGCTCACAGAGGCACCAATTCTGCAATCACCTGATTGGTCTCAGCCCTTTGAGATCATGTGTGACGCAAGTGATCACGCAGTAGGTGCCGTCCTTGGTCAAAGAGTGGACAAAAAGCCCGTGGTAATATACTATGCAAGTAAAACCTTCTCTGAAGCTCAAATTAATTACACAACAACTGAAAAAGAATTGCTTGCAGTAGTGTATGCGCTAGATAAGTTTAGATCTTACGTCTGGGGGGCTAAGGTAATTGTGTATTCCGATCACAGTGCCCTACGACACCTCTTGGCAAAGAAAGATGCTAAGCCACGGCTAATTCGTTGGATACTGTTACTACAAGAATTTGATTTAGAGATTCGAGACAAAAAGGGCTCCGAAAATGTAGTAGCAGACCATCTCTCGAGACTACCAGCAATCACCACTGATATGCTGGACTCCATTCGGGACAATTTCCCAGATGAACAATTATTGTTCGTCGCAAAAGTGCCTTGGTTTGCTAACTTAGTAAACTATTTTGTCACAGGGAAAACCCCAAGCCACTGGAACTCACATCAACGAAAGTATTTCTTTTCCCAAACTAAACAGTACATTTGGGAAGAGCCGGATTTATTCAAAATAGGAGTAGATCAGATTATCCGGCGATGTGTTCCAGACAACGAGCATTATGATATTTTAAATCATTGTCACTCGTATGCATGCGGAGGCCATTTTAGTGCTAAAAAGATAGGTCATCGCATCCTACAAAATGGATTCTTTTGGCCGACCATCTTTAAGGACTCTTACGAGTTTGTTAAGTCATGCCTACGATGCCAACAAATAGGAGGTATTTCAAAAAGAGACAAATGCCTATGACACCAATCCTCATAGTAGAGATTTTCGATGTGTGGGGCATAGACTTTATGGGACCATTCCCTAAGTCATACTGTTTCGAATACATCTTAGTGGCAGTTGATTACGTCTCTAAATGGGTAGAAGCTGAAGCTACAAGAACCGATGACCACAAAGTAGTTTGCCAATTCGTTAAACGTAATATATTTTCTCGTCATGGAATTCCTAGAGCCATAATTAGTGATGGGGGTTCTCATTTCAAAAATATGTACTTTAGCAAACTACTTAAGCACTATGGAGTAACGCATAAGATAGCTACCCCATATCACCCACAAACTAGCGGACAAGTAGAAGTATCTAACAGGGAGGTTAAGCGTATATTAGAAAAAACAGTACGACCCGATAGGAAGGATTGGTCAATACGATTAGATGATGTACTTTGGGCATATCGTACAGCGTATAAAACCCCTATTGGTATGTCTCCCTATAAGCTAGTTTATGGGAAATTATGTCATCTTCCGGTTGAGTTAGAGCATCGAGCCTTATGGGCCATTAAAAACGCAAATCTTAACTTCACAGCTGCCGGTATAAATCGGAAACACCAACTGAACGAATTAGAAGAAATTCGCAAGGAAGCTTATGAAAGTTCTAAAATATATAAAGAAAAAACAAAAGCTTTCCACGACCGAATAATTAAACGAAAGGTGTTTAATAAAGGTGACAAAGTTTGGCTATTTAACGCACGCCTGCGGCTCTTCCCAGACAAATTAAAAAGTAAGTGGACAGGCCCATACACAGTAACTAACGTCTACCCCTATGGTGCGGTTGAAATAATAGATCAAAAAGGTGGTGAGCCGTTTAAAGTAAACGGACACAGATTAAAATTATTTGTACAATGGGCTGACAATGAAATTATATCATCTGAGACAATGGTCTTGGAAGATATCACTTAAATATTTAAGAGTTCCAAAATGTCTGGCTGAAGACATTAAACTTAGCGCTTTCTGGAAGGCAATCCAGTGAACTTTGTGGGTGTGTTCCAGAGAAACCCTCACGAGACTATAACTCATCCACTCAGGCTACTGAGGGGTTTAAAGGCTTGTTGCACATGCTAAGTGCAATCGTTTTCACCACGAAAGTGTGTTTTAATTTCTGCAGATTAATTTTTATTATGCCTTAGTTTGTTAGTCAAATAATAGTTCATCCTATACTCTGGTGGTACCCATCGCAACCAACTAAGTTGGGAAAAATTTACCCATTAAAAAGCTGCAAATCCCGAGCCGAAGAAAGACGAAAATTTGGACAAATAGAGGACAAAATTCTGTACAATGTACGGCAATTCGTTAGTTTTTGGGGGGACCAAACGCTACAAATAGCACACACAAAAATCACCTGGGAGCAGTGCAGCGCACCGGCCAGCGCAGGCCTGCGCCCCGCGCTGCGCTCCAAGCGCACCGGCCAGCGCAGGGGTGCACCTGCGTCTGCGCCTCGATGCAGTTCAGCGATTTTTAAACCCTTTTCACCTCATTTTCTCCATATTCTCTCAAAAACACTCCGAATTTTTGCTCCTTTTTTGCTCTCGAAGCTTCAACAAACGCGAAATCTGCTCCAGATTACTCATCTTCTTGCTCATAATCCTCAATGTAAGTGCATATCCTTCCATTATTCTTCTTTTTCAAGCAAGGAGTAGTAGGTTATTTTGAAATAAGTCTCTGCCCTAAATTCCACAATCTTGAAGATGAAAATAGTTTCAGATGCATCATATATCCTTAAGTGCGTAAATACTCTCAGAATGTGCACATTTCATGTTTTATTGGTAATTTCTAAATATAGGGTTTCAAAGAATTTTCCACTGTGATTTGTTTAGAAATTCCATGACAAGAGATAATTTCCAGATATGTGCATTATTCTATGTTAAAAGTAGGATGAACATATCACTCCATTACAATTTCATGATTCGTGTTGTTAATCGCTCCATTTGTCGTTCATAATCATGCACGTCACGACAACTCTTGCCATGCTACATTATATTGCTCATGCACATGCACCAAATTCATGGAGGATGGCCACTACATTGAAAACACTTGCACCTTTGCGGTACACGTTGCACTTAACATTTATGTATTTCTCACCGGGTTCTTCGGATTCCATCGAGACTAACATGCTTGTGTGCCACTATGTGCATTTAATTGTGCTTAATTCCGTTCCTCTTTGCTATATGTGCATAGATGTCACAACAATTCACAGGGAATTCTCGCCGGCGTATCACTCGTACTCCGAGAATGCGTGTGCATACCCCTATCCCGATAAATATCGAATATCCTTCACCACCACCCTCGCCACCGGTTTCTGGACCACCCACACACTTTTTCATAGAAAAGACTCTTAAGGAATCAGATTTTAAACACTTTGGGATTATCGAGAGCTTTGATCAGATTGGGTGGTCAGGGGCGTTGCAAATCGAAACTCCGTATGTGCATGAGACTGAAATCTATGAATGGATGACAACTCTAATCCGAAGAGAGGGGGCTGTAGAACATGATTTTGAATTACGAGGTCGTATCAATGGGAAAGAAGTGGTAGTTTCTAGGAAAGAATTATGCGATTATTTTGATTTTGATACGGACATTTCGGTCGCACGGGAATTTTGGACGGAACAAGACTTATCTAGTGGGGTGTTGAGACACTCGGAGGGATTGGCTAAAAAGCTAGCTGAGGTTTTCAATCTTACGATCGAACAAGCAAGGGTCTATTAAAAGTACTATCGGGGTGATCTTCGGCCTTGGGCCAAAGTTTTGTGGAAACTCATTGTCTTCAATATTTTACCCAGATCCGCTAATACCACTGCCGTTCGAACCCGCGAAGTCATACTTATTCATGCTTTGCTCACAGGAAAACTGGCCATCTCTCTCGCGTACATCATGATGCAGAATATTTGGGAAGCAACCCTCGTCAAACCACACATGGAAATACCGTATGGACGTATGCTCACTGAACTCTTTATTAATATGGGCGTCATATCGGAAGGGGCAAGCCCACGACTTTTGGGACCCAATGATGTTTGGTTTACACGGCATACTATGGCGGGTTTACAATTTGAACAAGTATCGGGCACCTTCTTGATTAGGGACCCCGCGCATGGTACTGTCTCGATCATTCCTGCTAGCCGATCTTTTTATCGATATGACCAACCTCTAGACAAGGGTAAAGCGAGAATAGGTGAGAGTAAGTTTGAGAAAGATGAAGTAAAGTTTGTGAAAGCTGAGGTAAAATTTGAGAAGGGAGGATCATCAAATGCACACTTGTCGGAGAACGAGGTCCTGGAAGCACGTCTGACCGCCATCAAGAATGCGGTAGAAGGTCTAGTGGCAGCAAACACTGCAGTCCTTTCGGAGGTTGACAAGCTCAAACAAGATGTCAATGTTCACGGGATCACGGTGGGAGCTCACTCCCGTTGGCTCGCTAGCCTCCAAACGAGGATAGAGGAGCTCGAGCGGGCAGTCGGCCGCCGTAGTTCCCACACCGTCTCAACCAACACATCTCATTTGACGTCTCCTGATGACTATTGATTCTATATTTTCGGGAACTTCTCTCTAACAAACTATGGTCTTGAACTTTGAAACAATTGCCACTTGGTTTTGTAAATGGCCTTAGGCCATAACAACTATGTGCGTGGTGTTCGTGTTGGCACCGTAAACTTTTAGATCTCGTACCAAATTGCATGCTATGCTTAGTGAACATCTGACTTGCACTATCTCTGTTACATTCATATTTCTCTACTCATATAACAATTTTTAGCCTCCGTAGTGTCGGGGACGACACAATCTTTAAAGTTGGGGAAGGGGAAACACATAAATGTGTTAAAAAGTGTAGGATAGATGCTTGTAAACCATATTTTTATCGAAAAAACGTAAATTATCAAACCAAGCATGCACCCAACTAACTGAAAAAATGAAAAATTTTTGAACCGAACAGGGCCCCCAAGCGCAGCCGCCGGCGCAGGCCTGCGCCCAGGGGTGCGCCTGTCCGAAACCTCTTCATTTTAAATAGAAAATTTTTTGCAAAACCCTGCAAGAGCACCCTTTGCGCCCCCCTTACGGTTCCTTCACCTTCTCCACATATTTTCACCTAAAAAACTCATTTTTGTCCACAAAAATCACTAAAAATCAAGCTAGTGATTGACATTACGCAAGAAGTAGCAAGGAACTTGAGTTTGCAACTCAAGTTGGGGAAGTTTGAAGTTAAGCTAGGAATCATCCACCACCACTTTAGATTCAACCTCTCTTTCATTCCTCATCAAGAACAAGGTACAAAAGCTCCACCATTTTTGAACTAGTAAGCTTTAATGGAGTTTGAAGATGAATTTTGACTTTTAGACTGACTTTTCGCATGACCACTTATACATGATAATTCTAAGTGCTTCATAGTGTAGAATAGAATATTAAGTGAAAGTATGAGCACGATTAAGAAAAAGGCATGCTAGTCAATTTCCGGAAAGTTGGTTGTTATTTTGTGCAATTTGTTTAAATTATTAAGATGTGAAAAAGTGGTTAAATTGACATGAATTAATTATGCATCCTTATGTTACATTTGATATGATAATTGCACAATTTATCAATTATGGTTCCTTGTTGTGAAAATAGAACGAATCAAGAATTTTATAATTATATATATATACTTAACTTGTCGTAATTGCAGATGTCTCGCCGAACTAGACAACGAGTGGGGGAAGGCACCAGTTCCTCTACCCAACCGAGGGTAGAGTGGAACCCGGACTTCAATCTATCACAGCATCCGACAAATATTCGACGACAATTGTTCATGACAAAGAAATTTTCCGGCAAGGTTTTGGTCGAAAAGAGAGTTAAGAAAGACGAGTTCGAGAATTATGGGGTAGTGTGATGCTTCGACCGGCTAGGTTGGGAGGCAGTATTAGATTTAGGAGGGGAGCACATTTATCATGATGAGGTTGTGGAGTGGATGTCCACACTAAGACGCGAAGAAGGACGATTCAGAGGCAACTTCACATTAATAGGGTCGCGTTAATGGGCATGAATTTCCAATGAACGCACAAGCGTTACGAGAAGTTTTTGGGGTTGACATTGGTGTTGGAGAGGACGGAGCACGGAATTTCAACTACGAGTACAAAACAGATGCCCAACTAGCATTCACTGATAGAACTTGGGAGGGTGAATGGACTACGCAGTTGGCAGAGATACTGAAAATTGATTATAATGTCGCGGCTGGATATACGGCGTACGCTAGGCGTGACCTTAGCCCCATGGCGAAGGTATTACACAAGATTGTTACCAACAACGTGCTGCCAAGAGACAGTGATCTGACAAAAATTCGGCACAAGGAGGTAACTATTCTTTACGCACTAATGACAGGAGAGCCGAGCCTTTCTTTTGCTTGGATTGTGATGAATGACCTGTGGTCGATGTACGACACGAGGGAGAGAAAAATAATCCCTCACGGATGGATTCTATCAGAGTATCTAAGGGCTCAGGCATCAATTTCTCCCATATCTGTTCCGAGGGGAGTCTCTGGCGCCGTTATTACAGCGGCGATGATACAAAGCATCACTCTGCGCCAAACAGACCAAGGATTCGAGATCTTTGATTCAGACACGGGAAAAACGCATCGAGAGCTATACGGTATAGAAGAGGCAGAGGCTTACCATCAACATCAAGCTGGAAGAGTACACGCAGCAAGGGGAGCTAATGATATGTCCCAGGTCATTGCTCGGTTGGACGCGATGAACCTACGGTTGGGCACTTTTCAAGAGGACGTGGTTGGAAGAATGGACGAGTTCCAGCATGAGTTGGAAACCCAGACTAGCCGAATCGACGAAATCTACACCGGTGTGCGCGCATCATCCTTTCAGAACGCCTATTACAACCAGCAGCACCGGGCGTATACCGATGCAGTGAGAGATCACATGAACTACAATGCTGGGTTACCACATCAACCATACGAGGATTATCAGTGGCAGAATTTTGAAAGGCTGATCGTTGAGGATCGAACTCCTCAATACTTCCCAGCCTATGGTCGAGTCCCCACCACGACACGCGGAGAGAGCGTGGTGCACCCTGCAAACACCTACCCACCTGCACCTCGTATGCAAGAAGACCGAAACCCCTTCGGGGAATTCTTTGCTGGTATTTTCGGACCGCCACCACCACCGCAGTAGTCAGGTTCTTCCGTTCCTCTCTTTAAGTAGGATGAATTATGGTTTTTATGCTTTATTATTTTTATTAGTGTTTGTTTTTGTATGCATTACGTTGATTGAATAAATGTGTTTCTTTTTAAGAAGATTATGTGAAAAGCGAGCCGTAAAAGATCCGATCAATTAACCCAATAAATTTTTATTGTTGAGCTTGCAACTTAAATATGATGATGTTAGTTAGGTCGGTTTCAAGCAAAAAGACATAATTATATGAGTTTAAATATAACACAAAGAGTCATAGATGCTTAAAACCAAGGAAGTGAACCGAGTTTGACGTAGGATACATTGTGTTGAAGTGAGTGATAATTATCAAGGATTCCAATAGCCGCTAATTATTCATGCAATAAGGGGGAGGAAACGAACGCGAATAGAGCCTCAATTCAAGTGTGGCCTAGTTGATTCAGGAGATTAAGTCTGAAGGGTACCAACATGCCTAGTCCCCTAAGGCCGACTGGTCTGGGAGCGGCTGACCCAAATCTTGCTATACGGATCAGCTAGAAAGTCATGTTAAACTTGAACGAAAAAAAAATATATAGAAACATTGCATGAAAAGAATAAAAAGAAAAGAAAAATTAGTAGCTCAAGTCATGCATCGAGGAAAAAGATGGTCCAGTGACCCACGTGAATTCAATTCTGTAACCTTGAGCTAAAATGATAATAGTGGTGAGGAATTTTTGAACACTTATCCGAGAAACATCACGATATATCTGAATTAAAATTCTGTTCGTGTCTGCGAGTTTTATCACGTCTATGAAGGCTGGTGCTTGTTTAAATAAGTTAATTATGTTTTGTACGCTTGATAAACCCGATGTTTTAAAAGTCTGATTTTCGTTGCTTGCTCAGGACGATCAAGAATTAAGTTGGGAAAGTTTGATCGGGTTATAATTTATCATGTTTAGTAAGCGTAAAAGAGTTGTTTTTAGTACAAAAGTGTTATAGAATGTGCCGCTATTGAATAAATTCTGTGCTTGTGCAGGTAAACAAAATCCGGTTTAAAATGGCGTAAAAAGGATAAAAATTCAGAGCCAGGCGCAGAGAGGGGCGCATCCCTGCGCCCAGACCACGTGTTCAACAGAAGAAATTAATTCACAAAAATACGGATTTTACAGGCAGGCGCAGGGGGGGGCGCAGGCCTGCGCCTACGGCTGCGCCCAGCCCATTAAAATATTAGACGGCCGTTTTTAGGGTTTTTCCAGCTTTTCCTATAAATACAAAGTCATATCTTAGAAGTTTTCATCGTTTTTTGGAGGAGAAGGCTAAGGAAAAGAACCCTGTTTGAGCGAATACACGTACGAAGAACACACGAGTCAAGCTACGGAGATGGATACAGAACTCTTGAACATTGCATCAACGATGTCCGGCTAGTCTCATTATAATCATTCTAGGAGGAAGCACATCGCTAAGTTTTATTTTATGAACGATTACTTTAAGTTTGCATGGTTTTTATTATTTATATTTTGATTGTGAACGAAGGATTATTATTTTGTTGTTGCGTTTCGCAAGATAGTTCGTAGACATTTTATTATTCGTGCCGAGTTAATTGTTTAATTAAGACGAGTAATCAAACGTGTCACGCGCTATGCCCAAGATCACGAAACGACTTTAATAATAATTATAACAAAGGTTATGTCTATGTAATCCTCAGATCGTTTTTATAAATTAAATGTAAAGCGAGGTGTGGAATCCGGGAATGGTTATCTTCGCACTTTATTCAATCAAACAGTTTTCTTAAGTTTTCTTTTCACAAATTTCGCAAGTAATTAGTTTTTTAAATCAAGCAATCATCTTTTTACAAACCACTCAACCTTTTTAAATTAATTATTTTACAATGTTAATCGCTTAAATACGTGTAATTAACCTCTCGCTCTCTGTGGATACGATCCCTACTTACCCTAGCTTCTAAGGTATTTAGTGGTATTTTTGACGGGTTAACGACACTCGCATCAGTCACGTGCTTCGAGCATCCGGAGTCAAGATACCAAACATGATTTACCTATAAGATGAAATAGCACATGAGGTACCCACTTATAGTTGGGTACTTTTGATTTTGGTAAATCATGCAGTTGATGATGCGTTTTCTCATCAGATACGTCTTTTATCTTAACACATTTTTTAACAGTTCTTTTTGGTATCCACTTTTGTACAATTCGCGGCGGAACTATTTTTGAAAGATTTTGCTGTGGAACCTTTTTCTGTTTGAAAGATGGGTCCTTTTTCTTAGGTTGCCATACAAGCTTATCGGATTTTACAAGTAAAGATTTACATGAACCATAATTCATTTATTACTTGATTCATTTATTCTGTTATAGTCAACATAATTTTGCATTTTATCTGATCTTAATCTTTTTGATTCTTCACTATATTCTACCTCATCGGATGCTTTCATAAAAGTCATTTTTAATCATAGATTCATATATCTGACATTATATAAAGTCGGTGAATTGGATATAGCCTTTGTAAGATACTTAGGATTTTCCCAACCAATACCAGATTTAGAATTGTAAAATTCTGTGTCTTTTGGTTGATTTAAATAGATAGTTTGATCTGTTTGTCCTCTTTTGATAAATTCATCTTCCATTTTCTTTATTTTCTCATAAAGCTTAGTTCTTTCTTGAAAAATGGCATGATATTTTACAGAAAATTTTGAAGCCTCTAATTTTGCCAAACTCAGTTTTTCTTGTAGGTCAGATATATTGTTATTAAGTTCTTGGATTACTTTGAAGTTCATTTTCTTTGTCTTGCAAATCTGAAACTGCTCGTAATGCTAATGCTTTATCTTTGGAAAAATCAAATACTAAAGTATGTTCATTACGTAACTTGTTTTCCAAAGAGTGAGCATGTTTCTTTTCAGCCTTTAATGATTTTTCAAATTTCTTAAGCATAAAGGCCATCTGTGTTAATTTTTCTTCAAGCAAACAGGAATCATCAATTTCAGAGTCAGAGTTAGAATTTACCTCTGGTTTTTCTGAACTGTCTGATTTTTCTGACTCTGAATCATTAGTATCCTTGTCATTGCTGCATCCAGCTTTTCCTGCTGCCATCAACGTGAACTCTTCAGTCTCTTTCTCATCAGACTCTTGCTTTTCCTCTTCTTCTTCATCCGTTAGCCCAACCCATACCTCATCTTCTGCTATCATAGCTGACTCACTCATTTCCGATTCATTGAAGACCTCTGATTTTAAGCCGATATGAGCATCCTCATCCAGTATATCTTCATCCTCTGATAACTGTAGCCAATGGTCATCCTCTGCCAAAAGGGCTTTTCTAGCTTCCTTTTCTTTGGCTAGGAGAGCCTTTCTTGTGTAGTAGTGAGAGTTTTTGACTACTGGCATTCTACCTCACGAGCAAA
This sequence comes from Centrapalus pauciflorus, assembly GCA_020465985.1. Classification (NCBI taxonomy): domain Eukaryota; kingdom Viridiplantae; phylum Streptophyta; class Magnoliopsida; order Asterales; family Asteraceae; genus Centrapalus; species Centrapalus pauciflorus. The sequence continues at coordinate 249,212 of JAANYP010001860.1, read as the reverse complement.
ATGACCAGGTTTTCCACAATTCTAGCACTTCTACTCTGTTTCTTTCTTCGCTGATTTATCAGAATTTTCATATTTTTCAGCTTTTCTGCCACTGCTCTCACCAGATTTTTCATATTTCTCCTTCTTTTCAAATTTCCTTGAGCCAGTCTTGTAGCGCATTTTGTTGTTGGTTGGCTTACGATATAATTTCTTTTGGAATGCTTTAGTTAGCAATGCCATTTCTTTTTCATCTCTTCTATCTCGGAATCCGTAGATGAATCTGAAGTGTCTGATTCGGAAGAGCTACTGCTAAAGACTGCCCGTTTCTCTTTTTTCAGCTTATACTTATATTTCTTTTCTGCCAATAAAGCCAAAGGCTCAGCAGTCTCTTTCTCAGCTTTCTTTTTGCCAGATAATTTCCTCAACACAACCTCTTGGTAGTTACTGAGGTTTTCAAAGATCATATGGAAGTCCATCTCTTCAATGTCCTTGGTCTGTTGGATAATCATTGCATACTTTTCCCATTTCGGGTTCAGTACGTTTAAGAACTTGACATTTATATCCAGATTGGACTTTGTTACCCCAATTATTTTCATCTCACTTACCAGACTGACAAACCGTAGGTAAGTGTTTTCTAGTAATTCTCCTTCTCGCGCTCTAAAATTCTCGAAAGTCATCAGACTGTTCTTTGCTCTATTAGTTGTAGCCCTGTTGGATCCTCTCATAAGCTTGCACACCTCATCCCATATGGATTTGGCGGGCTTTGTGTTTGTTAGACAGGTATCAATGTCATTGGGGATTGAGATCAGTAACAACTTCCTAGCTGTTTTGTCCCCTAACTTTTTTTATTTTTTGTGCTTTAGTTAAGTTTGTAACCTCAACTGTTCTTGGTGGAATTGGAGGATTTCCAGTGGGTACACCAGGAATTGTTTCCATGAATACAACTGGTCCTTCTGTTAAGGACTTTAACATTTCTTCCGAAAGATCATGAAAACTTATGAATTCCAAAAACCTCTCCCTCCACTAAACGTATTCTCCCCGATAGAGAATTGGGGGTTTCGTCTCTGATCCCATGGCAAGAGCGTCTTTTGACAATGTAATTGATATATAGGAAACTTTCCAAGATCTAATGATATTTGATTTAAAATTGAAACAGTTGATCAACTTTTGAAAATTGATCAACCTTTGAAAGAATGTTGAATGAAATTCGATTGGATATGATGATCAACTCGAATGATAAGTTGATCAACTTGATTAAAGAATGAGTGAAACTCGAATCAATTTATAATCAACTCGAATCTGTAGCAAATGAACTTGTTAGAAGAATTAAGCAACTTGAATCAAGTAGTTATGAAACTCGAATGACTAAATGTGCAACTCGATTGATTCAGAGTAAAACTCGATTGATTGAGTGTAAAACTCGATTGAATGTTGACACTCGAATTGAACTAAGTTTAACTCGAATCAAGGTATGTGCAACTCGAATTAAGGTATGTGCAACTCAAATTAAAGTATGTGCAACTCGAATTAAACTAAGTATAACTCGAATGATTCTATCTTTAGAACATAATCAACTCGAATTGAACTGAGTTTAACTCGAATAGAATGTAATGCACTACCAACTTTAATGAAATGCAAATCAACTCGAATGAAATACAAATCAACTCGAATAAAATACAAGTTCAACTCGATTGACACTAATGTCAACTCGATTTAAACTTGTATTCAACTCGATTGGTAAAGCCTTCGACCTCGAAATGCTTATGAACACAGTATAGTCCGAGTTTCTTAGTTTTTCAAAATTTTCAAGTCTGAAACTCAAATTAATTTGTAAAACTAAGCTATTTTAAACCAAATTGATATCGAAGGTAGATATTTTGATTTCAAACACTTTTTAAGAAAGAATTTCGTTGAAAAACAGATCTAAAAGTGACTTTTTCAATGAAACAGTGAAGAACTTTCCGTTTTTCAAAATTTCCGAAAAATCAACAGATCTTTTTCTGTGTTTGATGAATCAAAACAAAAATATAATCCAATTTAATCGACTTCTTAACCTTTTCCTTCGATCCAGTTTACAGAATCAATAATCAACAGGATAAAAACCCTTGTTGATTTTTATGTTTTTCGAAATAAAATGTCAAGAACACTGTTCGAAAATATCCGATTTCAGATCAAAAATCACCCCTAGATGCTCTGATACCAATTGTGAATTATAAACCCTATCAAACAATCAACAACTACAACAATTTATCAAGAACAGAAACAGTAATACTAACCGAATGATTAGATTGATGACAAAATTATTACAATGGAGAATAGAACTGTAGTCCTAGATCTTGACTACCGTGCGTATGTAATTTGCAGAATGTCAGATCTACTTTTCTATTAGAAAGTCAACTATGCTTTTAAACTATTTACAACTATTAACAAATAACAAAATAGACCTTAGACTTTGTATTTCATCAACAAAACACATTCTAACAAGGTGTGACACCTACTGGGCATATTCTATTGATGCCAAGGCTGAGAAGAAAACCGTGGCCGATGTGCCTGTTGTATCACAATTCCCGGATGTGTTTCCGAAGGACTTGTCTGGCGTGTCGCTTGAAAGACAAGTGGAGTTCCGAATTGTTTTGATCCCTCCAGCTGCTCCGATAGCTCGCTCTCCTTATTGTCTTGTGCCTACCGAGATGCAAGAAATGATGAAACGACTTCAACAGTTGTTAGACAAAAACTTCATTCAACCGAGTTCATCGTCGTGGGGAGTCCCGGTAGTGTTTGTTAAAAAGAAGGATGGCACAATGAACAAGTTGACCATAAAGAACAAGTATCCGCTGCCAAGGATTGATGACTTGTTTGAACAGTTACATGGGGCTACTGTATTTTCTAAGATTGACTTGAGGTCAGGATACCATCAGTTGAAAGTTCGGGAGGAGGATGTGCCTAAGACGGATTTCAGGACGCGTTATGGGCATTACGAGTTCTTGGTGATGCTTTTCGGGTTAACCAATGCCCCGGCTGACTTTATGGATCTTATGGATAGGGTCTGCGGACCGATGTTGGACAAATCAGTGATCGTATTCATAGATGACATCTTGGTGTATACCAAGTCTGAAGTTGAACATGCTGTTCATCTAACGGAATTATTGGAGCTGCTAAGAAAGGAAAGGTTGTACGCCAAATTTTCAAAATGTGAGTTTTGGCTGCAACAAATACAATTTCTAGGGCATGTGATTTCAGGAGCTGGGATTTCTGTAGATCCAGCTAAATTTGAAGCCATAAGAAACTGGGAACCGCCACGTTCAACTATAGAAATCAGAAGTTTTCTTGGATTGGCAGGGGTACTATCGAAGGTTCATTAAGGATTCTCCAATATTGTAGTTCCTTTGACTGCATTAACGAAAAAGAATGCTCTATTTATGTGGGAGAATGAACAACGTGAGGTGTTCAAAATTTTAAAGAAAACTGTAAGTGAAGCACCAATACTCTCTTTACCGGAGGGCAATGAGGACTTTCTGGTTTACACAGACGAATCTAGATTGTGGTTAAGTGTTGTACTGATGTGGCGTGGGAAAGTGATTGCGTATGCCACGAGACAGTTAAAGCAACATGAAAAAGACTACTCCACTCACGATCTGGAGTTGACCGCTGTTACGTTTGCATTGAAATTGTGGAGACACTACTTGTATGGAACTAAGTGTCAACTTTATACGGACCATAAGAGTTTAAAATATATATTCAGCCAGAAAGAACTTAACATGAGACAATGTATGTCTATGGATTTGACTAACGACTACGATTGTGAAATACTCTACCATCTTGGTAAGGGTAATGTTGTAGCCGATGTGTTAAGCGGCAAAACATATTCAAAAGACTGTTGTTACATGATGACTTCAACAATGTTAACTTCCACGATCATTGATGTAGTAAAAGCGGCAAAAGTGGTAGCTCTAAAGGAAGAAAACGTTGATGCTGAGGATATTTGAGTGCAGAAAAAGAATATGGAAACGAGTGAATCAGGTCTGAAAGGATTTTATGGGAAAATCTGGGTGCCGAAGTTTGGCGACATGAGAAAAGTGATTATCGAGGAAGCACATCAGTCAAAATTTTCTATACATCCTTGGAGCACAAAAATGTATAATGAGCTGAAAGCTAACTTTTGGTGGCCCGGATTGAAGAAGAATATCGGTGTATATTGAAAGATGTTGGACATGTAGGTTAGTGAAAGTCGAGCATCAGCAACCTTATGGTAGTTTACAACCACTTCCCTTTCTGGAATGAAAGTGGGAACACATTAAACTGGATTTTGTCATGAAGCTGCCCAAGACTAGGCATCAAAATGATGCGGTATGGGTGATCGATGATAGATTAATTAGGTCGGCACACTTCATTCCAATTACAGAAAGTTATTCCTTGGAAAGATTGGCACAGATTTACATGAACGAGATCATATCTTGATGATCGCTACGAGATCATATCTTGATGATCGCTATGAGTCCATTGTATCAGATCGGGATAGCCGATTTACTTCAAACTTCTGGTCGGCTTTGCAAGAGGGCTTGGGTATGAGGATCGCTATGAGTACAACATATCATCCACAAAGCGATGACCAGAGTGAATGGACCATCCTTACTCTGGAAGATATGATGCGACCATTTTCCGTTGATAGAAGTAACTTACAACAACAGTTACCACGCAACGATTAAGAAAGCACCTTTTGAGGCACTGTATGGAAGAAGATGTAGGACACCTACATGTTGGAGGGAAACTTGAGAGACTCCGATTGTTGGGCCTGCATTGCTACAGGAGACTAATGAAAAGATACAGCTGGTACGACAGAATATGAAGGCAGCCCAGGATCGACAGAAAAGCCATCATCACAGGAGGCATAAAACGATCAATTTCGAGGTAGGTGATTGGGTTTATCTGAAAGTATCACCTATGAGAGGTGTTACTCATTTTGTTAAAAGGGGAAAGTTGGCACCGAGATTTGTAGGGCCGTTCAAGATCATATAAAAGGTTGGGAATCAATCTTACCATTTAGGGTTGCCTGAAGAAATGTCGGGCATACACCCCAGTGTTTCATGTGAGGAATCTCAGAAAGTCCTTCACTACTGGCAACGAGGACTGGGCCGATCACACCAAACTGGAGATTGACGAAAGGCTTCGGTATGTGGATGAACCAGAATGTGTTTTGGACACCAAAGTGAAAAACTTTAGGAGTAAAGAGATCGAAAGGGTGCTTGTATATTGGAAGCATCATAAAGGGCCAAACCATACTTGGGAATCAAAGACAGAGATGCTGAAGAAATATCCACAACTGTTTGGATCCAAGTAACTTCTAGGACGAAGTTTAAGCGTGGTGGAGCCCATGCTATAACATCCTCGGTATTTAATTATTGTAACTGAATATAATTAATTTGAATTTCAAATTTATTGTAACCAAAATGGATTAGGTATGTAGATTTTGTAAGTCGGTTGATATTTTAAGTAATTAAAGAATATTAGGATTTCGAATTTTTAATAAGTTTGATAATATTTAAAAATGTTTGTAAAGGTAAAAATAAAGATATAATTCTTTATTTAATGAAATCAGATATGTAGAGGGGTTAAATGTGATAAAAGCCAGAAATGGAGAATAAAAGACTATTAGTCTTTCATTTTCTCACTTTCACCATTTCATCTCCAAACACACACTCTCAATTCTCTCTAGAAATATCTGCTGGATCGAAAATCACTAAAGAAATTCGTGGATTAGAACTAGTTATAAATAGGATTCAAGTGGATTCAAGGTAAGAACATAATTTCTATGTTTGAGATGATATTTTGAGAGTTGAAAATGCAAATTTTGGAAATTTAATCTGAAGAAAATGTTGTTGCATGTACGTTTTAATATTTGGAAATCATCTAGTGAACATCACTGAAGCCTCTAAAACAAGAATCAACCGTTGAATCATCCTAAACGGTAAGAAATGTGAATTTTTTTTAAATTTAGTGTTCTTGAAGAAAAGTCTATATTTTGGTTAAATCTGAACGAATCAGTGTGTTTTAGATGGGGAAAATGATGTAGAAACACCCAAATAATGTTAAAAAAACGTTTGTATGGATTCCATGTTGTTAGAATAGAGTTTGTCAAATTTTAGAATGAAATCCGTAAGTTGCAAGTTCAGACCTGCTGGTCGACTCGGCGAGTCGGTGGGTTGACTCGACGAGTCGCCAAGAACACATGAACAATCATCTTAAATTTTTCTAAGTATAAGATCCGAACTCGGATAGGACCGGATCCGAACTCAGTTGGGTAAAAAGTACTTATGATGTAACCGAAATTCGGCCGAGGATCACAAATTCGAAACTCGACTCGGTGAGTCACCTGGACCGACTCGGCGAGTCGGCCACTGTTCATGCGAAATTCGGATAGGGTTTTAAGGACCCGAAGTTCTGGTTAATCTAACACATTTTTGGGATACCTTTTTGTAATATATTAAGGTATGTAATAAAGGGTCAATTTGGAATAATAAAACATTAATTAAGGGGATTTTAACACGAGTTTCGGATGACGGTTCTGAATGTTGGAACATTTTAATTGAAAAGAATTGATGTGAATTGAAAACGAAAGTACATTGATGATATGTCTATTCCATGAAAATGTAATTGGTCCCTTGTGTTGTTATTTAACACACAGTGGGGTTATTAATTTGTGAATCCGGTTGAAATTCCGAAGAGAGATAATATTATTTAAAGTTGATAAACGCACCCAGTGTGAGTACCTTTGATTTTCACATGTATGCATTTGTTTTATTTTTGCTTTGCCTGCTAAGGCATGTTGTTTCACTTTCGTTTGGCACTATACTAACTTGCTTATATGTTGATGCACATTGTTGCTTGCTGCATTTCCATTCTTTGTTGTGCGTCCTTTGATGCACCTGCAAGTCGCATCTATGATCTGATGTTACTAAGGCTATATGACCTCGGATTGAGGTCCTGAAGAGCATTGTAACATCACCGATGATTTTCTGCCTCATATAGTTGGTTTTCTTATGCCGAGCGTCGTCTCAAAGGAGCTGCGGCTCGGGTTCCGTACTTTGAGTACGTAGAGAGGACATGACATGTGTTGCCGGTGTTACTCTTGGGTGGCATAATAAAGACTTGTTCAATGTGTAAAATCTTTTGTACTCACGAAACGTTGCTTACCCCTCAGTTGTTTACTTATTATAGGATAGGGAAAATCCGCTGTTGGACCTTCTAGCTAGGTTATATTGTGAAGTCTTGGAAGATCCTCTGCCACTCAATCGGTAACTGAAATCATGGGAATAATGTTGTAATATTTGGGATGTTGTAATAATTGATTGGGTTTGTAGAGATTAGATTGGAACCTTGTAGCACCATAGGGTGTTTAACACTTGTACTTATATTTTGTACTATATTGCTTCCGCACTGTCTTAAGTATTCAGATCGTTATTGTTTATTAATGTGTTGTGGTTAATCCTGGGTGATGTAATTGTGGTTATTGTGGCAAGGGTGCCACACCATGTCCTCATGTATTTTCTTGGACTAAAAGATAAGTTTACAAAGACAAAGACAAAGTGGAAAAACACAAGCTGCTAAAACTGCCCACGCTGTTCTGTTACATAAAGACAAAGTGAATATTTTAAATGGTGACAGACCATTTCTTATATCAAAATGGCTATACAAGAAGATGAAAGGTTAAAAGTTAACATACCTATTTTAGTTAAATCCTTCTTCAACATAGACAAAATGAAAAGACAAAGATTCTGCAATGTAGAGATAAATGCTGCTTTGTCAAAACGTGCAGAAAAGTATTTTTGTCTTTTTGGAAACACATTCCACTATATCTACATGCAATGAGGAAACTTCACTGGGATTCTCCGTGAGAGTATAAAAGGAAGGTACTAAGGAATGTGAGACAACCAAGAGTGAGATATTCAGAATGTGCAAAGAAGTGTGTTTTCATGCATGCAAAGTCTGCTTAGAATTAAACAGTTTAGTGTGTCCAAGTTGTTCTTGTTCAAGCTGTCTGTGTGTCTGTCTTGTAAACGGTAAGTTCATCTTTGTGGGTGTATTCATTGTAACTGTTCTTAGTGTGGCATAGATTACTAGTACATCTGTTGTATCATTCATCTCAGCTTGAACCTTTCCACAGTTCAAGCTTGTTTGTAATTAACCCTTGTTGATAATACATAAAAAAGTGTGTTGAAATTTTAAATAGTTGTATTCACCCCCCCCCCCCCCCCTACAGCTTATAGTAACATACTAGGGAAACCGTTTGGGAACTACAGTCCTGAAACTGAGGAAGTAAGGCCTGCTGACACTGTTAGCTCTAACACTGCAAAAATTAGCAGTGTTGGAAGTAACATGGTCATTGAGGAGAGTATCTTAGCTGATACAATGCAAATTGGGAATATTAGTGTAGATCTAAGTGGTCCATTAACAAATGTTGATGAAGAATGAGAACTCATCCTTATGATATCACTAATATTTTCCCATGACATCACTGCAGGTTAAACAACCATCGCAGGTTTAGTACCTGGACAGCGGCTGCTCAGGCCACATGACAAGTTGCAAAGATCTTCTAAGTGAACTCAGGCCTGAAAAAGGCCCAAAGTTCACCTTTGGTGACAATGTACTGGGATCCACAGAAGGATATGGAACCCTTCAAGTTGGTGCTGCAATATTCAACAGAGTAGTGTATGTGTCTGGGCTAAAACATAACCTTGTTAGTAACAGTCAACTATGTGATGTTGGTTACAAGGTTAACTTTGATGAGCACCTGGGATATATACTGGATCCCCAAGGCAAGGTTGTGTTCTGTGCACAAAGAAAGAAAGGTGTATATTTTGTGGATATGAATTCTGCTGATCAAACAACTACCTGTTTCGTCTCAAGAAGCAATGCAGACCTTAACTGGCTGTGGCATAAAAGGCTATCACACCTGAACTTCAATAACATCAACAAACTCTATAAGAAAGAGTTAGTAATAGGTTTGCCTTATATGACTTTTGTTAAGGATAAACTTGCACAGCTTGTGAGAAAGGCAAACAGAGGAATACATCTTTTAAATCCAAGAATAATTTCTCTATTCATGCTCATCTCTTGTTAATCCACATGGACCTGTTTGGACTTGTCAGTGTCCCAAGTCTTGGAGGTAGAAGATACACTCTAGTGATGGTTGATGAGTTCTCCAGGTTTTCATGGGTGATCTTCTTAAAGACCAAAGGAGAGGTTGCCAGAGATATTATTAGATTTTTCAAATAGATGGAAGTTCTGAACTCTGCCCAAGTCAAGCAGCTTATTAGTCATCATCGTACTGAATTCAGATGCAGTACTCTTGAGGAGTTCTGTGAAGAAAGAGATATCTCTCAAAACTTTTTAGCTGTAAGAGCTCCACAACAAAATGGAGTTGCTGAAAGAAGGAATAGAACACTCATTGAAGCTGCTAGAACCATGTTGTATGCATCAGGATTGCCTTCATCATTTTAGGCTGAAGCTGTTAATACTGCCCGCTTCACTCAAAACAGATCCTTAGTGGTGAAAAGGTTCAATGAAACTCCTTATGAATTACTCATAGGGATAAAGCCATATATAAGTTATTTCCATCTGTTTGGATGTCCCTGTTTCATCTTGAATCAAAGGGATCAGCTGGCCAAATTTGAACCTAACGCTCTTGAAGGTCTCTTTGTTAGATACTCTGCTATCTCTGAAGCCTACAGGATATACAACTACAAAAGAAAGGTGATAGATGAATCTATAAATGTCACCCTTGAGGAGTATAAGAATACTTCTACCAAAGCTGTTCCTGAATCAGTTTCAGAAGAGTTCAACTTTGATGATCTTATGCATTCCAATCTTGAAGAAAAGGACAATGGACATGATGATGATTATGTGAGTACACCCTGTGTGAATAAGTGTACTGATATAGTCAACGCACCATGTCCAGAATCAATAACCGCTGATTCCCCTGAATCCTCTGCTGATGTGTTCAACAACAATGATTCATTCTCAATGGGTGAACAGGCTCAAGACATCAGTGTGTCTGAAAATCTTGAAAGCTGTTCTACAAGGCCTAATGAATATGAAACTAAGACAGGAGAATCCTTATTGAAAAATGATCCTAAGTGGATCAGGTGTCACCCCAATGATCAAATAATTGGTGACATCAACAAAGCGGTACAAACAATATGGGATAGCTTAGGAAACTTTTGTATGTTTTCTAGCTTTGTGTCCCTGATGGAGCCTAAGAAAGTAGATGATGCACTTAAAGATGTCAATTGGATCACTACTATGCAAGAAGAGCTCAATTAATTTGAGAGAAACAAAGTATGGAAGTTGGTCCCTGTTCCTAAAGGTAAAACAATAATTGGCACCAAGTGGGTTTTCAGAAATAAGATGGATGAGCAAGGTCATGTTATTAGATATAAGGCAAGACTAGTTGCTTGTGGGAATAGGCAAGAAGAAGGCATAGACTACGATGAAACATTTGCTCCTGTGGCTAGGTTGGAAGCAAATCATTTGTTTCTAGCCTACGCTGCCCACAAGAGCATGAAGGTATTTCAAATGGATGTCAAGAGTGCATTTTTGAATGGTAAGCTGCAATAAGAGGTATATGGTCAAGCAACCTCCATGTTTTGAAAGTGAACAACATCCAGGTTTTGTCAATAAGTTGGACAAAGCTCTCTATGGTCTAAAACAAGCCCCTAGAGCCTGGTATGACACTCTTACTGATTTCCTTATGAGCTATGGTTATTCCTGAGGTAAAATGGATACCCCAATGTTCATAAAGAATGTGAAAACTTATATTATGCTTGTTCAGAGTTATGTGGATGACATAATATTTGGTTTTACTAATGAATGGTTATGCAAGAACTTTTCACTGCACATGAAATCCAAATATGAAATGAGCTTGATGGGTGATCTTACTTTCTTTCTGGGATTACAGGTTAAACAAACCTCAAATGGAATTTTTATTAATCAAAGAAAGTATACATTGGATCTTCTGAAAAAGTTTAAATTTGATCAATGTTCTCCCATCAAAACCCCAATGGCAACAAATGTAAAGTTGGATGCTGATGCCTGTGGCAAAGCTGTTTTAGTAACAGCTTACAGTGGCATGATTGGGAGCTTGCTATATTTTACTGTTAGTAGTCCAGATTTTATGTTGCTACCTTTTTAAGTGCAAGGATCCAAGCTGATCCAAAGGAATCATATCAAGCTGCCGTGAAAAGGATTTTTAGATAACTAAAGTGTACACCAGGCTTGGGTCTGTGGTATCCCAAAGACTTCAGCCTTGAACTAATAGGTTATTCAGATTCTGATTTTGCAGGTTGCAGGCTAGACAGGAAAAGCACAACAGGCGGATGTCAACTCCTTGGTGGTAAGTTGATCAGTTGGTGTAGCAAAAATCAGAATTCTGATTCTACTTCTACTACTGAAGCTGAGTACATTGCTGCTGGAAGCTGCTGTGGGCAGATTCTATGGATGCAGCATCAGCTTGAGGATTATGGCCTTGTATATAGGAAAACTCCAATTTCTGTGTGATAATACAAGTTGCATAGCTATCTCCAACAATCCAGTCTTTCACTCCAGAACAAAGTATATTGAAGTCAGACATCACTTTATCAGATGCCACATCCAAAAAGATAATGTGGAGGTAAGTTTCATTTCCACAGAAGAACAACTTGCAGACATTTTCACCAAACCTTTTGATAAAAACAGGCTTAATTTCCTTGTAAGCAAGTTGGGTATGTTAAGTAAAAGTGACTAAGTGTCATTGATGCTCTAAAGATCACTTGTTCAAATCTGTCAAAAATTTAAAGAACAGCTTGGACAGGACATGTTTTACTTATCCTGTACTTAGCTAGTTTCTTGAAAATTTAGACAGCTTGGACATATAGCAGGCTTGACAAAACAAGTTTTAATCTCAAACCTGTTCTGTTGTACAGACTTCCAACCTTCTCTCTCTTAATCTGTCATACAAGGCAATGCCTTGTAACCTGTTCAGCTAGTGAACATGTTTCACAATGAAACCTGTTCTCATATAGCTGCGCAGGTTGCATGAACAGCTTGAAGAGTGATAAGTTTGTGATGAAACATGTTCATCATAGGTTTGAACAATAGCTTAGAACATCAGTTTTATCTGCCTTTCTTCACATTTAAGTTACTTAAAATAAGTATTTATTTAACTTAATTACCTGCGGATAATGTTTGTTACGTGTGTTAGTAGTTAAAAAGGTCATGTTGGTTTGATAACCGTTCTGACAAGGTAAACCGTTCCATTTTCCGTTAGAAACATTTCAAATCTTCTTCTTGTTCGTATTGTTCAGAAGGGACTTATCCCCAACTTACAGTTTTCTCTTCGCCTCAGTGGTGATGAGCTTCAGCTGTAAAGTTGGTTCATTTAAGCAGCTTAGCAGGGATGAGATTCTTATCATGAAGGCTGGAAATCTGAAGGCAGGAAATACCAGAGAGCTTCAAGATTAACCAATTTTCTATCATGAAGGCTGGAAATCTAATGGCAGGAAATACGAGAGAGTGGTCAAAGTTTGTATTGAACAGGGATTGCATGCAGGGAGCAATCTAAGTAGGCCTAGTACTATTGATCAATAAAAGCAACTAGAAGCTATCGTTGAGGGAGATTCTGTTGGTACACTCGGTGTGACGACATCAGTCTAGTTTTGTAATTGATAGTCCTTTGTAATAGATAGGGCCTTATTAATACAAGTCATGATTATATGTTCATGTTTATGTCTTAAGTTCATGATTGTGTATTATGTTCATGTTTTGTTGTTTAGTTTATGAGTGCTAGATAAGTTCATGAGACCTGAACTTATGAGGATAAGTTCATGAGGCATGAACTTATGAGGACAAGTTCGTGAGGCATGAATGTTGGTACACCCTATGTGATGATAGCAATCTAGATATATAAAAGATAGTCAAATGTAATAGACCAGGGCTTATTAATAGAAGTCATATATGTTTTATCACGATTGTGTATGATGTTTACATTTGAATGATAACTTCAAAGATGTGTTCTAGAATAAGTTCTAGAATAACTTCAAAGGATAGGGTTCGAACTTATCCATACCCAATCGAACTTAGTGAAACTAAGTTCGTAGGGTATTGGACAAGTTTGTGGGCTTGGGCCTAAACGAACTTGATCAGTTAAGTTCGAACTTAATTGATATAATTTTGTGTTAATCCATTTTATTAGCAGACTTTTGGGGAAATTCCTGATCAGAGCTTGTTTTCGTGCACGCGCGAGCTAGAGTCATTTCAGCGAGTCTTTCGGAGAAATACATCGTGTCGTGTCGTTCATCGTATCGGCTATCATTGTGTTTGTCTCCGGAATCCGTGCGTGATCGATCCTTTAACCCACTAACGAGTATACTGCACTAGTTGGACGGCGTCGCGTCAAGATTAGATTTGTGACATAGGTGGCCTTACAAGTGGTATCAGAGCCATAATGAGTGTTCTCCGTGTTCTTCGCGTTCCGACAAACATTCTTTGGTTTCTTGTCGTTTTTACCGGATAAATCACACGTTTTCGAGTTTTTAAGAGTTCTTACAAGCAGGGTTACGGGAAAAATTCATATTAGTTCATTTATTCAGTAGAAATCAGTGTTTTTAATATGAAAAACATTGGTTTAATCTGAAATCTTGAAAAAATCAAATTTTTGGCCGTTCCTCGCACTTGCGGCATTCGAATTTAACTGGGTTTCGAAGTTGTCAGAGCATTCGAAGTTGTCAGAGGTTTCAAACTTGCTGGGATTCGAAGTTAGTTGGGATTCGAATTTGTATTGATTCTAACTTGTCAGCAGTTCGTAGGGTTTATCAAACTTAAGTTGGTTTGAAGTTGTAAGATCATCTAGGGTTTCTCGAACATGTATACTTTCGAACTTGTTGAGTTCGAACTTAAAACAATTCGAATTTATTTACAAAAAGAATTTAAATTTAAATTAATTCGAACTTGAATAAGTTCGAAGGATTTATTTTAAATTATATTGTTTAAGTTCAAAAACAAAAAGTTTTTAAAGAATGTCGGGCTTGCACAAATTCCTAGAAATGGACCATGAGGTTGGCAATGCAAATTCTCCACCCAACCTAATGAAGTTAGAAGATTACTTCTGGTGGAAGGATCGGTTTGCTGACTATGCAAGATTTAATGGCATGCGTATGTGGATACACATTGAAGAGGGATACATTCCTTCTACGCAAGAGCTCGAAGGCCGATTAAAAGTCTTGACATATCAGAATATGAAAAATGATGACAAGAAAATTTTTGAGGCTGAGAACCGAGCTTTCTCATCTATCAGAATCGTACTACCTTAGAAGATCCTGCACACACTGAGAAATCACAGGACTTCTAAAGAGCTTTGGGACGCTCTAGAGAAGCGGTGTGAGGGAAATCCCAGAGTACGTAAGGGAAGAATAGAAATGCTGAAGCAACAGTTTGCTATCTTCAAGGCACTGAAGAATGAGACGCTGATGAGACGATTACTAGATTCGATCATCTGCTAACTGAACTTGACAATCACAGTGTTGAGTATCAAGGGACAGAGAAATAGAAAAGCTTCTGGATGCTTTACCAGCTAAGTAGGAAATGTACACGGCGCTAATAAAGCATGACGAAGACAAATTCGAGACGCTCACTCTGGAAGTGGTTAGTGGAATGCGAAGGCCTATAACTTCAAGTTACAGAAGAAGGAATGGGAATTTGATCAGGTTCAAGATCCAGAGATGTATTTTGGAAAATTAAAGCCGTCAACCTCTAGTGAACTAAAGTCAGGGGCAAAAGCTTTTTTCTCTGGAGAAGAGACTATCCCAGTTGAGTCAGAGGATTCAAGTAATAGGGTGTTCTTAGGATTTTCCTAACCAGAAGAAAAACCACAACATTCACCGTCTACTTCTCAAGGCTACACACAAATGCCTATGAGCGCAACATCAGCTGAAGAACATCTAAATCTTCTAGCTTCATTTGTTGCAGCCTACGGCAATTGCGTTCAAGGTAAAATAAACAATCCAGCACTGTAGGAAGAGGACTACGATCAAGTAGATCTCGACGACTTGGAAAAGACGGACCTACAATGGCAACTGGCCATGTAACTCAAAGGGTCAAGAGATTTATGAAGAGGACGGCAGGAACTTGAGTGTAAGCAACAATGTCGATTTCGACAGGTCAAAAGTAAAGTGCTACAATTTTCAATGATTGGGACACTTTGCTAGAGAATGTCAACGACCAAAAGTGGAAAATTATCAGAATCAAAAACAAGGTAGACAACACTCTAGTGATTCTAGGAATCAAGCAGCCATAACAGGTCTGTTAACAAACATATCATCCAATAGACAGCTAGATGGCACATATGATTTGAGCACTCATCCAGAGTCGAATGGCAGAGCCTTCATGGCTGAGGCAACTGAGACAGGGGGATAGAGCTGAAGAAGAAGCAGAGGACACCCAGCAGTCAGAATCAAGTTCGTTGTTGGTGGAAAACTCGGAGGAGCAAACCATTCTGGAGTTTGCAGCTCAAATGGCTAACGTGGAATCGGACCGCGAAAAGGTAACTCTAAACTTTTCTACATTCCATGATTTATGTTTTTTAAGTGCTACTTTAAATGATAGATTAAATCTAGAACTAGAGACACATAACACCTTAACAGCTCAGGTTCAATCATTAAAATCTGATAATGCTAGTCTTCTAGATATTAAGAGGATTTAAGAAACAAGATGAAAGAAGATGCTCAGGATGTGATAGTTCTAAAAGGCAAGTTAAGTGAGCAATGTGTCACGCTAGAACTTACGTACGAGCATGGCGAATCTTTGACCAAAAAACTCACCCTTAAAGATATAGAGCTAGCTGAATCTAGAGTTAAGGTTGCTTAGACCAATAGCAAGCTTGAAAAGTTTAGGAACTCGTCCCTAAACCTAGGCAAAATCTTAGAAGCTCAGAGGCAGTTTGAGAAACAAGTTGGCCTAGGATATCAGGAGTGTCCTCCACCGTTCAACAACAACTATGTGCCTCAACCTCAGGATAAAACCACTGAAACGGTTGAATCAGAGGTAGCAATTGTAAGTGAACTTGAAAAGGATAATTCAACTAAGGTGTCTACCACAACCCCAAAGATTAATAAAGTCAAGTTTGTGCAGTCTACTAGTGACACTAAACTAGGAGAAGCCAGAACTGTAGGTGATAATCAGCAAGAGGGAATGAACACTGTAGTTGAATCAAAAGAAAATGACTCCAGTGAGACACCTAAATCAAAGGGTACTTATAAGAAGTCGATTGATAAAATGTCATGATTTAGATGTCATGAGAAAGGACATATTGCTTCTATGTGACACCCTTGCCACATTTAACCACAATTACAATACACCCAGGATTAATCACCAACAAACAATTACATAATGATCTGATAACTTAAATTACAGTGCGGAAGCATATAATACAAAATAAAATAATACAAATTTGTGTCCAACACCCTACGGTGCTACATAGGTTACACGTCTAAGTCTACAAACTCAAAAGTATTACATCATCCCAAATTTATTACAACAGTAATTCCATAAACCAAATACCAAGTTAAACAGTAGAAATCTTCAAATACTTCAACAAACGTCCTAGCTAGATGGTCCCACCGCAGATTTCCCTTTTCCTGTAAAAATGTAACAACTGAGGGGTAAGCGAATGCTTAGTGAATACCATAAGATTTTACACATTCCACAAATCTTTATGATGCCACCCAGAGTAATTGCGATAACACATACCGTATACTCCACACGTACTCAAAGTACGCAAACCCGAGCCGCAGCTCCTTCGAGCTGACCCTCGGCATAAGAAAACCAACCATCTGAGGCAGACAAAACAACGGGGATGACTTACTGTCTATCCTGACCACAGAGGTGTCAAACTCTTGGTCATATAGCCCAGTAACATCAGAGTACAGATGCGACCACGCAGGTCCATCAAAAGGATGCACAACAAATGAACGGACATGCAACAAGTATGAATGTGCATCAACATATACGCAAGTTAGTGGAGTACCAAACGAATATGAAACAACATGACTCAGCAGGCAAAGCAAAACATAAAGCAGATGCAGCAATGTTAAAATCAAAGGTACTCACAGTGGGTGCGTTATTATACTTTAAGCAATATTATTTCTCCTTGGAATTTCAACCGGATCCACAAAGTACCCCACTGTGGGTTAAACAACACCACAAGGGACCTGTTTCATTTCCATAAGGAAAACATAGCATCATTACATGCTCCTTAACAATTGGACATCAACTTGTATAAATGAAAGTGTTACAACATTCGGAACCGTCATCCGAAACTCATAATTAAATCTCATCATTTAGTGTGTCATCAATCTCAAATAACCCTTCATTATATACCTTAATATGGTACAAAAGATATCCCAAAAGTGTGATTATTTGACCATAAATTCGGGTCCTTTTAAACCCATCCGAATTACCCAAGAAATGCAAAGAACTCGCCGAGTAGGCTCAGGGAACTCGCCGAGTAGGCTCAGGGAACTCGCCGAGTTCAGGTCCGGAGTTTGGACCCACGACCGGATTTCGGATCCATCCGAAACATTTTTGACCCATCCGAATTCTGGTCCATCCGAGTTCGGTTCTTTATATGATTTCGGTCCTATCCAATTTCGGGTTTCATCCGAATTCGGGTCCCAACCGAATTCGGATCCAACACTTATGAATTTTTGAAGATTTGTTCATATGTTCTTGAGAACTCGCCGAGTTCACCCATGAACTCGCCGCGTTCACATGCAGGTTTGCAGGTCGCAGCTACGGGTTTTGCACTAAAATTTCTAAAAACTCAATTCTAGCAACATGCAATCCATAATAATGTTATATTAGCATATATTGATTGTTTCTACATCATTTTCCATAACATTAACACTCAAATTCGTCCAGATTGGATCAATAATGAAGAAAAACCTCAAGAACACTAAAGTTCACAAAATTTCAGATTTCTTACCTTCTGGATCGATTCAACCAACGATTCTTGTTCCCTAAGCTTCAGTATTCTTCCAAGAATGATCCCAAATACTATAACAAACATGCATTACAAATTTTCAGATTTAAAAATCCGAATTTTGTTTCTTTATTCTTCACTGCATTCATACTCTAGTTGCACATCACTGCATTCATACTGAAATTAATCAAGAAAAGGAAAGGTTGCTTTATGTTTTTTTATAAATTCTGTCAAACACAGCTCACATAAGTATGCATTAACCGAGATAAAAGTTTAAAAGAATTGCTGCTGCTGGGTTTCGGTACTAGGGAATTACCGAAACCATAAGGTTTCGGTAGTGACGGAATTGGTTTCAGTATGGTCCAATTGGTTTCAGTTTCTATCTTGGTCTCGCTAGCCAGTAGGGTCTCGGTATTACTATTATCGAAACCATAAAGGTTTCGGTACTATATGGTCCTTTTCGGTATTAACATGCAAAACACACACCTGCACTGTTCTTTTGCTTCTGTTTTGTCTTCTATTTTACAATATTTCAACACCCAAAATGACAATAAGTTGGCATTTTAATGTTTCTAAATGACTAACAAAACTCACACATATTTTCTGTTATATGGCAGAAGGCCAAAGGCCTTCTTGGCCTTCTTGTTTGATCAAAACCGAAACAACAAAATCAACACTATTATTTTCAGTTTCTTAGTTTCAGAGAATGAATTAAGGTTACAAAATGTTAATATGATGAATTAAACCCATAAGAATTACATGCATGTTATTTATTTCACTCTTTCAACACTAATTTTGTCAAATTTTGTGTTCATGAAGTACAAAGAAACCGTGGGTTAACAAGACAACAACAAGAACAAATTTTGTTTGTGAAATTACCTTGAAATCTTGTAAGAATCTTGATGTTTGATTCTTGTATTTTGTTGAACAACTTGATGAATTGAAGAAGATGACTATGATGATGAACCGTGGGTTTTGAAAGGTTGGAGATGAAATAGACTTTTCTTTCTTTTGAATTGATCAAATGAGCAGAACCCTCATTTGGGTCTTTATATAAAATTGCAAGTTTCATTTTTTTTAACATTTGACCCCTTTAATTTATCTTTCTTTTATTTAATTATGAAAATTAAATTACATACTCTATAATTAACACATATAACTTTTATTCATTTAATTTTGACATAATAAATTTTATAAAAGAAACTATTAACTTAATTAAAATTACAAAGCTAATAAATGTAATTTTAATACATTTGACATATTAATTAACATTAAGCTGGTTAATTAATGCTAATCACGTTTATCGTTGTTAATTAAAGTTTAGGTTGTTACAGAATGGGCTCCACCACGCATAACTTCGTCCCTGAAGTTGTCTATGTTCAGATAAACGTAACCGAGGAATTACAAAGTAGCTATGTATTCCCATAATCTGACATAAACATTCTGGTGTTTATTGAATGAGCACGATCTGTATTTCATGATTTATTGCTTCTTTGGCTTTTATAACCATTATATTTACTGATTTTTTCAATATCATACAGCTTCTTAGCTGACTTATGTGATCACATAAGTAAATTTTTAGGATTTCTGCATATCGCTTATATTTTTACTGTGTCAACTTACGCTTCGAGATTCAATACAATTTTCAATTAATTCAGATATCAATTTAGTTATTAAAACAACTTATATCTCTTTTCATCTTAAACCTGTTGTGGCTTTTTGAATCTCACATTTGTTTTATTGAACATTTTCATTCATTAATGATATTATTATCATCAATCGCTTCGTAGACTTTTGATTTGCGCCGACTATTATCATGACTTGTGATGACTTATCATTTGTAATCCCGAAGTCCAGGGTTACTTTATTTTCTTCAGCCAAAACTTTTATTGACAAGACAATGGAATATGAATTCCATATTTACATGCGTGTAGACTTATAGTTGACTTTCATTGGTCATTCAAGACCAATCGCTTAATTCTTATGAATTTCTCTTTATTTCTCGTTTGACTCTAGCTTTGTGCCTCTGACATATTTGATTTCAATCCATGCTGACATTGGGTGTTTGACAATGGGGTTCAAACGCCATTCTTCTTATTTAATTTCATTGACTCAGGAACTTCTACATCTGCGTCATTATGAGACACGTTGTAATCTTTCAGATTAAAAGGCTTTACGAGGAAGCTTGTGCTTAAAATTCAGTTTTGGGTTTCCTTAAAGCTTTTGAATCATACATGATTCAAACACTGATACCTATATCGCTTAAAGGCAGAATTTCTTATCAGAAAAGGCATTTAAGTCATAGCTTCAACTGATACAACCTATATGTCATCAGCATATTCTTTATCGATGACAAAGCTGTACAGTCGAACTCAAGACTTATTTTGAAATCATAAGTCAATTTAAATCAATAATAGAAAATCTTTCTCCTGATCTCCTTAGCGATCCTATTTTTAAAATGTTTTAATGGAATCGTAATAAGGTCGAGATTGAAGACTGTGCTATTAATGAGCAAATCATGTTTATTTGTGGTTGTTTCAATATCAAGGGTAGCAGAATGCTAGTCAAGTGACTTGGTTAATCGATATGAAAGTGTTGTAGAGATAATTGAACAGTTTGTAGCAAAACCATATGATGCACGATAGGTATTTAATTATCAAACGTACTCACGGCCGCATTTGGCATTTCCTCTGTCTCCTCGGCTGTGATTTGATAAGCACGGGCTTTAGCTGACGGAGTTGCAGCAGTGCTCTTCATTGTTGAACCTCCGGCATAGGACTGAGATTGACTATTGGTTCTCATTGGATATTGATGTTTAAAGTGTCCAGGTTTTCCACACGTGGAACAACCAAGACCCTTCGTTGGGCATTCCTCGCTACTATGACCGATTTTGCTGCAAACATAACATATCACATCCATTGGATTACATAACCCAATATGTGATATCCTACACCTTTTGCACACTCGCTGTTTTGATTGAATCGCGTAAGACTTGGCCTTCTGAGGAGAGCTATACTGATCAGTCTGTTGAGGCTGGTTCTTTCCCGTCTTGAAGAATCTGCTAAATCGTTGCTTCTTGGGTGGAGAAGGACATGTAGGATTGATCTGAGTTGCGCTTAGTTGTTCACCATACTCCAGGTATTCGCTTTCAATTTGTCTGGCTGCTTCCACCATCTCCAAGTATGTCTTGTATTTGTTACCACTCATCGGCTGACGATACTTTGGGTTCAATCCTCTACGAAAACGATTCATTTTTCTTTCTTCTGTGGCTACTTGATAAGATGAATAGCCACACAATCGCGAGAACTCGTGCTCGTATTCATCGACCGTCTTGTCGCCCTGAGTTAGTTGCATCAATTGAACTTCCATTCTATCTTGCTGATCCGCGGGACAATACTTAGCGTTGAACATGTCGAGGAATTGCTCCCACTCAAGTGTTTGGATGACGTCCTCTCCGTAGATACTCCTCTGTGTCTTCCACCATGCGCGGGCAGCTCCGACAAACAGAGCAGTAGCATACTTAACTCTTTGTGAATCTAAACACTCAGAGATATTGAAAATCTCTTCTGTGTGACAAATCCAGTCCAATGCCTAGATAGGGTCTACAGTACCCTCCAATATCAAGGCACCACTAGACTTAAAGTCTTTGAATCGGCAGCCTTTTGGCTGTTCAATTTGGACATTTTCATTGGAGTTATCAGAATCAGACTTATCATTATGGATTTGCTTATCCTTTCTTTTGTTCCTTTTATCAGCCTTACGCTTTGCTTCAGCCTCATCACGAGCCTGAAACTGTTCTTGGATTAGTTTGACTTGTTGTTCATTTTGTTGTGCTAACAGTTATTGTATCATCTCATACAGTTGCTGAGGCGTGACATTACCAGGAATTCCTCCTTGTCCAGACATCCTTACTGAAAAATAAAATTCAAGTGACTTTCAGTTTAATAGACTTAGTGACTAAGTACCCCTTTTTTTCCCATCCTAACAGTCTGTACGTCCTATCTCAGTTCAAGCCACCTAGCATGATTGACACTTTATGTATTGCTTATGTTTGAGATCAAGTATTACTTTCATAATACTTGATTCACTCAAACTATTTCTCTGATACCATCCTGTTAAGACCTTCCCTTACGGGGCAGTCCTGAATGACTAGGTCCCAAGGAGCAATACAACATCAATCAAAACTAAGATAGAAGTAATAAAGTGCGGAATGAAGTCATTATAGATATTAGGATTATCATACAATAAGTTCAAAACAAAACTACAAAAAGGGCACCAGGACACTAATCTAATACATAATCACAACAAGTAGCACTGATCTACCCAAACCACCACGCTTATTGCCTTCAATCAATACCAATTGCAGGTTTGTAGTGGTCTAATGACTTCAAATTCAAGCGTGCAGATCCTAAAGACTTGGGTCAGCTGGACCTTTTCCTTTGATTAAACCTGTAAAAAGATTCAACAACAACTGTAAGCGGTGCTTAATGAGATTATAGATTTAACAGTTAACATGCCATCACAATTTTAAGCGGAGACTTGACTTTTGACTTTGACTTTGAGCTCTGACTTTGACTTTAAGCTTGATTTTGACATGACTGCCGCTATCAGCCAGACATTGTGAGACATAGGACTTAAGATCGGATGATGTTTAATCCCACACACACGCTTTTAATTGTGGGGGCCAACCACATACTGGGCTAGCTACCAGTAAGACAACATGGGCAAACATCGGAGTAGACTTAATCACAGACTGACATGGACTTTCTCAGAAATGAATTATGCGGAAGCATATAAAAGCATTGATATCAAGGCATAGTTCAGATTTAGCTGAACCTGTTATTTACATGACAATTCAATTTACATAAGCTTTTATGTCACTACACAATATAATTGTGTATTTCTGTTAAATTCTCGAACTTAGTGTAGCTTATGTATGGACTTATGCATTATTGACTGCTCGTGTCATTTCAGACTTTATTAAATTCTCAATTAAACTCATGACTTAGCTTTGACATGTTTTGATGACTTTATGATCTTATATGCATTTTCATGGGCATGCGTGATGACCTATTTAATCATTCCTTGGCTTTACTGACTTTTATTTGCAAATATGTGATCATGGTACTCCATAATATACTTTCACATGTATTTTATTCCTCAATGCTCATATACATATGTCAAATGACATTAACTTATATAAATGATCTCATTTATTTGCTCATACGTTTTCAATTTGATGCCACTCACATATGTCCTTTACTTTATTTTACTTGGAACATGTAAGAATAAATATATGTATAAAATGATTATATAATTTCACTCCCTTAATTATATAAAATCATGTATGTATTTTTCTTACATATTTGTTGCTGTTGCTTGCTTTTTAAATCAACCTAAACATACACTTGTATTTGATTTGTTTATATATATAATCGACCACACATGTATATTAAATCAAGAAACAAAAGTTGTTTTCTGATTTTTAATTCAAGCTGGACACTCTCAAATGCATGCATACATTCTTAATTGAGATAAATGACAAGAAATGAGAGGAAAAAGCTGTAGGTTGCTTTCTTTACACACTAATACACATGAGAGACTTGTCTTTGTTTAATTTATTAGGTGCTGTGGGTTCCGTTTTTATTTGTACACTACACACACATTCTCTTTTAGGTAATAAACAAAAGTGATGATTTTGACTTTAAAGTCAAGTGTACATGCACACACTGCATGCACACATCTTCTTTTGTTTCTTTTCTATGTATACACACATTATACATACATACATACATACCTACTGCATTATATCACCCATACACAAATATGTACTGTTACTCCACTTTTCTGTTTTGTACACTTCACATACACATATATTTATGTATTAAACACTAGCATTTTGCTTTCTGTTTCACTTTATATTTGTGACACACACTGCACACACTGTTTCTATATATGCGTGTGTGTGTGTGTATATATATATATATATATCTTATATCTCTTTATTTGCATGCACTCTTCACACAAAACACATACTACTCATACTACCTTTAACTTGTATCCAAAAAGTGAGAAACATGGGCTGCCCTTTTTGTCACAACCGACACACACAACTGCACACACACACACACACATACTTCTTTTATGAAAGCAAAAGGAAATGGTTGTGGTCTCTGTTGCATTGCCGGACTGTTTCTGTTACAAAAGACAGCACACACACATATTAATGCTGTCATATTCATACTCTAGCTGCACATCACTGCATTCATACTGAAATTAATCAAGAAAAGGAAAGGTTGCTTTATGTTTATTTTTATAAATTCTGTCAAACACAGCTCACATAAGTATGCATCAACCGAGATAAAAGTTTAAAAGAATTGCTGCTGCTGGGTTTCGGTACTAGGGAATTACCAGGTTTCGGTAGTGACGGAATTGGTTTCAGTATGGTCCAATTGGTTTCAGTTTCTATCTTGGTCTCGGTAGCCAGTAGGGTCTCGGTATTACTATTATCGAAACCATAAAGGTTTCGGTACTATATGGTCCTTTTCGGTATTAACATGCAAAACACACACCTGCACTGTTCTTTTGCTTCTGTTTTGTCTTCTATTTTACAATATTTCAACACCCAAAATGACAATAAGTTGGCATTTTAATGTATCTAAATGACTAACAAAACTCACACATATTTTCTGTTATATGGCCGAAGGCCAAAGGCCTTCTTGGCCTTCTTGTTTGATCAAAACCGGAACAACAAAATCAACACTATTATTTTCAGTTTCTTAGTTTCAGAGTATGAATTAAGGTTACCAAATGTTAATATGATGAATTAAACCCATAAGAATTACATGCATGTTATTTATTTCACTCTTTCAACACTAATTTTGTCAAATTTTGTGTTCATGAAGTACAAAGAAACCGTGGGTTAACAAGACAACAACAAGAACAAATTTTGTTTGTGAAATTACCTTGAAATCTTGTAAGAATCTTGATGTTTGATTCTTGTATTTTGTTGAACAACTTGATGAATTGAAGAAGATGACTATGATGATGAACCGTGGGTTTTGAAAGGTTGGAGATGAAATAGACTTTTCTTTCTTTTCAATTGATCAAATGAGCAGAACCCTCATTTGGGTATTTGTATAAAATTGCAAGTTTCATTTTTTTTAACATTTGACCCCTTTAATTTATCTTTGTTTTATTTAATTATGAAAATTAAATTACATACTCTATAATTAACACATATAACTTTTATTCATTTAATTTTGACATAATAAATTTTATAAATGAAACTTATAACTTAATTAAAATTACAAAGCTAATAAATGTAATTTTAATACATTTAACATATTAATTTACATTAAGCTGGTTAATTAATGCTAATCACGTTTATCGTTGTTAATTAAAGTTTAGGTTGTTACAGAATGGGCTCCACCACGCATAACTTCGTCCCCGAAGTTGTCTATGTTCAGATAAACGTAACCGAGGAATTACAAAGTAGCTATGTATTCCCATAATCTGACATAAACATTCTGGTGTTTATTGAATGAGCACGATCTGTATTTCATGATTTATTGCTTCTTTGGCTTTTATAACCATTATATTTACTGATTTTTTCAATATCATACAGCTTCTTAGCTGACTTATGTGATCACATAAGTAAATTTTTAGGATTTCTGCTTATCGCTTATATTTTTACTGTGTCAACTTACGCTTCGGGATTCAATATAATTTTCAATTAATTCAGATATCAATTTAGTTATTAAAACAACTTATATCTCTTTTCATCTTAAACTTGTTGTGGCTTTTTGAATCTCACATTTGTTTTATTGAACATTTTCATTCATTGATGATATTATTATCATCAATCGCTTCGTAGACTTTTGATTTGCGCCGACTATTATCATGACTTGTGATGACTTATCATTTGTAATCCCGAAGTCCAGGGTTACTTTATTTTCTTCAGCCAAAACTTCTATTGACAAGACAATGGAATATGAATTCCATATTTACATGTGTGTAGACTTATAGTTGACTTTCATTGGTCATTCAAGACCAATCGCTTAATTCTTATGAATTTCTCTTTTTTTCTCGTTTGACTCTAGCTTTGTTCCTCTGACATATTTGATTTCAATCCATGCTGACATTGGGTGTTTGACAATGGGGTTCAAACGCCATTCTTCTTATTTAATTTCATTGACTCAGCAACTTCTACATCTGCCTCATTATGAGACACGTTGTATTCTTTCAGATTAAAAGGCTTTACGAGGAAGCTTGTGCTTAAAATTCAGTTTTGGGTTTCCGTAAAGCTTTTGAATCATACATGATTCAAACACTGATACCTATATCGCTTAAAGGCAGAATTTCTTATCAGAAAAGGCATTTAAGTCATAGCTTCAACTGATACAACCTATATGTCATCAGCATATTCTTTATCGATGACAAAGCTGTACAGTCGAACTCAAGACTTATTTTGAAATCATAAGTCAATTTAAATCAATAATAGAAAATCTTTCTCCTGATCTCCTTAGCGATCCTATTTTTAAAATGTTTTAATGGAATCGTAATAAGGTCGAGATTGAAGACTGTGCTATTAATGAGCAAATCATGTTTATTTGTGGCTGTTTCAATATCAAGGGTAGCAGAATGCTAGTCAAGTGACTTGGTTAATCGATATGAAAGTGTTGTAGAGATAATTGAATAGTTTGTAGTAAAACCATATGATGCACGATAGGTATTTAATTATCAAACGTACTCACGGCCGCTTTTGGCATTTCCTCTGTCTCCTCGGCTGTGATTTGATAAGCACGGGCTTTAGCTGACGGAGTTGCAGCAGTGCTCTTCATTGTTGAACCTCCGGCATAGGACTGAGATTGACTATTGGTTCTCTTTAGACATTGATGATTAAAGTGTCCAGGTTTTCCACACGTGGAACAACCAAGACCCTTCGTTGGGCATTCCTCGCTACTTTGACCGATTTTGCTGCAAACATAACATATCACATCCATTGGATTACATAACCCAATATGTGATATCCTACACCTTTTGCACACTCGCTGTTTTGATTGAATCGCGTAAGACTTGGCCTTCTGAGGAGAGCTATACTGATCAGTCTGTTGAGGCTGGTTCCTTCCCGTCTTGAAGAATCTGCTAAATCGTTGCTTCTTGGGTGGAGAAGGACATGTAGGATTGATCTGAGTTGCGCTTAGTTGTTCACCATACTCCAGGTATTCGCTTTCAATTTGTCTGGCTGCTTCCACCATCTCCAAGTATGTCTTGTATTTGTTACCACTCATCGGCTGACGATACTTTGGGTTCAATCCTCTACGAAAACGATTCATTTTTCTTTCTTTTGTGGCTACTTGATAAGATGAATAGCCACACAATCGCGAGAACTCGTGCTCGTATTCATCGACCGTCTTGTCGCCCTGAGTTAGTTGCATCAATTGAACTTCCATTCTATCTTGCTGATCCGCGGGACAATACTTAGCGTTGAACATGTCGAGGAATTGCTCCCACTCAAGTGTTTGGATGACGTCCTCTCCGTAGATACTCCTCTGTGTCTTCCACCATGCGCGGACAGCTCCGACAAACAGAGCAGTAGCATACTCAACTCTTTGTGAATCTAAACACTCAGAGATATTGAAAATCTCTTCTGTGTGACAAATCCAGTCCAATGCCTGGATAGGGTCTACAGTACCCTCAAATATCAAGGCACCACTAGACTTAAAGTCTTTGAATCGGCAGCCTTTTGGCTGTTCAATTTGGACATTTTCATTGGAGTTATCAGAATCAGACTTATCATTATGGATTTGCTTATCCTTTCTTTTGTTCTTTTTATCAGCCTTACGCTTTGCTTCAGCCTCATCACGAGCCTGAAACTGTTCTTGGATTAGTTTGACTTGTTGTTCATTTTGTTGTGCTAACAGGTATTGTATCATCTCAAACAGTTGCTGAGGTGTGACATTACCAGGAATTCCTCCTTGTCCAGACATCCTTACTGAAAAATAAAATTCAAGTGACTTTCAGTTTAATAGACTTAGTGACTAAGTACCCCTTTTTTTTTCCCATCCTAACAGTCTGTACGTCCTATCTCAGTTCAAGCCACCTAGCATGATTGACACTTTATGTATTGCTTAAGTTTGAGATCAAGTATTACTTTCATAATACTTGATTCACTCAAACTATTTCTCTGATACCATCCTGTTAAGACCTTCCCTTACGGGGCAGTCCTGAATGACTAGGTCCCAAGGAGCAATACAACATCAATCAAAACTAAGATAGAAGTAATAAAGTGCGGAATGAAGTCATTATAGATATTAGGATTATCATACAATAAGTTCAAAACAAAACTACAAAAAGGGCACCAGGACACTAATCTAATACATAATCACAACAAGTAGCACTGATCTACCCAAACCACCACGCTTATTGCCTTCAATCAATACCAATTGCAGGTTTGTAGTGGTCTAATGACTTCAAATTCAAGCGTGCAGATCCTAAAGACTTGGGTCAGCTGGACCTTTTCCTTTGATTAAACCTGTAAAAAGATTCAACAACAACTGTAAGCGGTGCTTAATGAGATTATAGATTTAACAGTTAACATGCCATTACAATTTTAAGCGGAGACTTGACTTTTGACTTTGACTTTGAGCTCTGACTTTGACTTTAAGCTTGATTTTGACATGACTGCCGCTATCAGCCAGACATTGTGAGACATAGGACTTAAGATCGGATGATGTTTAATCCCACACACACGCTTTTAATTGTGGGGGCCAACCACATACTGGGCTAGCTACCAGTAAGACAACATGGGCAAACATCGGAGTAGACTTAATCACAGACTAACATGGACTTTCTCAGACTTGAATTATGCGGAAGCATATAAAAGCATTGATATCAAGGCATAGTTCAGATTTAGCTGAACCTGTTATTTACATGACAATTCAATTTACATAAGCTTTTATGTCACTACACAATATAATTGTGTATTTCTGTTAAATTCTCGAACTTAGTGTAGCTTATGTATGGACTTATGCATTATTGACTGCTCGTGTCATTTCAGACTTTATTAAATTCTCAATTAAACTCATGACTTAGCTTAGACTTGTTTTGATGACTTTATGATCTTATATGCATTTTCATGGGCATGCGTGATGACCTATTTAATCATTCCTTGGCTTTACTGACTTTTATTTGCAAATATGTGATCATGGTACTTCATAATATAC
The DNA here is from genome assembly GCA_020465985.1 of Centrapalus pauciflorus. Taxonomy (NCBI): domain Eukaryota; kingdom Viridiplantae; phylum Streptophyta; class Magnoliopsida; order Asterales; family Asteraceae; genus Centrapalus; species Centrapalus pauciflorus. The sequence goes on along the minus strand of JAANYP010001860.1, from coordinate 219,998 downwards.
TTTCACATGTATTTTATTCCTCAATGCTCATATACATATGTCAAATGACATTAACTTATATAAATGATCTCATTTATTTGCTCATACGTTTTCAATTTGATGCCACTCACATATGTCCTTTACTTTATTTTACTTGGAACATGTAAGAATAAATATATGTATAAAATGATTATATAATTTCACTCCCTTAATTATATAAAATCATGTATGTATTTTTCTTACATATTTGTTGCTGTTGCTTGCTTTTTAAATCAACCTAAACATACACTTGTATTTGATTTGTTTATATATATAATCGACCACACATGTATATTAAATCAAGAAACAAAAGTTGTTTTCTGATTTTTAATTCAAGCTGGACACTCTCAAATGCATGCATACATTCTTAATTGAGATAAATGACAAGAAATGAGAGGAAAAAGCTGTAGGTTGCTTTCTTTACACACTAATACACATGAGAGACTTGTCTTTGTTTAATTTATTAGGTGCTGTGGGTTCCGTTTTTATTTGTACACTACACACACATTCTCTTTTAGGTAATAAACAAAAGTGATGATTTTGACTTTAAAGTCAAGTGTACATGCACACACTGCATGCACACATCTTCTTTTGTTTCTTTTCTATGTATACACACATTATACATACATACATACATACCTACTGCATTATATCACCCATACACAAATATGTACTGTTACTCCACTTTTCTGTTTTGTACACTTCACATACACATATATTTATGTATTAAACACTAGCATTTTGCTTTCTGTTTCACTTTATATTTGTGACACACACTGCACACACTGTTTCTATATATGCGTGTGTGTGTGTGTATATATATATATATATATCTTATATCTCTTTATTTGCATGCACTCTTCACACAAAACACATACTACTCATACTACCTTTAACTTGTATCCAAAAAGTGAGAAACATGGGCTGCCCTTTTTGTCACAACCGACACACACAACTGCACACACACACACACACATACTTCTTTTATGAAAGCAAAAGGAAATGGTTGTGGTCTCTGTTGCATTGCCGGACTGTTTCTGTTACAAAAGACAGCACACACACATATTAATGCTGTCATATTCATACTCTAGCTGCACATCACTGCATTCATACTGAAATTAATCAAGAAAAGGAAAGGTTGCTTTATGTTTATTTTTATAAATTCTGTCAAACACAGCTCACATAAGTATGCATCAACCGAGATAAAAGTTTAAAAGAATTGCTGCTGCTGGGTTTCGGTACTAGGGAATTACCAGGTTTCGGTAGTGACGGAATTGGTTTCAGTATGGTCCAATTGGTTTCAGTTTCTATCTTGGTCTCGGTAGCCAGTAGGGTCTCGGTATTACTATTATCGAAACCATAAAGGTTTCGGTACTATATGGTCCTTTTCGGTATTAACATGCAAAACACACACCTGCACTGTTCTTTTGCTTCTGTTTTGTCTTCTATTTTACAATATTTCAACACCCAAAATGACAATAAGTTGGCATTTTAATGTATCTAAATGACTAACAAAACTCACACATATTTTCTGTTATATGGCCGAAGGCCAAAGGCCTTCTTGGCCTTCTTGTTTGATCAAAACCGAAACAACAAAATCAACACTATTATTTTCAGTTTCTTAGTTTCAGAGTATGAATTAAGGTTACAAAATGTTAATATGATGAATTAAACCCATAAGAATTACATGCATGTTATTTATTTCACTCTTTCAACACTAATTTTGTCAAATTTTGTGTTCATGAAGTACAAAGAAACCGTGGGTTAACAAGACAACAACAAGAACAAATTTTGTTTGTGAAATTACCTTGAAATCTTGTAAGAATCTTGATGTTTGATTCTTGTATTTTGTTGAACAACTTGATGAATTGAAGAAGATGACTATGATGATGAACCGTGGGTTTTGAAAGGTTGGAGATGAAATAGACTTTTCTTTCTTTTGAATTGATCAAATGAGCAGAACCCTCATTTGGGTCTTTATATAAAATTGCAAGTTTCATTTTTTTTAACATTTGACCCCTTTAATTTATCTTTCTTTTATTTAATTATGAAAATTAAATTACATACTCTATACTTAACACATATAACTTTTATTCATTTAATTTTGACATAATAAATTTTATAAATGAAACTTATAACTTAATTAAAATTACAAAGCTAATAAATGTAATTTTAATGTAATTAAAATTACATTTAACATATTAATTAACATTAAGATGGTTAATTAATGCTAATCACGTTTATCGTTGTTAGTTAAAGTTTAGGTTGTTACAACACAAGCCCCGTGTAACTGATCAAACAAGCCATCTATCCGTGGCAGCGGATACTTGTTGTTAATTGTCCATTTATTCAGCTCCCGGTAATCGATGCACATCCTCATCGTGCCATCTTTCTTCTAGCTCCCCACGACGATGAACTCGGTCGAATGAAGCCCTTATCAAACAACTCTTGAAGTTGTTTCATCATCTCTTGCATCTCTATAGGAGCAAGGCGATACGGAGAACGAGCTACGTGTGCAGCTCCAAGGATCAGATCAATTCGGAATTCCACTTGTCTCTCAGGCGGCACGCCAGACAAGTCTTCCAAAAACACATCCGGGAATTGTGAAACAACAGGCACATTGGCCACAGTCTTCTTCTCAGCCTTAGCATCAATAGCATATGCTATGTAGGCGTCAAATCCCTTTGCAACAAGCTTTCGAGCTTTTGCAATAGTCAACAAACACAGATCCCCGCTTCTCCTATCCCCGTAAATACAGATTTCACGCCCCTCCGGAGTAGTTATCATGATCATACACTTCTTACATACTATATGGGCTTCATTCTCAATCAACCAGTCCATTCTGACTATCACATCAAACTTACTGAATGCTATAGGGATCAAGTCCAAATTGAAGCCTACATCTTCAATCACTAATGTGTAGTTACGGTATACGTGATCTACTTTGACTAGTGTGTTACTAGCAGTTTCAATGTCAAGTATAGCAGATAACTTTGATAAAGGCATAGACAATTGTTGAGCAAACATGGTAGATACAAAAGAACGGTTGGCACCCGAATCGAAAAGAACTCGTGCAGGCATGGTATTAACAATAAACATACCAGTAACCACCTCGAGGTTTTCCATAGCCTCCTCCGCCGTAATCTGAAATGCACGAGTCGGTGCCCTTTGTGGCTGGTTCCGGCGGTTGACTGAACCACCACTAGATCGCCCAGATGATCGTGTTGACGATGGAGCAGCAGCTGCCGGAGCGTTCTTTCGACAATTCCTACTATAGTGCCCCCATACTCCACACTTATGGCAAGCATCCGACTTCCGTGGGCACTCGTTCGTGTAGTGGCCCAATTCTCCACAGCAAAAACATGCACGCCCGTTTGTTCACTTACCGAAGTGTTCCAGATGACACTTATTACAATACTGCGGCTCGGTGTTGATGGAATACAAACGAGCCCGACTAGAAGAACCAGACTGTCGGCGATAAGACTGTTGCAGCGAGTACTGCGATGATCGTGAAGAACCAGAGTAGCCTCCTTCGCGTTGACGTTTCGGTGGTGAAGGTTGTGTTGGGTTAGCTGAAGCAGCAGCAGACCCATCACATATCCAGACATACTTAGAATCTGTTCCACATTTCTGGCGGCTTCCAGTAGACCAGCAAATGTGGGGTAGCGTACATTGCTCATCACCCTTCGGATTTCCAAATCAAGACCAGCCTCAAACCTGGTCACTTTTCTTTCTTCGGTATCCAACTGTTGAGGCGCGAACAAACTCAGCCTCGTGAACTCTGCCGCATACTGGGACACAGACTTAGTCCCCTGAATCAACGTCATGAACTTAGGTTCAAGTCTTCGACGCTCATCGGCCGGGCAGTATTGCTGAGTGAAAATTTCAGTAAACTCAGCCCATGTCATTACAGAAACCTTCTCCATTGTTAAGGCATTCACCATCGAATTCCACCACATTATTGCGTCTTTGGTGAACATTGCAGTAGCAAATTGGACCATATCCTTCTCAGCACAGTCGCTGATTCGAAATGTCCGTTCTGTGGCTGTTATCCACTCCAATGCAGTAACAGCATCACCCAGTCCATTAAACTCGACTGCTCCATTTCCTTTAAAATCGTTAAACCGACAACCTCTGGGCTTATTAGATGACCCAGTGTTGTCATCTTGCTCGTCATTGTTTCCCTCTCTTTCCTTATTCTTCCTTTTGTCTTCTCTTCGCTTAGCTTCGGCCTCATCTCGAGCCCGAAACTGATCTTGAATCATCCGATTTTGCTCAGCCATCATGGCTAGCATCATTTCTCTCGTTTCTTCGGGTGTCATTCCTCCTCTAGACATGTTCTGAAATATAAAACGTATAACTTGTTTAGTAACATGTCATTAATTTAAAGACACCACCCAATTGTCCATTATGATAGTCAATTTCCTATGATTTCTAGATCGTAACTTATCTTAGTTCAGATCATTACTTAAAATCACTACATATCATCACTTAATGTTTGAGACCAAGACCTCACGGACACTTGAATCTCAAACTACTGCTCTGATACCATACCATGTGACACCCTTGCCACATTTAACCACAATTACAATACACCCAGGATTAATCACCAACAAACAATTACATAACGATCTGATAACTTAAATTACAGTGCGGAAGCATATAATACAAAATAAAATAATACAAATTTGTGTCCAATACCCTACGGTGCTACATAGGTTACACGTCTAAGTCTACAAACTCAAAAGTATTACATCATCCCAAAATTTATTACAACAGTAATTCCATAAACCAAATACCAAGTTAAATAGTAAAAATCTTCAAATACTTCAACAAACGTCCTAGCTAGATGGTCCCGCCACAGATTTCCCTTTTCCTGTAAAAATGTAACAACTGAGGGGTAAGCGAATGCTTAGTGAATACCATAAGATTTTACACATTCCATAAATCTTTATGATGCCACCCAGAGTAACCGCGGTAACACATACCGTATACTCCACACGTACTCAAAGTACACAAACCTGAGCCGCAGCTCCTTCGAGTTGACACTCGGCATAAGAAAACCAACCATCTGAGGCAGACATTACATCGGGGATGACTTACTGTCTATCCTGACCATAGAGGTGTCAAACTCTTGGTCATATAGCACAGTAACATCAGAGTACAGATGCGACCACGCAGGTCCATCAAAAGGATGCGCAACAAATGAACGGACATGCAACAAGTATGAATGTGCATCAACATATACGCAAGTTAGTAGAGTGCCAAACGAATATGAAACAACATGCCTCAGCAGGCAAAGCAAAACATAAAGCAGATGCGGCAATGTTAAAATCAAAGGTACTCACAGTGGGTTCGTTATTATACTTTAAGCAATATTATTTCTCCTCGGAATTTCAACCGGATCCACAAAGTACTCCACTGTGGGTTAAACAAAACCACAAGGGACCTGTTTCATTTCCATAAGGAAAACATATCATCATTACATGCTCCTTAACAATTTGACATCAACTTGTATAAATGAAAATGTTACAACATTCGGAACCGTCATCCGAAACTCATATTTAAATCTCATCATTTAGTGTGTTATCAATCTCAAATAACCCTTCATTATATACCTTAATATCGTACGAAAGATATCCCAAAAGTGTGATTATTTGACCATAAATTCGGGTCCTTTTAAACCCATCCGAATTACCCCAGAAATGCAAAGAACTCGCCGAGTAGGCTCAGGGAACTCGCCGAGTTCAGGTCCGGAGTTCGGACCCTCGACCGGATTTCGGACCCCTCCGAAACATTTTGACCCATCCGAATTCGGGTCCATTCGAGTTCGGTTCTTTATATGATTTCGGTCCTATCCAATTTCGGGTTTCATCCGAATTCGCGTCCCAACCGAATTCGGATCCAACACTTATGAATTTTTGAAGATTTGTTCATATGTTCTTGAGAACCCACCGAGTTCACCCATGAACTCGCCGAGTTCACATGCAGGTTTGCAGTTCGCAGCTACGGGTTTTGCACTAAAATTTCTAAAAACTCAATTCTAGCACCATGCAATCCATAATAATGTTATATTATGTAACATCCGACACTAAACCAGGTTAGCAATAATGACCTAATCTACATTTAATAGTCAATTATAGCCTAATCAGTGGTCATTAGAAATTAATCAATGATTAACAAGGTTTATTAGAAAATTCAACTCAATTAGAATCAAATTCATCGGTGCGATGAATCGGGAAATCAATTAATCCGATCAATTTACGATATGAGGGATTAATTCAACTAAGTACATAATTAAATTATGATTAGTAACACTAATCATACACTAATACAATTACTTAACCTTAATTATGCAAGACTAAAACAATTCATTAGAACAATGCATTCAAAAGTATTTTTGAATTTACAAGAAAAGGAAAATACAAGAATACATTCTAAATACTTTTATACAAAAAAAAAATGAAAATACATTTAAAATACCCCATATGGCCGGCCTTGTGAAGGACACAAGGACACTTGATAAATATTTTTTTTACTCAACCTATCAAGATCAAATCCTTCTTCACCATCCCTCTTTCATTTCATTAAAATCTTACACTCAACCTCCATATCTTACATCATTTCAACCTCCAACTTTCCTCTATAAATAGAGACCCAAATCCTCTTCATTCTTCACACCTTCATCAACTCAAAAACTATCTCCCTCCCTTTCTCAGATCCGGCCACAAGGGCCACACACACATCACCTCAAAAATCTTTTTGTTCTTCAAGTGTTCAAGGAGAATTTCTTGTGCAACTCTTTCAAGATCAAGTCTTGTACTCATTTTCATTCCTCTAACACATCAAAGTAAGTAAATACTAGCTTATATCATCTTATATTTATGTTTATATAAGTCTTGCATAATATATATAATCACCTTCAACAACAAGTTTCATAAAAACTCAAGTTTATAAGTTTCTAGTTTTTATTTTTAGTTGTTTCTTTAAATATGCATATGAATATATGAACACATTATAAAAGTGTTAATATTATGAAAACATGTGAAATATATGTGTTTTTATAACTATTATGACTTTTATACAAGTAGTCTTGGAATGAACAACAAGAATCATAAGTTGTTTTAAGTTTATAAACTACGGATTTTCGGCAGAAAATTTATGTCGACTTTGAAAAATCATAACTAATTCATAACTCAACGAAATGGGTTGATTCTCGTCTCAAAAGTTAGATCTATATCTTAACTATAGATCTGCAATTTTTCATAATTTATTTTGAAGTTTAAGACCTCCAGAAATTATTTGAGAAACCGAAAGTTTGACAGCTCAAAAATGGCCAACATAGCGTTTTTAACGAGCTTTTTCACCAACCTAAACAACTCGAAAAATGGCCGTTCTTGATTCTAAAAATCCTTTGTATATAGTAGTTTAAAGTCCTAGAAAACCAAAGTCTAAAACATTTTGGAGCTTGGTCAAAAACAGCCTCAAAGTAGGCCGAAAAACCTCCGAAAAAGCTGGAAAATTGTATATATATATAAACATGACGTTTTAAGAAAATCTTATTTATAAACTTGTAATGTTGGGTGATTTAAGACATAAAAATCTATAAATATACATATTATCATATATTAGTAATATTAAGTCCTTATTATCATTTAGGACTCGGTTAAACATCTCCGGTTTCATCACCCATCAAACTACGCAAACTTGCATTTTGCGCATATTTTGCCATCACAAGTTCGGTGAGTCTTCATAGCCCCTATTTTTCACTATCTATTGGGGTGGAAATACATGCACTGTTTTCATATGGACATCAAAACTGTTTATTTCTTATATGTATTACATGTTCGGATTCCATCAGCCCTTATATCATGAACCGTTAATTGCATTTATTTGTAAGCGCGAGTATATTGTGGATAGATCTATTGGGAGTCATGTCCCCCATTCGTGTTAGCTCGGTTCGGCTAACAGCGAGTGCATATATATTCAACACACGGTATTACGTATGGGAATACTGCACAGGGCAAACTCATTCTAATTAAGCTTCGGTTGCATGATGGTTTATGTAATACATACACGGAATTTATGATTTTATAAATTCAACTCATCTGATAATGTCCATACAACTGGTCTTTTCGCGTAAACCTATGAGCTCACCAACAATTTTTGTTGACGTATTTTAGCATGTATTTTCAGGTAATTAAGGCAAGTATGCCTTCAGAAGTAACCACTTTCAAGCTTCCGCACTTAAGGAGTCGCATTCTTTTCAAACCGTCGGAGATTTATTTGCATTATTTTGGATAATTTAATTATGTATTTAAATCTCTGTACCTTGCGAACTACTCTTTATTATTTACGGGTTATGTAAAACATTTCTACCTTTTAAAGTTATATCGATGTATTTTTGAAAACGTCCATGTAGTGGTCGTTCATTATGATTATGGTTACGCTTCCGCGACGTCACGCTTCGTTGCCAACCGGGGTAGCAGGGTGTGACAGATTGGTATCAGAGCCATAGTTATAGTGAACTAGGTTGCATTAGTACCCTAGACTATAACTGCACATAAGATTTACTGATTTTAGAGAATATTTTGTAACTTGTAACTAACTAAAAGACTATGAATGGACCTTGATAGCAGAAATCATGTCCCATCCGGAAACAATCATCATATCAGATTCAGAGGAGGAGTACACTCCTGCTAGCCCTACGGCCACTGAGATTTTCCACGAGTAAGACACATCAGAGGAAGAGGATCCCTCGGAAGATCCGATGTGGGAGACGGAAGAGGAGCCAATGGAGGAAGATCCACTGCCCCCAGTGGTCCCTGCCCGCGTTCCATACCATCCAGCTGAGCCGTCTTATAAGCCGTACAGGCCATACCCTAACGGCCCCAAAATGCTGTACACACCCCGAAAGCGGGTGAACCCACCAAGGAGAGAGTCTATTCCTGTCCCGACTCCCCAGCCCAATCCCCCGACACCACACCGACGGATAGACGCCCGGCGATGGACCTGGATACCGGAGACCCTCCGCGAATGGAGGGAGATGGAGGGAATTCCTCCAAACTTCGAGATAGGAGGACCATCCTCCGCACCTGTCCCGACCCTCACCCAAGAGCCTACCGAGCAGACCATACCCCTTCTGATAGCACGGTCGACTAGGCATGACCACCAGATCCGATCACTTAACCTAGATATTGGTGGAATGATCGCTCGTCTAGAGCGGGAGGAGTGGCAAAACTCCAACATCTACTGGGCTAACCAGCATGCTCTCACCATCCAACAGAATGGCCTGAATGAGCTTCGGCAGCAACTAGCCGAAAGCCAAGCTCGGATCGAGGAGCTGACTCAGCGCCTCAACGCGATGGAAAAGGGAGAGACCCCCGATCACTCCCACACTTAGTGCACTTCTATCTATCTTTGTAATGGTAGGAAAATATCATGTAATAGTATAGGACAAAATTTTCGGGTAATAACCCGCCCCTAATGTAAGAAAATTTCGAATGATTAATGAAAATTGCAAGTTATTTATGAAATTGTGTTTGATGATTATAGTATTGTGCTTTAAGGAAAATTTACCTCTTTAAGATTCAATTTCTTACACTATGCTTTTTCTTTAAAATTTTAAGATAATGCCGCCGAAACGAGCAATGAACGCTGCTGACATTGAAGAGCTAGTCGCACAAAGAGTGGCTGCCGCTATAGCCACGTATGAGGCAAATAGGAATAGCTCAGCAAATGGAGATGGTGGTGCTAGCCGCACCACGGGAGGAACGGAAATCCACGCAAAAGGTTGTGGAAAAAGGATTTTTAAGTTGCAAACCCCGGTATTTCAACGGAACTGAAGGAGCCGTTGGCTTGATACGATGGTTTGAGAAGTTAGAATCTGTCTTTCGCGTCAGCGGATGTGCTGAGGGAGATAAGGTGAAGTTTGCTACTCACGCCCTACAAGATAGCGCCCTCACAAGGTGGAATTCCTATGTCCAGTCTGTAAGTATCGATGAAGCCTACCAGCTCACATGGTCCGCATTGAAGCAAATGATGACGGACGAGTACTGTCCGAGGAACGAACTCCAGAAAATGGAATCGGAGTTCTGGAACCTGTCGATGAAGGGAACAGATGTGACGGGGTACACCAACCGATTTCATGAGCTAAGCATTCTGTGCCCTCAAATGGTGACCCCGGAGTACAAAAAGATTGAACGTTACATTTGGGGACTCGCTCCTCAAATTCAAGGTAATGTGACTGCCTCAAACCCATCCACCCTGCAGGATGCCATCAGGATGGCCAATAATCTTATGGACCAAGTAGCCCGGAGAAATGAAGCCAAGGCCGGGGAGAACAAAAGAAAGTGGGAAGACAAGACGGGGAAGAATGCGGGTTCACAATCCAAAAAGCCCGAGACCATTAAGGCTTACGCAGCTGGAGCTGAGCCAAGAAGAGGTTATACCGGTACCAAGCCTTTCTGCACTAAATGCACCTTCCATCACAACCAGGGTCCCTGTCCAACCCACTGTGAGAAATGCAAACGTTTGGGGCATATGGCCAAGGACTGTAAAACAGGAGCCCCGGGAACCAGTGGCAGCAATCAAAAAGGCTGCTTTGTATGTGGAGTTACTGGGCACTTCAAGAGTGAGTGCCCGAAACTGAGGAATGGTGGAGGAGCTCAGGGGAGAGCTTTTGTGTTGGGAGCAGGTGACGCTCGTCAAGATCCCCACGTGGTATCAGGTACGTTTCTTTTAAACGACATTTATGCTTACGTACTCTTTGATACTGGGGCTGATAGGAGCTTTATATCTGATAAGTTTAGTAAGCAATTGAATGCCGCTCCTTTTCCCTTAGACAACTCTTATACTATAGAACTGGCTGACGGTAAAATAATAGAGGCAAGTAGTATCATTAAGGAATGCACACTGAAGCTGGCAGATCATCCCTTTAAAATAGACTTGATGCCTATAGAACTCGGAAGTTTCGACGTAGTAGTTGGTATGGATTGGTTGTCACACAATCATGCCGAGATTTTGTGTGGTAAGAAAGTGGTACGGATACCACTCCACAAGAAGAAGTTCCTAACAGTCCAAGGAGAAAGAAAGAACCGACAGTTGAATGTCATATCCGGCCTAAGAACATTAAAGTGCCTTAGGAGAGGTTGTCATGCAGTACTGGTGCAAATTGTAGAAAAAGAGGCGGAGGAGAAGCGACTTGAGGATATTCCAGTGGTTTGTGACTATCCGAAGGTCTTCCCGGAAGATTTGCCTGGACTTCCGCCAACTAGACAAGTAGAGTTCCAAATCGATTTGGTGCCGGGAGCTGCACCGATCGCAAGAGCCCCATATAGACTCGCCCCTTCTGAGATGCAAGAGCTATCCAATCAATTACAAGAGTTGATGGATAAAGGATTCATTCGACCAAGTTCCTCACCTTGGGGAGCTCCGGTCTTGTTCGTGAAAAAGAAAGACGGATCCTTCAGAATGTGCATAGACTACCGAGAGCTAAACAAGTTAACGGTAAAGAACCGCTACCCTCTCCCCAGAATTGATGACCTGTTTGACCAACTACAAGGATCTAGCTTCTACTCTAAGATTGATCTGCGATCCGGTTATCATCAAGTAAAGGTTCGGGAAGAAGACATACCCAAGACAGCATTCAGAACTCGTTATGGACATTACGAATTCCAGGTAATGCCATTCGGTTTGACTAACGCACCAGCCGTATTCATGGACCTCATGAATCGTGTGTGTAAACCGTATCTGGACAAATTTGTAATAGTGTTCATAGACGATATTCTCATCTATTCCAAAAATAAGGAGGAACATGAACAGCATCTCAAGTTGATCTTGGAGTTGCTAGAAAAGGAACAGTTATACGCCAAATTTTCAAAATGTGAATTTTGGTTGCGAGAAGTTAAATTCCTTGGACATGTGATCAACAGCCAGGGAATCCAAGTTGATCCATCAAAAATCGAGGCCATAAAGAACTGGGCGACTCCTAGAACCCCCACGGAAATCCGCCAATTTCTAGGACTTGCCGGTTATTATAGGCGATTTATCGAAAACTTCTCAAAGATAGCGGGTTCCTTAACAGAATTGACTCGAAAGGATGTGAAGTATATCTGGGGTGAAGAGCAAGAAAAGGCGTTTCAGCAGTTAAAGCAAAGGTTGTGTAGTGCACCAATTCTGTCCTTACCTGAAGGGACTGAAAATTTTGTGGTCTACTGTGATGCCTCACACAATGGATTAGGTTGTGTGCTCATGCAAAGGGATAGAGTCATTGCTTACGCATCACGGCAGCTCAAAATTCACGAGGTGAATTATACGACTCATGACTTGGAGCTTGGAGCAGTGGTGTTTGCTCTCAAAATATGGAGGCACTACCTGTATGGAACTAAATGCACAGTATTCACAGACCATAAGAGCCTTCAGCATATTCTGAACCAGAAAGAGTTAAACATGAGGCAACGTCGTTGGGTTGAACTACTTAGTGACTATGACTGCGAAATTCGTTATCATCCGGGGAAGGCGAATGTCGTAGCTGATGCCCTGAGCCGAAAGGAACGGGTTAAACCCTTGAGAGTCCGAGCTTTGGTCATGACTATACAGTCAAACCTAAACTCTCAAGTCCGCGAGGCACAAGAAGAAGCAGTCAAGGAGGGTAATATACTGGATGAAGCCTTGAGAGGGATGGATAAGCAGTTCGAAATCAAGCCGGATGGATGTCGATACTTCATGGGCAGAATTTGGTTACCAAAATTCGGAGGAGTAAGAAAGCTGGTCATGGATGAAGGGCATAAGACAAGATATGCTATTCATCCAGGGGCAGATAAAATGTATCACGACTTGAAAGGAATGTACTGGTGGCCAAATATGAAGGCTGACATTTCTACCTACGTCAGCAAGTGCTTAACATGTTTGAAGGTTAAAGCTGAGCACCAAAAACCATCAGGATTGCTAGTTCAACCAGAAATACCTCAGTGGAAGTGGGAAAACATCACCATGGATTTCATCACCAAGTTGCCAAAAACTTCTGGAGGTTATGACACCATTTGGGTGATTGTGGATCGACTTACCAAAACCGCACATTTCCTGCCAATCAAGGAGACTGATAAGATGGATAAGTTAACACGAATCTATCTTAAAGAAGTCGTCTCAAGACATGGAGTACCTGTATCAATTATATCAGACAGGGACAGCCGGTTCACATCAAGATTTTGGCAGTCATTGCAAGAAGCACTGGGTACACGTCTAGATATGAGCACAGCCTATCACCCACAAACGGATGGTCAGAGTGAAAGGACGATTCAGACGCTGGAAGACATGTTAAGGGCATGTGTCATCGATTTTGGCAAAAGTTGGGACAGGCACCTGCCATTAGTCGAGTTTTCCTATAACAACAGCTATCACTCAAGCATTAAGACCGCCCCATTCGAGGCACTCTACGGGCGAAAGTGTCGATCACCTCTTTGTTGGGCTGAAGTAGGAGATAGTCAGATTACTGGACCGGAAATCATCCAGGAGACTACAGAAAAGATAGCCCAGATTCGTAACCGGTTAAAAATCGCGCGGGATCGGTAGAAAAGTTATGCAGACGTTCGACGGAAGGATTTGGAGTTCCAAGAGGGAGATCAAGTAATGTTAAAAGTCTCGCCTTGGAAGGGCGTAATCCGTTTTGGGAAACGAGGAAAACTCAATCCTCGTTATATCGGACCATTCAAGATCACCAAAAGAATTGGCCCGGTAGCTTACCGACTCGATCTACCCCCAGAGCTTAGTAGCGTTCATAATACCTTCCACGTGTCCAATCTTAAGAAGTGTCTGGCTGATGAATCACTCGTTATACCCATGGACGAGCTGGAGTTAGACGATAAGTTGAACTTCATTGAGCAACCTGTAGAAATAATGGACCGCGAAGTCAAGAAACTAAAGCACAACCGGATCCCGATAATAAAAGTCAGATGGAACTCTAAGCGAGGTCCTGAGTTTACGTGGGAACGCGAGGATCAGTTCCGGGAAAAGTACTCTCACCTATTCTCAAATACTCAAGTAATGGAGGACACGAGCTAATTTCGGGACGAAATTCCCTTAACAGGGGGAGACTGTAACATCCGACACTAAACCAGGTTAGCAATAATGACCTAATCTACATTTAATAGTCAATTATAGCCTAATCAGTGGTCATTAGAAATTAATCAAGTGATTAACAAGGTTTATTAGAAAATTCAACTCAATTAGAATCAAATTCATCGGTGCGATGAATCGGGAAATCAATTAATCCGATCAATTTACGATATGAGGGATTAATTCAACTAAGTACATAATTAAATTATGATTAGTAACACTAATCATACACTAATACAATTACTTAACCTTAATTATGCAAGACTAAAACAATTCATTAGAACAATGCATTCAAAAGTATTTTTGAATTTACAAGAAAAGGAAAATACAAGAATACATTCTAAATACTTTTATACAAAAAAAATGAAAATACATTTAAAATACCCCATATGGCCGGCCTTGTGAAGGACACAAGGACACTTGATAAATATTTTTTTTACTCAACCTATCAAGATCAAATCCTTCTTCACCATCCCTCTTTCATTTCATTAAAATCTTACACTCAACCTCCATATCTTACATCATTTCAACCTCCAACTTTCCTCTATAAATAGAGACCCAAATCCTCTTCATTCTTCACACCTTCATCAACTCAAAAACTCTCTCCCTCCCTCTCTCAAATCCGGCCACAAGGGCCACACACACATCACCTCAAAAATCTTTTTGTTCTTCAAGTGTTCAAGGAGAATTTCTTGTGCAACTCTTTCAAGATCAAGTCTTCTACTCATTTTCATTCCTCTAACACATCAAAGTAAGTAAATACTAGCTTATATCATCTTATATTTATGTTTATATAAGTCTTGCATAATATATATATAATCACCTACAACAACAAGTTTCATAAAAACTCAAGTTTATAAGTTTCTAGTTTTTATTTTTAGTTGTTTCTTTAAATATGCATATGAATATATGAACACATTATAAAAGTGTTAATATTATGAAAACATGTGAAATATATGTGTTTTTATAACTATTATGACTTTTATACAAGTAGTCTTGGAATGAACAACAAGAATCATAAGTTGTTTTAAGTTTATAAACTACGGATTTTTGGCAGAAAATTTATGTCGAATTTGAAAAATCATAACTAATTCATAACTCAACGAAATGGGTTGATTCTCGTCTCAAAAGTTAGATCTATATCTTAACTATAGATCTGCAATTTTTCATAATTTATTTTGAAGTTTAAGACCTCCAGAAATTATTTGAGAAACCGAAAGTTTGACAGCTCAAAAATGGCCAACATAGCGTTTTTAACGAGATTTTTCACCAACCTAAACAACTCGAAAAATGGCCGTTCTTGATTCTAAAAATCCTTTGTATATAGTAGTTTAATGTCCTAGAAAACCAAAGTCTAAAACATTTTGGAGCTTGGTCAAAAACAGCCTCAAAGTAGGCCGAAAAACCTCCGAAAAAGCTGGAAAATTGTATATATATATAAACTTGACGTTTTAAGCAAATCTTATTTATAAACTTGTAATGTTGGGTGAATTAAGACATAAAAATCTATAAATATACATATTATCATATATTAGTAATATTAAGTCCTTATTATCATTTAGGACTCGGTTAAACATCTCCGGTTTCATCACCCATCAAACTACGCAAACTTGCATTTTGCGCATATTTTGCCATCACAAGTTCGGTGAGTCTTCATAGCCCCTATTTTTCACTATCTATTGGGGTGGAAATACATGCACTGTTTTCATATGGACATCAAAACTGTTTATTTCTTATATGTATTACATGTTCGGATTCCATCAGCCCTTATATCATGAACCGTTAATTGCATTTATTTGTAAGCGCGAGTATATTGTGGATAGATCTATTGGGAGTCATGTCCCCCATTCGTGTTAGTTCGGTTCGGCTAACAGCGAGTGCATATATATTCAACACACGGTATTACGTATGGGAATACTGCACAGGGCAAACTCATTCTAATTAAGCTTCGGTTGCATGATGGTTTATGTAATACATACACGGAATTTATGATTTTATAAATTCAACTCATCTGATAATGTCCATACCACTGGTCTTTTCGCGTAAACCTATGAGCTCACCAACAATTTTTGTTGACGTATTTTAGCATGTATTTTCAGGTAATTAAGGCAAGTATGCCTTCAGAAGTAATCACTTTCAAGCTTCCGCACTTAAGGAGTCGCATTCTTTTCAAACCGTCGGAGATTTATTTGCATTATTTTGGATAATTTAATTATGTATTTAAATCTCTGTACCTTGCGAACTACTCTTTATTATTTACGGGTTATGTAAAACATTTCTACCTTTTAAAGTTATATCGATGTATTTTTGAAAACGTCCATGTAGTGGTCGTTCATTATGATTATGGTTACGCTTCCGCGACGTCACGCTTCGTTGCCAACCGGGGTAGCAGGGTGTGACATATTAGCATATATTGATTGTTTCTACATCATTTTCCATAACATTAACACTCAAATTCGTCCAGATTGGATCAAAAATGAAGAAAAACCTCAAGAACACTAAAGTTCACAAAATTTCAGATTTCTTACCTTCTGGATCGATTCAACCAACGATTCTAGTTTCCTAAGCTTCAGTAATCATACAAGAATGATTCCCAACTACAATAACAAACATGCATTACAAATTTTCAGATTTAAAAATCCAAATTTTGTTTCTTTATTCTTCAAAATAAAACCTCAAAACTCAAAATTATGTTCTTACCTTATTCCACTTGAATCTTGTTAATTTCCAGATATGAATCCATGAATTTATCTTCACTTAATCGATTTTCAGTAGAATTTTAGAGAGAGATTGAGAGAGTTCTTGGGAGGTTGTAGGTGAGAATGAAAGACTAAAGGTCTTTTATTCCTTATTTTCGACTTTTGACACTTTTAGCCCCTCAACTTATCCGGTTCCATTAAATACTGATTTTCATCATAATTTTCATCATCACTAACCTTTTAACAAATATACTTAATAACTAAACTTTAAATTCTCAAATTTCTTAAAATAACAACCAACTTCCAAATATCCAGATACATAATCATTTTTCATAATTCAACTTAATTATACAAAATTTCATCTAATTATCTAATTACAATAAATTAAATCCGTGGATGTTACAGTCTACCTGTCCTTATAAGAAATTAGAGTCTACGCAGTCTAAACCACAATCTAGACCTGCTGTAGGGATGCCAGATCAATAATATTGCTAGCACAAGTAGTTCTGAACATACAGAGAAGAACCTGAATGCAACACCTAGGGTAGCTGCTAAACAAATACGAGTGTCATGAAACAGAATGAAGTGATTAGGACTAATTCTCCGAATAGAGTGCGTAGTCAGTCTAGGCCAGGACCACAACAAGGCTATAGGAGTACAACACCTAGAAGGACATACACTCCACTTAGGTCCCATACTCCTCAAAGACAACAGACACCACGAAGAGCTTAGGGATATCAGAATGAAACACATTATAATGGAAACTATTCTAGGGCTCAACCACAAATGACCGCCTAAAGGCCAAGAGTGAATGTTAATCACTTAGCACCACAACATGTTCTCAATCAAAAACCCAAATTACCTGAAAGGATAGATGGGTATTTGAAGGAGTTCACGTATGTGGATGAGAATTGTATTACCAAGTCAGTCATAGCTTGGGTTCCCCGTGATAAACTAAGTTGTTTTCATTCATGTGCAGGAGTTAACTACAGGTCTAAACAGCAAATGGTTCGTCGACATGGTTGCTCTCGTCACATGTAAGGGGAAAGAAGTCTACTAACAGACTTCAAGGGAAGGAACAAGGGCTTTGTATCATTTGTTGGGAACAAGGGAGGAAATATCACTTGAACAGGAGAGGTCACTAATGGGGCAATCACACTTGATGAAGTTTACCTTGTTGATAAACTTGATCACAATCTCATTAGTGTATCTCAGATCTATGATAAGAGGAATTCACTTATTTTTACTGAAAATGAAGTGTTAGTGCTGAAGCCGGGATTCAAAATATCTGAAGAGTGGATCATGATGGGAGACCCAAGGGTGAATGATTAGTACATGATGGACATGAATGTATCAGACTCATCGATGGGAACAATTTGTCTACTATCTAAAGCTTCAGAGTCCGAATCTCTACTGTGGCACAGACGCATGGCACACTTGCACCTATGGAAGATGAACTACATCACAAAATATGGACTGGTGCAAGGTGTTCCACTGAATAGTTTTTAATTCGAAGACAAGTGTGTCCCGTGCAAGAAGCGAAAACAACATAAGAAGACACACAAGTCCAAGACTCAAAACTCGATCACTTCCACCTTTGATTTGCTGCATATGGATCTCTTCGGTCCAATCAACAATGTGCATAGGTTGTAGTTTCTTTTCAAGTTATTACTGATGATTACTCACGTTTTTCTTGGGTTTTCTTTTTAGGTTCAAAGGACAAGACAGTAGGCACGCTGATTAGCTTCTTAAACCAAGTCGAGAACTCATACGGGACAAGGGTAAAACGTATCAAGAGTGATAACGGAACAGAATTTAAGAATGCGATAATTGGTGTATATTGCCTAACTAAAGGCATAGTGCATCAATTTAGTTCACCTTATGATCCACAACAAAATGGGGTGGCAGAACGTAAGAACCGGACTTTCATTGAGGCAGCAAGGACCATGCTCTCGGATTCAAAGTTTCCTACCATGTTTTGGAGGGAGGCAGTGAATACCGCGTGTCATGTTTTAAACCGAGTCATAGCTGTCACATCACTAAACAAAACTTCTAATGAAGTTCTGAATAAAAGACCACCAAATTTAACTGGCTTTGAACCGTTTGGGGTACCGTGTACGTTATTGAAAACAAAACATCAACCTAAGTTTGGTGAAAAGGCAGATGAAGGATACTTCCTAGGTTATGTTCCTAACTCACCAAACAAGAGGGTTTTTAACAAAACAAATGGTACGGTTGAAATTGTGTTTAACATTGACGTAACAAATTATTCACATGAACCCCAAACTGGTCCTGAATGGTTATTTGATTATGACTCTGTGTTTGAATCATTTAACATACCATTTAGTGGAAATGCAGGTACTGTGGAAAATAGCTTGTCATCATTGAATCTCAACGATGAGTGTAGAGGTTTTCCATTATCAAGCATTCCATCAACATCTGAGACTACAATGACAGAAGATAGGTCTCCAGCAACGAATGAGAATAAGGCAAGTGACTCTACCTCCAAAGATAGTTTATCATTAAGTAGATGTTACTCCGTCAAAAGTCATACCTCCAGTAGGTGAAATAGGATCAAACTTGGGAGATAATCTTCAGGTCGATGAGATTGAGATATCAAGGATAAACAAGAATCATCCAATTGAGGGTATCATAGGGAATCCAAATGCCGGTGTGGGAACTAGGAGTAGTGTGAATAATAACACAGTGCTGTTATCGATGATCAACGTCTCTGAGGTGTTTCACACGTGTTTATACTCTTGCTTCATCTCACAAGTAGAGCTAAAGAACGTGCAAATGACACTGAAAGACAATTCTTGGGTTGAAGCCATGCAATAGGGACTGTCACAGTTCAGAATGCTTGATGTATGGGAGTTAGTGTCGTTGTATCGAGGAGAAATTGCTATATGGACCAAATGGGTCTTTAAGTGCAAACGGGATGATCGAGGCATAGTTACTCGTAACAAGGCAAGACTCGTGGTAAAAGGGTTCAACGAAGAAGAGGGAATAGATTATAACGAAGTGTTTGCACCAGTGACGAGGCTTGAGGTGATTCGGCTATTTCTGGCTTTCGTGTCCTTCAAAGGGTTCAAGGTATATCAACTTGATGTCAAGAGTGCATTCCTGTACGACAAGGTGAAGGAATTAGTGTATGTCGAACAATCGCCAGGGTTTACTATTCCTAAGTATCCAGACAGAGTGTATCGACTTGATAAGGCTCTGTACGGATTGCATCAGGCACCTAGGGCTTGGTATGAGACTCTTTCAACTCACCTCTTAGACAATGGGTTTGAGAGAGGGAGAATTGATAGTACACTATTCGTGAAAAGGAAAGGTGAAGACTTTATTCTGGTACAAGTGTACGTGGACGACATCATCTTCGGGTCGTCAAACGAGCAAATCTACAAGGATTTTAAAAAAGTTATGAAGTCGAAGTTTGAGATGAGTCATCTGGGAGAGCTGAACTTCTTTCTCGGTTTACAAGTTGAGAAACGGAAAGAAGCAATGTTTATTCATTAGACGAACTATGTCTACGACGTTTTGGAGCGCTTTGGAATGGAAAGAACAAAGCTGACCGCTCATTTCAGTAATCCGATTCAAGTGAATCATAATCTCGGACCGGGTACAGATAGTGATACTGATGTGGATCCGACTTTATATCAGGCCATGATCAGGTCACTTATGTATTTAACTGCTTCTAGACCTTACATAATGTTTGTTGTGTGTATTTGTTCAAGGTTTCAAGCTAATCCGAAAGAAATGCATATGAAAGTCGTGAAGCAGATTCTGAGATACCTGAAGTCGATACCGAAGCTGGGACTTTGGTATCATGCTGATGGAGATCTGGAATTGGAGGCGTACACGGATTCAGACTATGGAGGATGTAGCCTAAACCGAAAATCAACGATTGGAGATTGCCAGTTCCTTGGAGGGATGCTCGTATCCTGGCAATGCAAGAATGAAACTTCGGTAATCCTATCAACGTGCGAGGCCGAGTATGTAGCTGTGGTTAGTTGCTGTTCACAGGTTTCTGTGGATTCAACAACAATTGCGGGATTACGGTTTGACTTATACTCGTACTCCCATTAGGATAGACAATCAATCAACTATTGCTATAACAAATAATCCAGTTAAACACAGTAAAACTAAGCACATAGACATAAGACATCATTTTATACGTGATTTTGCTGAAATGTACTTGATAAACTGGTAAAAGTTGAAACAGAAGACAATAATGCAGATCTTTTCACAAAGGCATTTGATAAGTCACGATTTGAATTGGTAGTTCATCTAAATGGCATGCGTAATCCGGAGTAACTTGACCTTAGTAGACTTCTTTTCTTTCTTTTAGTAGTAAGTTATTAGTTTAGTTTATCAGTTTATTTTACTTAAAAATGAAAAACAAAAGAAAAAAAAAAGAGAAAACCATAAAAAATTTCAAAAAAGCGAATATTAAAAAATGAGACAAGTCTGAGAGTCATAGGTTCAAAGTGACGAAAATTAGCACAGTCTAACAAACTCTAGGTGTTAAGCTTTCACACATAATGCACCTTAAAATCTAAGTGATGTACACATTCTTGTCTGTTATGTTGGTAGACATAAAACATGAAGGAACTCCTCAAAGCTAATAAAATAATCAAGAAAATGCATATGTGTAACTAACTTAGATGTACGACCAAAAGGTCTTAATTTCTATGTTAGAGACATACATACAATGATTATGAATGAGGTATGCAAGTTTATCGGGGGGGATGTATAGCTTCATTAAAATACATCTTAAAGAAAGAAAAAAAAAGGTTTTTAAAAGTAACAGACGTCAAAACAAGTCGCTTTATTGTACGTGAGTACGGACCTGTCACTGCTGTTTTGACTTAAACTAGCAAGATAAGTCGCTTTGTTGTACGTGAGTACCGACCTGTCACCACTGTCTTGCTAACATAAGAGGAACTCTAAGAGAAACTAAGACACTCTATTGTATGTAAACACAGAACTTTGTCTGCCGTTTGCCTTTTAAAGATAATTTGCAAATACCAAAAAGTCATAATCATTGTGTGTTTGCCTTGATCATAGAAGTATGTCTAAGTATGGGACACGTAAGGTAGTTTCTTAATAAATAAAAAGGCCAATGGAAATTCCAAAGTGTTGAATGTTTCAAAGTAAAAACATACCAACAATCATCTTGAAGTGTATGTCACGACAAACAATCAAAGGAATAAAAATTCCCATGTGTCAAAGTGAAATACTGAAAGTGTGTTTGACACCGCTATCATATTGAACCTTCTGGGACTATCTCGAAAAAATATTTTGTTAATATATTTTTAATTTTAAATGTACCTTTTTTTAATTTAATTTAATTTTATATTATATTATTTTAGCTTAGATTATCTTAATTTTAATAAATAGGATCAATGTCAAAGTTACTAAGATACATTTTGAATAAACAAAATTCAGTGATAATCTATTTCTTAGTGTGAATGTCTCGCAAAGTTGGAAAATTTTCCGTCAAGTGAAAAAGTTAAAAAAGTTGGGTTTTATTCAAGAATTTTCAAGATTTTCAATTAAGTTCGAACATCAGCTAAGTTCGACGTTACATTCGAACTTGCTTCAATTTCAAGCTTAACTTAAGTTCGTAGTAGTTTGGGAATAAATAGGTCAACAATTTTCATTTAATGCAACTACCTTCGAACTTCCTCTCTCGAACTTAACGGGCGATCTCGAACTTGTTCGAACTTCTTCTCGAACTTGTCGACATTTCGATTATGGGAACTGTTCCTCGAAGATCCTCTCATACACTCGAGCATATACTTAGACTTAGTTATTGTGCAACACAAATCACTGAGTAAGTAATCCTTTAGGTTAATTTTATGGCGAAAATCATCAACTTTGGGGTTTTCAAAGTAACCGAATATCAAGTGGTTCAAATCACGAGATATAGGGTTTAAAAACATGAAATAAACCTTAAAAAGCTAGATTAGAACCACTTAAGACTAGATTCATCACTCAATTTAGTCTAAAAAGGATTAAATCTTGGTTTTGAAGTTGAAAATAGCCGACTTCGAACTTGTTCTTCATGTTCGAACTTGTCAGGACTTCGAACTTGTCAAAAATATCATTAAGTTCGAAGATAGACATGTTCGAATCGATTTCTCAAACTTATATAAGTTCGAAGGTCAATAGACTGTTCGAACTTATGTATGTTTGAAGGTCTTTATATTCTCGGATTTAAGTAAGTTCGAAGATGTTCAAATTCGAACATAATCAAGTTCGAATTTAAACAAGTTCGAATAACTTAAATTTTTCCAAAATCAATTTCTAATATTTTAAATTGATGGTTGTGTGCAGATATGGGAGATTGTGCTTTTCATTAACAAGCACAATATGACTATGCCCGTTGTTCTTCAACTGCCTGAGGCTCAGCCTTATAGGCAAATGATAGAATTTTGTCGCAGTCACGGGTGGCATATACCCTCACTCACATGGTGCAGATAATTCTCCCATATGTCCGCCAATCCTGGCAATCTCTTCCAGTTGACTGCACCCTTGTTCCGACGCTTCTAAGGGCCAGAGTCGGTGGCCAACCGATTGCATTCTCAGCCGAAAATCTGCGATGGATTCTGCAATTGGGGACGATAGAAAAAGAGGATGGTCCCGTAGACTACCCAGCTCCCATCAGGCAGACGGCCTTCTTAAGGAAGGGATATGCTCAAGATATTACGAAGGCATCTTATGTTAAGAGTGGTCTCATTGGCCAATGGCGCTATCTGGTGCATGTAATAATGGTCTGCTTTGCACCCAAGAAGGCAGGTTTTGATACGATGGTATCTAAGCTACAATCTGCAATGATTTCCTTAGTATACAACAAGCCTTACAACATTTCTTAGACGTTCTCTGCCCCAACCCGTGAAAGATTTTTAATGTATCCGAGGTTTATCATGATGATAATAAGGCATTTTATGCCTGAATTACCGAGGCTACCAGAGCAAACTAGAGTAGTGGTCATTGATAAGAGAGTATTTGCTGACTGCCAATCCCACAACGCTAGATGGGCAGAGCAAGTAAGGCCCCAAGTGGCTCCATTATTCGGTGCAGTCATAGATCCAAATTTTGTCGCTCCAGAGGGAGATGAATGGATAGTTGATGCTCCTCAGCAACAACCTCAACAGCAACAAGCACCGGTTGCTTGGGAAGTTACTTCTACAAGTAGAGCAGCAACGGCAGCAGAGTCTTCCACATTGGGACCTCATGTTGACCCGAGGATGCAGACATTAGAGGAAATCTTGTAGCAAGGCGTAACAGCTCAAGAGAATATCTCTGCGGAGCTTGTACAGGATATTTTGGAGCAGCCTACCAATTTAGATGATATATTTAGGCAAATTGATGATTATCAGCCTCCAGTAGCCGAAACTACAGGCACAGAGAGTCGTGAAGAAGCTGAAGGTCATGGAGAGACCGCTTCTGAATCTGAGTCAGATTCCAGTTTAGATGAAGAGTTAAGGGAAGCGACTAATCCAACATCTTCTTGTGCAAGACACGGATCAAGAGTAGTTGTGAGCGGACGAAAAATGACTCGTCCGGCTCTCCGAGATTAAGATGAAGGCTATGAGGATTTTCTCTTGGAAGAAGAAGCAGTGATTGCAAATCAACAGAGAGAAAAGCGTCAACGCATAATTCAAGGAGCTCCATCTACTTCTACTGCCGTTCAAACCGCCGCAACCACCGCTCCATCCACATCAACTCCGACTCCATTAACTTCTGTTCCATTTATTGAAAATCAACGATTCTCAGAATTGAAAGGCAAAGTAGATTTCCAAACGGTCCAAATCTTTCAACTTTCGCAAGCTGTGAATGAGCTCCAGCAACACAACTCACGTTAGGAACAACAGAATGCTTAGCTACAAACTCTAGTGGCTACACAACAAGAAACAATTTCTGCCCAGCAATCTCAGTTACTGACTCTTCAGACCCTAGTGCAACAAATTATAAAATATCTTCAAGCTCAGGGAGAGAGTAGTTGTCGGGGCGATGAATTGAGGGGAGTTCGTAGAGATGGAGATGATGAAGGAGGTGACCAGTGAGCTAGCAGATCTTCCACATGAGACTGCTCAGCAAACTGACCTTCAGGGGAGTCTGGATCATCTGGATCAGGTCAAGAGATAGGCAAGGCTCTCGAAGCATCAGAGTTCAACGAACCGGAAATGATCGGAGCCTTGGCCGGAATAGAGGATGATGAGGATGTGAGTTTTGACTTTTAAGACGATCTGGAAGAACTTGAAGAAGGAGAGTTTGTGCCAGAAAATGTTCCAGATTGGAAATCAGAAGATGAAGTCCAAGTTGATGAAGAAGACGAGGCCGATGAGATTGTAATTCAGAAGCAGCCTATCATAGAGGCTTATACGACTGAATAACAGAATGTGATAGACATTGAGTACTTAAAGCTGCCTTGGATGCTGAATCAGAACCATAAGTGCCTGATAGAGAGCCAACAAATGAAGAAAGGAGAAAACTATGGCTCAAAATAGAAGAGAAAAAGAAGGCATTGACTTTGAAAAAAAAGATAAAAGTGCCCAGCGCTGGAAAACTGTCCGGAAACACACTTAGCTGGTTCTTTGATAGAGAACTGCAGCTTTTCATCATTAGCAGAAAAAATGGTCTACAATATCTAAGGATAAGTCTGAAGGATTTCAACTCTTTGCCTAAGTGTGAGATAATGGCATTAGCCTGGAAAGAGCTCGTCAACATTGGAGATGATCCCTATGCTGAAGTGCTTGCTAAGAGTATCAGAAGGGAAGGAAGGTATAGAACATTTGAGAGACTCAACGTAAGAATAGGCAAGAGGGTAATAGACCATACAAAATAGATCCTCTGACTGGCAGGTCTTGGATGAAGATGTATTAAAAGCCAGTCAGATGCTTGAAAAAAGTGCCTCTAAAGCCAAAGCCTCAAGATGTCTTAGGCAAACTGAACTGGTGGTATGTGGATAGTGAGACGGGTGAAGCAGTTATGAAAGATGTTGAACAAGAGGTGATTCTAAAAGTGTATGATCACTTGCACCTGGTCAACTTATCTAAAGATGATTTACTCAAGCTTCATGTTCAAGAAATATCTTTTGATGCACATTTGAAGTCTGAAGGCAGAAAATATAAGAATATTGTAAAAGTTTGCGTTGAACAGGGACTTCATGCAGGTAGTATTTTGAATAAGCCTAGTTCTATAGATTAGTGAATATCTTCCTACAAGCTATCGTCAAGGGGGAGTCTGTCGGTACACCCTGTGTGACGATATCAGTGTAGATATATAAAAGATAGTCAAATGTAATAGATCAGGGCTTATTAATAACAGTCATATATGTTTGATCATGATTGTGTATGATGTTTACATTTGCATGATAAGTTCAAAGATTGGTTCTAGAATAAGTTCAAAGGATAGGGTTCGAACTTATCCATACCCAGTCGAACTTAGTTAAAGTAAGTTCGTAGGGTACTGGACAAGTACGTGGGCTTGGGCCTAAACGAACTTGATCATTTAAGTTCGAACTTAATTGATATAATTATGTGTTAATCCGTTTTATTATCAGACTTTTGGAGAAATTCGTGATAAGAGCTTGTTTTCGTGCACGTGCGAGCTAGAGTGATTTCAAAGAGTCTTTCGGAGAAATACACCGTGTCAGGTCGTTCGTCGTATCTGCTATCATTGTGTTTGTCTCCGGTTTCCGTGCGTGATCGGTTCGTTAAGCCAATAATGAGGATTCCGCACTCGTTGAACGGGTTGGCGTCAAGATTAGATTCGTGACATAGGTGACCTTACAATTAACTTATGAGGACAAGTTCGTGAGGCAAGAACTTATGAGGACAAGTTCGTGACGCATGAACTTATGAGTACAAGTTCGTGAGGCATGAACTTTGATAATAATAGATCTAGGTGAATCACAACATTAACACACAAATCTCTTTTATTGAATGATTGAATTTGCTCTCAACATGAAATACAAAGATGAAAATGGCAAACTCTTAGAAAATTCCTATGGAATTTTCCTATTTATATTAACTTCATATCTAACTATCATCTAATTACATGATTGATCCTAGACTTTTATATATACAATTATAATTGATTTCAACTCTATATATTTGTTCCCAACAATCTCTCTGTTAGAGATGAAAGTAATTTTTTAATCAAATTTCAAAGCATGAACTTTACACAACAATTCTAAACAAAGTGAATGTCTTCAAGAATTTAAAAACTTGATCTTCAAAACTTTTCTACTTTTTCCTCTTCTATCACTGAATCTTAAAGAAACTTTCATTTTCATTGACTCTCTCTGATCTTCATATCTCTTCTTCTCTGATCTTCTCTTTTCATATGAATAGACTCTCCCCCTTGAATCCTGAATGAACTTTGATCTTTCCCTTGATCAAATAAAGACAACATATCATCTGTCATCTTGAACTCATCTGCAATTGTCACAATTGTCTTTAGTAGTTGTCGTAAATGTCTTCAAAATATTCAGCAGTTGGCTCTGAAATACAACGTTTCACCCGCTTATCATAATCATAAGAATTATGAACATCATGCAAAATCTTCAGAGACACAGATGCAGTGAAATTACAATTGCAGACATGAATACAAACAGAAATACAACAACAATTACAACTCAAAAATATTACAAATTTTCTCTCTCCCCCTCAAAATGAAATTGTCTCTTTCAAATATGTCCTCTCCCTTTATTCTAATCAAATTTATCACTCCCCCTCAAATGGATACTAACTCCTTACAGAAACAAACAAATTCAAAGCTTTTCAACTTGACTTGAGGAAAATGTAACACATCCATTTATAAGTTAACGAGTCCAGGTCCACATAGGATTCCTGTTTGCACAATAGACATAATCTACGTGACCTAGTTTCAGCGTTGGCGTGATGTTAACACTGGTAGGATTTCCAAATAGTCATCGTGAAATCCTTTATCATGAAAGAATCACTCGTATTTGTTCCGGCTTAGTCACTTTGGACTAGCAGTTTATAGTCACACAGACTGTTAGACTCGATGTGTCCTAAAAGTGTATATAATCAGCTCTAGACACAATGTGCATCAAATGAAATTAGAGACCGGAGCAAATTTATTCCTTGTTTCAATATTAATAATATCCAAATGATATATTGATAGAAATGTGCTATATCTCTGTGATTCTTGAAACAAAAATCTTTTGAGACATAACTGAGTGGTTGGTGGGGTTAAGTGCATGCGTCACTTGGTCCTTGACGTCTTTTTCAATATCAAGTCACCTAGGACTTGATAGATTTTGAGGTTTACCCAACCGAAAGTGTAGGTAGGATTTTCTTTTTTTCAAATCCTGTTTCATCTCTAAGATCTCAGCATTTTTCAACTAAGCTCCCTCCGGCTCACATTTGAGAAATACAAGACAATCAGCTAAATAGTGAATGTATGATCTGATGCACCACCATCTCCTTTCAATATACCCCTCTCATTTACATTTATCCTCTGCTCTACCCTGTCACTATCCCGTGATAACTGACACTTCTCAACTAATAGACCTAAAGAACCCTCTTCCACACAAATGACAAATGGTTTGCTCATTGGGTAGGTCTTCCGATTCTGGTTAGACCATAGAAGCGATATTTATGCCTATCACACAAATTAGGTGCATAATCGAAAGCCGAATTACTATTTAGCGTTCCAGCTCATGTGATATCATCATAGCTAAATATTTTGATTTTTACCTAAGATGAATTAGAAGATGTATTTCAGAATGAATGTTTGGAAATGATGCGTTGGGAGATATCATAATGAAATGTGAAATCTGATATAAGAAATGGAATGAATCAGATTTTTATGAAAGAATTAGCTCATGGGAGATCATGGGATAATTTAGAATGAATATATCCGAATAATTAACCTCAATGATATGTTCAGAGAATAAAAAAAATTCTCTTTCAGCTCAAAAACTTTTTATGTGTGCACAAAATATTTTCGTGAAAAAAAAATACACATAGTTTTGTGAAAAATGTCATCGTCAAATAATGTACGAAACTCCTCCTGGAAATAAACACACAAATTTAGTCAACTCACAGAAATTAAATCAGGGGCAAAAAATTATAAAAATAAAACCCCCTCTAATTCAATGCAACTTCAGAGTTGAATTCAGAACAAGAATTCCAGAAAGATTTGTCTATCAGACTCGGGTTCTAATCTAAAGTGATTAGAAGCCATTTCTCATAGAAGCGCAGGTTTCAGTCTGAAGTAACTGAAAACCATTATAGCTTGGGTTCTGTACAGAAAACTACAAAATCTAATTTCAGTGAAGATTGGTTTCTACTCTGTTGTGAGTAGAAGCCTCTTGAGATGAAGTCCAGGTTCTAGTCTGATATGTATAATAACCATTTTGAGTTGAAGCACAGGTCTTCACCTAAAGTAATCAAGAGCCTATTAAAGTAAAGAGCGGGTCCTGAACTGATTTGAACAGGAACCTTTGTGAGATGAAGCCCGGGTTCTAATCAGTACTAACTAGAAGCCTGATGAGGTGAAGTCGGGGTTCTAGTCTGATATGACTAGAAACCTTTTAAACCTGCAAAATCAAGATGTCTTTGGTGTCCAAAGTGATTCCGATCCAGACTTGTTAGCAATTTTGGATACCCATCTCAAAACGGGTTTTGGGACCCACTTAAACTTGGGTTTAGGTACCCATTGCGGATAATATCTTTCGGTTTCTTTCTCAAAAGCTGAGAATAAATTTCTTTTAGTATTAGAAAATTGAATATCTGAATTTCTAAAGAAACTTGAACTTGAATGATCAGAATTTTGCGAACTCTTCTTATTGAAAATATGTCCGGTTCTTGCCTGTTTCTGATAATACTTTGTGTTTTTCTGTGTATATGTTTTCTGATAAGAATGACCAGTATTTTCAGAAACTTTAGGAAAATTTAACTAATACTTAACTTTGAGATCTGAAGATGAATCAAACTTAGAGAATTCAGTTGGATTCTTTTCACTTTCTGTGGATAAATCAGAGTGATCATCTTTGAATTTTGAACAAATTGAAGGATCTTTAATCTCTATTTCTTTTGAAGAAGGAGAATCATTTATTGTTTGGTGAGATGAAATATCTGATCTTCTAATCCTTTGATAATGACCAAATAAGAAATTTTGTCATCATCAAATGATTGGTAATCAGCCTTAAAAGATTGTTCTTTGATTAAAAACATCTTTCTTTCATCTTCAAACAATTTAGATTTAGCTTTAAAATCTTGTTCTTTCAGTAAGAACTCATGTCTTTCCTTCTCAAGTGAATCTTTAGTTAAAGACAACTCTTTTTCAAGAGCAAAAAATTCTTCAGATTTGTTTATAATGCAATTTTGATTAGTCTGATTTATCTTGGAAAGAGTTTCTTCAAGATCTTTAAATTTCTTAAATAGTTCAAATCTTTCAGGCAAAAGATATTTCATATTTGTTGTAGTATGAAGATTCTCTCGTTTCAACTCATCAGGTTCTTTATTTAATTCAGATATTTTCAAATTATGAGCAGCACTCTCAGAATTTTGTTTGACTTTCAAGCTCTGAATTTCTTCTTGCAGTATTGATATATCATGTAAAGCTAGAGCTGTATCAGTATTAATCTGAATAAGAATGTCGTAATTGTTCTTACGAATCTTTTCAGATTCAGTAAGTTTTTCAATTAGCCCAGACTTTGAAAAATGTTCATACGTCATTTTGATGAAGAAGGACCAAACTCTGATGAAGAAGGCTAAAAGACTATTGAAGAAGGATCAAACTCTTATGAAAAGGACCAAACTCTTATGAAGAAGGACCAAACTCTTATGAAGAAGGACCAAACTCTTATGAAGAAGGCTAAAACACTATTGAAGAACACACACAGTGATGACTTTCTGAAATTGATCGATTTCTCACTCATTTCTTGGAAATAAAATATGAAAAGTAGGACAATAAACACGTATATTATACGCACAACATAACAAAAAATCAGATCAATTGGATAAACAGAGAATTTTCTATGAATTTTCAAAGGTTCAGCTCTGTTTCGGTTAGAAAAACGATTTAAACAACTTCAAAATCAAATTACTCTCAACGAATTTGGAATAAGGCATTAAAATTTTCAGGAATTGTTTGTTATGATAACCTTTAGACTCGTTCAAATTTGTAGCCTTTAACTGCAATCCAAAAAAAAATTCGAAAAATCGATCTCAAGAACGTAAAGACCGAATTTCAGAAATTAAAAACTCGATTACTCCCTTCTCGTGTCGAATTAGGTTTGAAATTTTTACTGGATCTTCATCTTGTTGATCCTCAAAACATAAAAAATTCAGCTCTTTCCTTCATCGTAGGAATTTACTAAAAATTCCAGAAGATCATAGCTCAAAATTTGACTTTTTCGGTTGAACTTTTGTTGATTTCTTGCAAGATTTTTTTTTAATATTTTGATTCACCCCCTAATCTCTGATACTAATTGATAATAATAGATCTAGGTGAATCACAATATTAACACACAAATCACTTTTATTAAATGATTGAATTTCCTATCAACATGAAATACAAAGATGAAAATGGCAAATTCTTAGAAAATTCCTATGCAATTTTCCTATTTATACTAACTTAATATCCAACTATCATCTAATTACATGATTGATCCTAGACTTCTATATATACAATTATAATTGATTTCAACTCTATATATTTTATCCTAACAAACTTATGAGGACAAGTTCGTGAGGCATGATCTTATGAGGACAAGTTCGTGAGGCATGAACTTTTGAGGACGAGTTCGTGCGGCATGAACTTATGAGGACGAGTTCGTGAGGCATGAACTTAGGGGGACGAGTCCGTGAGGCATGAACTTATGAGGACAAGTTTGTGAGGCATGAACTTTTGAGAACAAGTTTGTGAGGCATGAACTTATGGTGATAAGTTCATAGGGTATGAACTTATGGTGATAAGTTCATAGGGTATAAACTTATGAAGATAAGTTCATAGGTACGAACTTATGGGTTATAAGTTCGTACGAACATAGCCTTGATAAGTTCATACGAACTTATCTGCATGGGCTTGAACTTATAAGTTCATGGGCTTCGGCCATGCACGAACTTAAGGGTTATATCATCAACCTATGTTTGGTAATTCTACAGAACTTTCAGAATCCGCATTCCAGACGATTTAGAGAGTTTCATAGTGATCAAAGGAGCGATACACCTTGTGGGGTTGATATTCTATCGGCTAGCATCGTGTTTGGCTCCGTGTTGCCGTGTGAGTGCTTGTGATCGATCCGTTAACATTAAATGTGGATTCCACACTAGTTTGACGCCATCACGCTTTGATAAATCCGATAGGGGTGGACCTTACAAAAGTTGACATTCCTCTTTCAGGTAAAGCTGCTTGCAACAGAGACAAAAAGGAAAAGACAAAGATTCTGCTACATAGGGACAAATTATGTTTTGTTAGATGTGCTGAATAGTATTCTTGTCTTTTTGTAAAGGCACTCAACTATCTCTGCAACCAATAAGGAGTTTTCACTGAGATTCACTGAGTCAGTTAATAAAGAAGCTTCTATGGAATTTGAAATAAAAAAAGAGAGACATCGTCAAGCTCAGAATGTGCAAAAAGAATTGTGTTTTCATGCATGCAAGTTCTGGTTAGAATAAAATAGTAAGAGTGTGTCTAAGTTGTTCTACTTCAAAGGTATTTATCTGTGTCTTGTAAAACATTGAGTGCATCTTAGTGAGTGAATTCATTGTAACTAGTCTGAGTGAGTCTTAGATTAGTTGTTGATCTCTTGTTTCTGTTATCTCTGTTTGGATTTATCTGCAGTCCAAAATTGTTTGTAATTAACACTTGTTAATATATACATACAAAGTTTGAGAAAAAGCGTGTTAAAAAGAATTAGCTGTATTCACCCCCTCTACAGCCTATATTAACATAATTGGGAAACAAGTTGGGACCTACAAATGGTATCAGAGCAAGTTTAGAGTATGTGTTAACTTTAGATCTCTCTCATCTTCCCATTTCCCACCATGGACAACAAAGCTGCAAACTCATCTTCTTTCTATGACAATGGGTCTGTGGCAAAACCTTAAAAGTTCAATGATCAGAACTTCTCTGGTTGGAAGTGCAGAATGATGCTCTACTTAGAGAATCTAGATGTGCAAACTACCAGCGATAGTGATGGAAGGTTCATATGTGCCTACATCTGTCACTACTTTCACTCCTGCTGCTGAGGGTGTTGTTCCCGAGGTCAGGACAATTGAGAAATCAAAAGCTCAGTGGACTGATGAAGATAAAAGACTGGTGGCTCTTGATGCAAAAGACAAGAACAATCTTGTCATCTGACTACCTGATGATGTGTTCAAATAGGTTGAGAAGATGAAAACTGCGAAACAAATGTGGGATACTTTGTGTACGGTTTATGATGGCCCCACTATCACATTGGATTTTAATGATCAATAATCTTGTTAGACAATATGAACTATTCTTTGCAAAACCCAAGGAGTGTCTTACAGAAACCTACAACAGGTTCATTGCCTTAATCAATGATCTCAAAGTTGTTGGGATCACTAAGGACAACTTAGCTCTGGTGAACAAGTTCTTTGACATATAGCCTGAGGAATGGAACTACTTCTCTAATATCCTTAAAAATTCAGGTACTATCAAAGTCATGTATCTAGTTAATCTTTATAGATCCTGTCTGAATGATGAATAATCAAGCCAACAAAAGAGAAATGCCTTGGAAATTTCAAAGAGAGGTGCTGCCATAGTGGCCAGTGTGAGACAACCTGTAAATCAGATGAGTGATGTGTTCACTCAAGCTGATCAATAAGTTGATGATGAATTGGAGGTGATGTCAGAAGAAGATGATTATTGTGAAAACATTACTGAACTTGATGATGAGCAAATGATTGCTATGTTTGTTAGAAAATTAATAAGAAAAGGTTTGGAGGTAAAATGATACAAAGGAAATCAGGTGCTATAAAAAACACAACATTTGATAAAACAAAGGTTGAGTGCTCTAGATGTGGCAAGATTTGTCATATAGCTTCAGACTGTGTGTCTAAAGCTGTTGGCTCATCTTCCAAACCTTAAAAGAAAAACAAGGATGATGTCTACAGGGTTAATTACCTTATGGTTATGGCCAAGTTGAAAAAGTTAGAAGACTCAGTGGTTTAATAAACAAAAGGCACTGATGGCTGAAACCTGTGATTGGGAAGACTCTGACTCATCATATGACGAAGAAGACAATAACTGTCTTGTAGCCAACATTGATGTTCCCTCAACAAGTATTTTCAAACAAGTTCTAGGAGAAGCTGAAGCTCTCAGCTCCTTGAAGAATTGGAATCCCACCATGACGTATAACGTACAAAACTTAAAAGGTTACAGTTCTGAAGAAAAATATAAAATGTTTGGTTACTTACTTGTGGATTTGGAAGCTGCCATTGAGAAGCATGATGCTTTAAAGTTTGAAATCTCGTTGTTAAAAAATGATCTTGAAATAAAATCTAATGAACTTGACAATTTACATAAGTTGAAAACTGAACTTGATGAAGTAAAACACATCAACACAATTTTATTAGAAGAAAAAAGAGAAACAGACTTGAATCACTCAAAGCTTCAAAAGATTGTTGACTCCTGGTGTCATTCAGCCAAA
The DNA here is from genome assembly GCA_020465985.1 of Centrapalus pauciflorus. Lineage (NCBI taxonomy): Eukaryota > Viridiplantae > Streptophyta > Magnoliopsida > Asterales > Asteraceae > Centrapalus > Centrapalus pauciflorus. Next base: position 185,501 of record JAANYP010001860.1, on the reverse strand, counting down.
AGAGTCAGTCAATGTATCAATGATCAGATCTCTGCTCAATTCCAAGTCTATCTTGGAGGAGATCTTGGTACAACAGCTTTAATTGTTGACAAGGGCAACAGAGATAAACCAGAATGTGTTTTTGGGAGTTCTTATTTCAAAAATTCCAGAAAGAGAAAATGTTATAAATGTGGAACGAAAACTCACATGGCCAAGGCCTGTCCTGAAACTGCGGGCATAAGGCGTGCAGACACTGTCAGCTCCAACGTTGAAAAATCCAGCAGTGTTAAAAGTAACCTTGTCATTGAGGAGAGTATCTCAGCGTATACAATCCAAATTGGAAATATTAGTGTTGATCTAAGTGGTCCATCGACAAAAATTGATGAAGAAGGAGAACTCATCCTTATGATGAGTTCCTCTAAGAACTAATATTTCCCCATGTCACTCTGCAGGTTATACAACCATGCCAGGTTTGGTACTTGGACAGTGGCTGATCTGGCCATATGAACTGCTTACTGACATCAAGCCTGATAAAGGCCCAAAAGTCACCTTTGGTGACAATGTTCAGGGATCCACAATATGATATGGACCTTCATGTAGGTGCTGCAACCCTCAACAGAGTAGGCGATGTGTCTGGCTGAAACATAACCCTGTAAGCATAAGTCAACTGTGTGATGTTGGCTACAGGGTTAATTGTGATGAGCACCAAGGGTACATATTGGATTCCCAAGGAAATGTTTTGTTGGGTGCACGAAGTGGGCAAATCAAAAAGGTTAAGTTCGTGAACAAATAGTTTTACGAGAATGTCAAGTTTGCAAAAGTTTTTAGAAATGGATCATGAACTGGGCAAATCAAATTCACCACCCAAGCTGATGAATATTGAGGACTACTATTGGTGGAATGATAGGTTTGCAGACTTTTCTATATTCAATGATATGCGTATATCGATATGCATAGATGAAGGTTATGTTCCCCCAACACAAGAGCTTGAGGGCAGATTGAAGGTTCTGTCCTATCAACATATGAAAGATGAGGACAAGAAGATTGATGAAGCTGAGAATCGGGCTTTATAGTAGATTAGAATGACATTACCTTTTGAAATTCTGCATACGTTCATAAACCCCAGAACTTCTAAAGAGCTCCTGGAAGCTTTAGAGTAGAGGTGTGAGGGAAATCCTAGGGTTAGGATGGGGAGAACAGAATTGTTAAAACATCAATTTGCTATCTTAAAGAGGCTGAAGAATGAGACCTTGGATGAAATAATTACAAGGTTCTATCACGTACTGACAGAACTTGATAACCACAGTGTTGAGTATCATGAATCCGATAAGATTGAAAAACATCTAGATGCGTCACCAGCAAAGTGCGAGATGTACACTGCGTTGATAAAGCATGATGAAGATAAACTGCCCACTCTTACACTTGAGGAAGTTATCGGAACTCTGAGGTCCTACAACTTCAAGATTCAGAAGAAGGAGATGGAGTATGATCAGGTACAAGATCCTGAGATGTACTTCGGAAACTCAAAACCATCAACTTCTAGTGTTTCGAAGTCAGGTGCTACAGCGTTCTTTTCTGGAGAAGAGGAAGGTATACCAGTAGAAGCTGAAGAATCTACTGGTAGGGCATTTTTAGGGTTTTCAAAACTGGAAGATCAACCACAAAATTCAGGGTCAACTTCTCAAGGTTACACTAAAATTCCTATGAGTGCTAAGTCAACTATGAGCAACTAAAGCTTCTAGCTTCGTTTATAGCAACATACGGCAATTGCGTTCATGGTAAAATCAACGATCCAGCTCTATGGGTGGAGGATTATGATCATGTAGATCCTGATGATTTAGAGCAGATGGACCTGCAATGGAAACTAGCTATGGTCATACAAAGGGTTAAGAGGTTTATGAAAAGAACCGGAAGAAATCTCAGTGTGAGCAATAATGTTTGGTTTCATAAGTCAAAGGTGAAGTGTTACAACTGTCAGGGGTTGGGACATTTTGCTATAGAATGTCAAAGGCCGGAGGCTGAGAACTTTCAGAATCAGGGACGACAGAATTCTGGTAGTTCAGGGAATGAAGCTTCAATAGATGGGTTGCTTACGAATGTATGATGTATCTTCTAACAAGCAGTTAGATGGTACTTATGACTAGAATTCACACCCCAAATCAAATGCTAGAGCTTTAATGGCTGAACTGACTGAGACTATGAGTGCTAAGTCAACTATGAGCAACTAAAGCTTCTAGCTTCGTTTGTAGCAGCATATGGCAACTGCATTCAAGGTAAAATCAACGATCTAACTCTATGGGAGGAGGATTATGATCATGTAGATCCAGATGATTTAGAGCAGATGGACCTGCAATGGCAACTGGCCATGGTCACACAAAGGGTTAAGAGGTTCATGAAAAGAACCGGATGAAATCTCAGTGTGAGCAATAATGTTGGGTTTCATAAGTCAAAGGTGAAGTGTTACAACTGTCAGGGGTTGGGACTTTTCGCTAGAGAATGTCAAATGACGGAGGTTGAGAACTATCAGAATCAGGGACGACAGAATTCAGGTAGCTCAGGGAATCAAGCTTCAATAGATGGGTTGCTCACGAATGTATGATGTATCTTCTAAGAAGCAGTTAGATGGTACTTATGATTAGAATTCACACCCCGACTCAAACGCTAGATCTTTAATGGCTGAACTGACTGAGACTGATAGCAAAGCTGAAGAAGAAAAGAAGGAGGACACCCAGCAGTTCGATACAAACCTTTGGTACTGGAAAAATCTGAGGAGCAGACGACTCTGAAGCTTGTAGCTCAGATGGCCAAGTGGAATCTGATCGGAAAAAGGTATCTCTCAACTTTTCTACGTTTATTGATATATATGTTTTATGTACTATGTTAAATGATAAGTTGAACACTGGTACAAATTTTGGCTTTGGTCACATCAGAAATGTGTGACGATAACCATTCGGTCACACTTGTTTTTTTCATTGTGTGTGTGACTATTGTCCATGCAATGGCCAATTTATTTTTTTTGTGTGTGGCTGATTTCCACCATTAGGTCACACAACGAGTGTCTTCTTGTTGGCTTTAGTTACATAAAATTATGCCAAATGTGGCAGTAGGTGTTAAAAAGTATGACCATATGCTCTTTTAAGTGAGGTAAACTTGTATTTGTGTGACTATAGTCCATGCAATGGCCACTTAGTTTTTATTTGTGTGTGGATGATTGCAACCATTTGGACAAACGAGTGTCTTCTTGTGGGCTTTGGTCACATAAAGTTATGCCAAATGTGGGCGTAGGTGTTAAAAAGTGTGACCATAATTGTTCACCCAATGACCACTTAAATTTTATGCACTATTTAGTCACACAAATATTTAATCTAACAGTGGCCACAACGTGTGACCATATGATATATTTATATATATAACACCACAAAAAATGGAATATGTACATATACAATAACTGCATCAAATATTAAAGAGGACTGTAACGTTATGACTTTTGAGTCTTCAATCTGGTATTCGCTTGCCTTTGCAAATCATCACTAGTCACACATATCGATTTTTGGTTTTTCGCTTTCGTTTTACTTTTGGTGCAGCACAAGCTGCTGCCTTTTGTCCAGAATTTGGTGGTGTTACAAGTAATAAGAAACAAGGCGTATATCTACAAAACACTAATTAAAATGAAGAAATATATATGTGTGTGTGTGTGTGTATATATATACACACACACACACATATGTAGCTAGCTAGGCAGATAAAATACCTCGTGACCCTCATCAATAATCACTTTGTCCTTTGGCCATGCATAAAAACCACCTACTGCATAGCAATCATCTGGGAGTGGTGTCTTATGAAGCATCTGTTTTTCATCTGTCCGGTAGACAGTACCCTTAGCAATGATGCTTGCCCTCTTTATGTTCCACAGTCTACAGCTGAACATCTAAAGAAAATGATAACGAATGTTATGTTTTTATTTTAAATTTGTATGTATGCATGCATCAATTTTGGAACACCCTGTGTGACGATAGCAGTCTAGGTATGTAATAGATAGTCATTTGTGATAGATCAGGCTTTATTAATACAAGTCATATATGTTTGATCATGATTGTGTATGATGTTTACATTTGCATGATTAGTTCAAAGATTAGTTGCAGAATAAGTTCAAAGGCTAAGGATCGAACTTATCCATACCCAGACGAACTTAGTGAAGCTAAGTTCGTAGGGTATTGGACAAGTTCGTGGGCGTGGGCCTAAACGAACTTACACCGTTAAGTTCGAACTTAATCTCTATAATTATGTGTTAATTCGTTTTATTTTAGGACTTTGGCGAAATTAGTTTTTAGAGCTTGTATCTGTGCACGTACTAGCTAAAACTGATTTCAGAGAGTGTTTTGGAGAAATATACAGTGTCAGGTCGTTCTTTGTATCCGCTATCATTGTGTTAGTCTCCGGTTCCTGTGCGTGATCGATCCGTTACGCCACTAATGAGGATTGCACACTCGTTAGACGGCGTCGCATCAAGATTAGATCCGTGACACAGGTGACCTTACAAGTGGTATCAGAGCATTCGAGTGTTCTTTGTGTTCTTCGCGTTTCTACGAACATTCTTGGTTTCTTGACGTTTTTACCGGATAAATCACTGTTTTTGAAGTTTTTCAGAGTTCTACAAGCAAGGCTACGGGGAAAAATTCATATTAGTTCACTTTTTCAGTTGATATCAGTGTTTTTAATATTAAAAAAATTGGTTTAATCTGAAATCTCGAAAAAATCAAATTTTTGGCCGTTTCTTGAACTTGGGGCACTCGAACTTAAGGGGGGTGTATTAGGGTTATTCGAACTTATCAGAATACGCTCCTCACGAAGTTATTCTAGGGTTTCTTCGAATTTAACAGGGTTTCGAAGTCGTCAAAGCATTCGAAGTTGTCAGAGGTTTCGAACTTGCTGGGATTCGAACTAAGTTGGGATTCGAATTTGTGCTGATTCGAACGTGTCAAATCTTTTTGTCAGAATATCTAGGGTTTCTCGAACTTGGGGCTTTCGAACTTTTTGAGTTCGAACTCAAAACATTTCGAATTCAATTTACAAAACGAATTTAAATTTAAAATTATTCGAACTTAGATAAGTTTAAAAGATTTAGTTTAAATTCAGTTTGAAATTAAATAATTTAGCTTCGAAAACAAAATGTTTTTAAAGAATGTCGAGTTTGCAATAATTTCTAGAAATGGACCATGAGGTTGGCAAAGCAAATTCTCCACCCAACCTGATGAAGTTGGAAGATTACTTCTAGTGGAAAGATAGGTTTGCTGACTTTGTAAGATTTAATGACATGCGTATGTGGATATGCATTGACAAGGGATACATTCCCCCTACGCAAGAGCTTGAAGGCCGACTCAAGGTCTTGACGTATCAGAACATGAAAGACGACGACAAGAAGATTTATGAGGACGAAAACCGAGCTTTCTCGTCTATCAGATGACACTACCTCGGGAGATCCTACACAACATTTTTTTCGGGAGAAGAGCCTATACCAATTGAGTTAGAGGATTCTAGTAATAGGGAATTCTTAGGGTTTTCCAAACCGAAAGAAAAACCACAACACTCAGCGTCTACTTCTCAAGGCTATACTAAGATGCCTATGAGCGCAAAATCAGCTGTAGACTATCTAAATCTTCTAGCTTTGTTTATCGCAGCTTACGGCAATTGCGTTCAAGGTAAAATAAACGATCCAGCTCTGTGGGAAGAGGACTAAGATCATGTAGATCCTGATAACTTGGAACAGATGGACCTAAAATAGCAACTGGCCATGGTGACACAAAGGGTCAAGAGATTTATGAAGAGGACGGGAAGGAATTTGAGTGTAAGCAATAACGTTGGATTTGAAAAGTCAAAAGTAAAGTGCTACAATTGTCAAGGATTGTTATACTTTGCAAGAGAATGTCAACGACCAATGGTTAAAAATTATTAGAATCAGAACCAAGGAAGACAGCAATCTAGTGATTCTGTAAACCAAGCAGCCGAAGCTTGTCTGTTAACAAATGTGTCATCCATCAGGCAGCTAGATGGGACATATGATTGTAGCACTCATCTGGGGTCGAATGTCAGAGCCTTTATGGTTGAGCTAATTAAGATCGGGGAGGAAAGTGCTGAAGAAGAAACAGAGGACACCCAGCTGTCAAAATCAATTCCTTTGATGGTGGAAAAGTCAGAGGAGCAAACCATACTGGAGTTTGCAGCTCAAAATGACCAATGTGGAATCAGACCGCAAAAAGGTAACTTTAACTTTTCTACATTCCATGATTTATGTGTTTTAAGTGCTACTCTAAATGATAGATTAAATCTAGTACTAGAGACACATAACACCTTAATAGCTCAAGTCCAATCTTTAAAATCTGATAACACTAGTCTTCTAGATATTAAGGAGGATTTAAGGAACAAGATGAAAGTAGATGCTCAGGATGTGATAGTTCTAAAAGACAAGTTAAGTGAACAATGTGTCAAGTTAGAATTCATGTACAAGCATGTCGAATCTTTGACCAAAGACCTCACCCTTGAAGATATAGAGCTAGCTGAATCTAGAGTTAAGGTTGCAGAGGCCAATAGCAAGTTCGAAAAGTTAGACACTCATCCCTAAATCTAGGAAAAATCTTAGAAGCTGAAAGGCAGTCTAAGAAACAAGTAGGCATAGGTTATCAGGAGAGTCCTCCACCGTTCAATAACAACTACGTGCCTCAACCTCATATAAAACCACTAAAACGGTTGAATCAATGGTAGCAACTGTAACTGAACCTGAAAAGGAAAATTCAACTAAGGTGTCTACCATAACCCCTAAGATTAAGAAAGTCATGTTTGTGCAGTCTACTAGTGACACTAAACTAGCAGAAGCTGAAACTTTAAGTGATAATCAGCAAGAGGGAGTAAACACTGTAGTTGAATCGAACGAACATGACACTAGTGAGACACCTAAATCAAAGGGTACTTATAAGAAGCCGACTGATAACATGTCATGTTAGATGTCATGAGAAAGGACACGTTGCGTCTAGCTGCCCTTATAAGAAAGTGGAGTCTGCACCTTCCAAACCAGAGTCTAGACCTACTGTAGGGAAGCCAGACCAACCAACCTTAAAGCCAGTACCTAATATTGCAAGTACAAGTAGTTCTCACCATACTAAGAAAAACTTGAATGTAACACCGAGGGTAGCTGCTAAACAGATACCAGTGTTGGTCAGACCAAATGAAGTGATTAGGACTAATTCCACGAATAGAGTCCCTAGTCAATCTAGGTCAGAACCACAACAAGTCTTTAGGAGTACAACGCCTAGGAGGACTTACACTCCATTTAGGTCACATACCCTTAATAGACAACAGACACCAGGTAGAGCCCAGGGATATAACAAAGAAATGCATTATAATAGAAACTATTCTAGGGCTTAACCGCAAATGACAGCCCAAAGGCCAAGAGTGAATGTTAATCACTCAGCACCACAACTGGTTCTTCGACAGTGGTTGCTCTCATCACATGACTGGGGAAAGAAGTCTACTGACAGACTTCAAGGGAGGGAACAAGGGTTTTGTATCATTCGCTGGGAACAAGGGAGGAGATATCACTGGAACAGGAGTAGTCACTAATTGGACAATCACGCTTGATCAAGTTTACCATGTCGATAAACTTGGTCACAATCTCATTATTGTGTCTCAGATCTGTGATAAGAAGAATTTAGTTATTTTTACTGAACATGAAACGTTAGTGCTGAGGCCGGGATTCAAAATACTTGAAGAGTGGATCATGATGAGAGTCCCAAGGGTGAATGATCTGTACATGATGGACATGAATGTCTGATACTCATCGATGGGAACGATTTGTCTACTATCTAAAGCTTTAGAGTCCGAATCTCTACTATGGCTGTCAGGATCTCAACTTAACTAACCAAGACTAACTGATTTGAATTTATCAGAGTATAAATCAATAATCTTGCTTTGAATCAAAGTTTAATTAAGAAGTTTGCGGAATAACACTTAATTATTTTAACAAAAGCTTTCTGAATCAATATCAAATAAACAAAAGTAATAATCAAAATTGCTTGTATTGCTGACTTAAATGATTACAATCACCTCTAATCTGTTTGATTAGACGAAAAACACAAACTGTTCTTAGGGTTTTACAACCTTAGAGGCTTATGAAAACTTAAACAAAAAGCAATTACAATCTTGAATATGCAGAAAACTCCTATACAATAGAAAGACCTATTCTATGTATTTATATTGCTTCTTGAATTGTTTCCTTGAAGGACAATGACTTCTCTGATAGTAGATATGCTGAAATCTTCGTGTAGATATCTTTTCCTCAATATCAGCACTTTCTGTTTGTAAATCTGTTGAGCAGCTTGAATCACTTGACAGCTTGAACAGAGCAGCTTGAGTTGATTTACTCTGGCAGCTTGAACTTTTGCACTAGCAGCTCGAGATTCTTCAACTAACAGCATGAACTTTGTACTTACATAGAAATTCTACTAACGGTATGAGAAATCTAACTAACAGCTTGAACTACTTAGAATATTTCCCAACAATCCCCCCTAACTTAAATTATTTATACAAGAATTTAAGTTCTATACAGATAAGGAAATAAACAAGTAAACTATTATTTACAAACCAAGGCTTTCAAAAACATACAACTGTGCAAGTTTCTGATTGACAGCCTTCAAAAAATCTTTCTTCATCTCTTCTCTATCACAAGATATCTTAACAGATCTCATCTGGAGTAGCCTAGCTTTTGGTAATTCACAGAATTCAAAATTGAAGAACATACCAGATCCATCTATAATCTTTATTCTGTAAGTCCTTGATTTGACAAACAAATTAACTTGCTTGATCTTCATTCCCTGTGTAATTGCATTCTCTATATCTTCCCTTATAGACTCAGGATCAACAATGCTCTTTAGATCTTTGACAGCTTGCTTTACTTGTGGTAGAGCCGATCTTACTTGTGTTACAGACCCAACATTGTGCATTGTTGTGAGCTCATCTCTGGTCATCCTTTGAGCCATATGCATGATGCTATTGTATTCTTCTTCTGGACCAGATTCCCTTCTTACTATAAACTGAAATCTTAAGTCAATGTTGTCCATCGACTTAGCATACCAATAATTAATTGGAGGCTTTGTGAAGTCATGTTGGTCTATCAATTTCTCTATCTCCATCACCTTTTGCACTTGATGCTCAAACAACACCTTTTTAACTTGATCCAGCTTTGCTTGTGATAATGACTCTGATTCAGGAATAGAAGCAACAGCTTGATCAGAAGGAGTAGGGGCACTGACAGCAGTTTGAACATTACTTGTACCAGTTTGAACTGGTTCTTGGGATCTTTGGACTTCTTGGGAGACTTTGGTTTTCTTTCTTTTGTCCATCTCTTTGTCATGGATATCTTGCAGCCTTTCTGTGCTCATGGACTGAGCCATTTTCTTTGGGATTACCTGCTGCATAGGAAAAATTTATTAGGAATCTTCTATGCTCAGCCTTAGAATGCCCTGTTGGCATCTTCCTCTTCTTTTCTCCTTGCTTGACCACAAACCCTCTCAGGTATTCACCTAAGGTTTCATCATCTTCCATTGGGGGCTGGGTTTGCTGGTCTAACTCTTGATCTTGTTCTTCTGCTAATTTTCTGGCTATCTCAGCATCAAAGGCAATTTGGGCTTCTTTGGAAGAAAATTTGTGCTTTGGAGACTCAATAAGAATACCCTTGCCCTTATCTTTTGTAGCAGAAGATGTTGCTTGGACTGAACTGCTATGAGCCTGACTTGTTTCTCTTATGACAACTCCAGTTGGTCTTGAAGGAGCAGCTTGAGTTTCTAGGCTAACAGCTTGAGAAGCTGTTGGGACTGTTAGCCTAGATGGTTGAACTGTTGGGGCTGCTTGGACTGATTCTGTTGGAGCTGCTTGGACTGCATTAGGAAACTCCTGATTCTCCCCCTTTTTGGAAGCATTGGTTTGGTCAGGAGGACCTACAACCTTTGCTACTTGGGTTTGAATCAATCGATCTAATTGCATGATCTTATTTCCACAGAGGGTAAACCCTTTATGGAGATAATCCATTCTCTGATTTTGAGCCGCTTCTGCCTGTTTGAGTGCAATGATTTGTGCTCCCTGTGCAGCAATGATGGACTTTTGGTATTCCAGCATAGCTACAACAGGTTGCAGCTTAGGATCCGTTAATAACATAAGTTGCAGACTAGCCTCAAGATCAACAAACGTATGTGGTGCTTGTGATCTATCACTGGCATGAATACCAGAAGTAAAAACCTCTGTGCCCCTCTATTCTTGGTTCTGGGGACTTCCAGCTGGTGTTTGCACACTTGCTGTTGCCATGGGTGTGGTCTTAATGATGTTGGCACTGTCCTGTGCCTCTTGTGCAGAGACAGCAGTAGTGTCAGCCACAGAACCCATATGGACCATCTCTGGTGAGATGTCCACCTCTTGAGTGAGGATGGGAGTGTCCTCAATTGGTTCCCTTTGGATATTCTGTGCAGAAGTGTCCTCCTGCATAGGGTTATTTGGCTCTTGTCAGAGGGCTGAGGAGGAAGGAGCTCCTGGTCCTCTTTTCCTTTTATAAAGATATTTGAGTGGGGGTGTTGGATGAACAATAGGATCAGAAGGAATTTGTGTATCATGAGGAGGGGGTTGGGGTCCTGGGGGTGAAGCAGTAATGATAGGTTGAGCCTGCTCAGGACCCTCTCCTCTGTTTCTTAGAATGATGTGCATCATTGCAGAAGGCAATGGAACATCTACATTCAAAAAATTGGCACTTGGCTTTAAAAGCCTTTTAATAAAAGATAGTGAGTGCCTATGAGAAACATGTATCCTCTTATGTATATTAAAATTGGTGCAAGTTTTTGCAATTATTTTTGCCAATAATCGAGGATACATCAAAAATTTCCCATTCTTTAGGGAATGATGCCTTAACATCCCCTGAAAAATCATATTTGAAAAGTTGAACTGTTGGCCTGTTGAAAAACACACTAAGGCAGTGGCAATATTTGAGGAAAATTCTGACCAACCAGTTCTCTTAGGGCTGATACACTGCTGAATAATATGCACAAGATATTTCCATTTAGGTGAAAAGTGTGCTTTAAAGAAAGTAAAAGAGTCAGCAGGACCCCTATATCCAATATTGTAAAGACCAGAATGTAAAGCATTTAGGGATAGGTCTGTTATACCTGAGGCATCTTGAAGATGCAGATGATGACGAATGGATTCCTCAGTTATTGTGATGGAAGTGCCATCAATTTTGGATCTGAACTTAACTAACACAGACTAACTGATTTGAATTTATCAGAGTATAAATCAATAATCTTGCTTTGAATCAAAGTTTAATTAAGAAGTTTGCAGAATAACACTTAATTATTTTAACAAAAGCTTTCTGAATCAATATCAAATAAACAAAAGTTATAATCAAAATTGCTTGTATTGCTAACTTCAATGATTACAATCACCTCTAATCTGTTTGATTAGACGAAGAACACAAACTGTTCTTAGGGTTTTACAACCTTAGAGGCTTATGAAAACTTAAACAAAAAGCAATTACAATCTTGAATATGCAGAAAATTCCTATACAATAGAAACACCTATTCTATGTATTTATATTGCTTCTTGAATTCTTTCCTTGAAGGACAATGACTTCTCTGATAGTAGATTTGCTGAAATCTTTGTGTAGATATCTTTTCCTGAATATCAGCACTTTCTGTTTGTAAATCTGTTGAGCAGCTTGAATCACTTGACAGCTTGAACAGAGCAGCTTGAGTTGATTTACTCTGGCAGCTTGAACTTTTGCACTAGCAGCTCGAGATTCTTCAACTAACAGCATGAACTTTGTACTTACATAGAAATTCTACTAACAGTATGAGAAATCTTACTAACAGCTTGAACTACTTAGAATATTTCCCAACAATGGCACAGACGCATGGCACACTTCCACCTAAGGAAGATGGACTACATCACGAAAAATTGTTTGGTGCAAGGTGTTCTAGTTAAGAGATTTCAGTTTGAACTTGATCGCTTCCAACTTCGATTTGCTGCATATGATCTCTTCTGTCCAATCAACAAAAGGAGCATGGGTGGTAGTAGGTTTTGTTTAATTATTACTGACGATTACTCACGTTTCCCTTGGGTTTTCTTTTTACGTACAAAGGATGAAACAGCAGGCACGCTGATTAGGTTCTTAGACTAAATCGAGAACTCATATGGGACAAGGGTAAAACGTATCAGGAGTGATAACGGAACAGAGTTTAAGAATGCAGTAATTTGTGTATATTGCCTAAGTAAAGGCATAGTGCATCAACTTATTGCACCTTATGAGCCACAACAAAATGGGGTGACAGAATGTAAGAACAGGACTTTGATTGAGGTAGCAAGGACCATGCTCTAGGATTCAAAGCTTCCTACCATGTTTCGGGGGAAGGAAGTGAATATCGCCTGTCATGTTTTAAACCGGGTGCTTACTGTCAAATCACTGAACAAACCTGTTAAGAAGTTCTGAATAAAAGACCACCAAATTTGACTGGCTTTGAACCGTTTGGGTATCGTGTACTTTATTGAAAACAAAACATCAACAAGTGGGTTTTAACAAAACAAATGGTACAGTTGAAATTGTGTTAAACATTAACGTAACAAGTTATTCACAAGAACTCTAAACTTGTCCTAAATGGTTAATTGATTATGACTCTGTGTTTGAATCATTTAACATACCGTTTAGTGGAAATGCAAGTACTGCGCAAAATGACTTCTCATCATTGAATCTCAACGACGAGTGTAGAGGTTTTCCAAGATCAAGAATTCCATCAACATCTGAGACTACAATGACAGAAGATGGGTCTCCAGCAGATAATGAACCTGAACTACCTACGAATGAGAATCAGACAAGTGATTCTACCTCCAAAGACAGTGATCATGAGGAAGAAGTTACTCCATCTGAAGTCATACCCCCAGTAGGTGAAATAGGATCGAATTTAGGAGATAATCTTCACGTCGATGAGATTGAAACAACGAGAATAAATAAGGATCATCCGATTGAGGGTATCATAGGGAATCCACATGCCGGTGTGAGAACTAGAAGTAGTGTGAATAATAACACAATGTTGTTATCGATGATCAACGATCCGAGCCATTTCACACGTGTTTATACTCGTGCTTCATCTCACAAGTAGGGCAAAAGAATGTTCAAATGGAACTGAAAGACCATTCTTGGGTTGAAGCTATGCAAGAGGAACTGTCACAGTTCAGAAAGCCTGAAGTGTGGGAGTTAGTGACGTTGCCTCTAGGAGAAGTTGCTATAGGAACCAAATAAGTGTTTAAGTGCAAATGAGATGATCATGGCATAGTTACTCGTAACAAGGCAAGTTTAGTGGTAAAAGGGTTCGACCAGGAAGAGGGGATAGACTATCACGAAGTTTTTGCACCAGTGGCGAGGATTGAGCGATTCGATTGTTTCTAGCTTTCGCGTCATTCAAAGGGTTTAAGGTATATCAACTCGACGTCAAGAGTGCCTTCTTGTACAGAAAGGGGAAGGAATTGGTGTATGTCGAGCAACTGCCAGGGTTTACTGATTCCAAGTATCCCGACAGAGTATATCGTCTTGATAATGTTTCGTATGGATTACATCATGCACCTAGGGCTTGGTATGAGACACTGTCAACTCACCTCTTAGAAAATGGGTTTGAGAGTGGGAGAATTCATAGTACACTATTTGTGAAATGGAAAGGTGAAGCTTTTATTCAAATACAAGTGTACGTGGACTACATCATCTTCGGGTCGTCAAACGAGCAAATGTGCAAGGATTTTGAAAAATTTTGAATTCGAAGTTCGAGATGAGTGCTACGGGAGAGCTTCACTTCTTTCTCGGTTTACAAGTTGAACAAAGGAAAGAAGGAATGTTTATTCATCTGACGAAGTATGTCTATGACATTTTAGAACGTTTCGGGATGGAAGGAACAAAGCTGTCCGTGCATTTCTGTACTTCGATTCAAGTGAATCATAATCTCGGACCAGGTACAGATAGTCATATTGATGTGGATCCGACTTTATATCGGGCCATGATTGTAAGGTCACCTACCTACGGATCTGATCTTGACGAGACACCGTCCAACGAGTGCGGAATCCTCGTTAGGGGTTTAACGGATTGATCACACACACGGAAACCGGAGACTAACACAATGATAGCCGTCACAACGAACGACCCGACACGTGTATCTCTCCAAAATGACTCTCTTAAATCTTCACAAGTTCGTAGTGCACTATACGAGCTCTGGATACTAATCTCTACAAAAGTCCCTAATGAAAACGGATTAACTCTTAATTATAGAGCTTAGATTCGACCTTAGCTCTGACAAGTTCGTATAGGCCCAAGGCCACGAACTTGTCCACTACATGTTCGAACATAGCTCCTACTAAGTTCAAACCCTAGCCTTTGAACTTATTCTTGAACTTGTCCTTGAACTTGTTCTTGAACTTATTCTTGAACTTATGTTTGAACTTATCTTTGAACTTGTGTTTGAACTTATCTTTGAACTTATGTTTGAACTTATCTTTAAACTTGATTAAGCATCAATCACAGACAAGATCAAACATATATAGCCAATATCAAACATATGTATTAACTTTTAATTACAAAGCATGAACTATTACAAAAGACTATCTACACTTAGACTGCTATCGTCACTCAGGATGCACTAACAGACTCCCCCTTGACGATAGCTTCTACCTAGATATTCAATTTATCTACAGTACTAGGCTTATTCAAACTCCTACCTGCATACAAACCCTATTCTACACACACCTTTACAACCTTCTGGAATTTCTTGCCTTCAGACCTCCAACCTTCATGGGAATAGATTGGTTGCTCATGAAGTTTCAGCAAGTCGCCCTGAGACAGGTTTACGAGGTGCAGAGGGTCATACACTTTCAAAATAACTCTATCGTCATGATCTTCCATAACTGCCTCTGCTGTTTCATTGTCAACGAACCACCACTTCATATTCGGGATAACGTCCTGTGGCATTGGTTTCAATGGAACCTTCTTTATGCATCGAACCGGCTTGTAGAACATCTTCATCCAAGGCTTTACTGTCAGTGGATCTATCCTTGACTCATCCATTACTCTCATTCCTTCACTTGGCTTTATTCTCTCAAACCTTACGGACCGACCTTCTTTTCTTATAATTCTAGCTATCACTTCTACGTATTCGTCGTCTCCTAGGTTTATCATATTCTTCCATGCCAGTTCTTTTACTTCACATTTCGGCAGTGTATTGAAGACTTTTAGCTTTCTCTTTAGATACTGCAGCCCGTCTCTTCTCTTATGTACAAAAAGCTGTAATTCTCTGTCGAAAAACCAACTGAGAATGCCTCCAGACAGTTTTCCTGGGATTGGCAATCTCATTCTCTCTTTCACAGCTAATTCAAACTTCTCTCTTCTTTTTTTAACCAAAGCTATCTCTTCTCTTCATTCGTTAGCTCTTTATCCTTTTCTTGAGTATCGTTATCATCCGAATCATCATTTATCGTTGACTTCAGAATGTCTAAGTCTATCAGATTCTGGTCTGTGTTTACGTATTGCTCAGTAACTTTTTGACCATGGATGACAAACTCGTCAGCTTCTTCTTCTTCATCTGCAAGTAATTCATCGTTTGGGCTCCAATCAGGAACATTCTCTTGGATAAAGTCTCCTTCCTCGAATTCTTCCAACTCATCTTCAAAATCAAAATTTATCTCGTCGTCATCATCAATATCGGCAAAGGTTCCAATTATTTCTTGATCGACTAACTCTGATGCCTCTAGAGCCTTGCCTTTATCCTGACTTCCTCCGCCTCCTGTCCCAGATGATCAAGGCTCCCCCTGAATCTCAGCTTGCTGAGCAGTCTCCCGTGGAAGATCTGCTAGCTCACTATCTTTTTGCGTGCTAGGGTCACCTCCTTCATCATCACTCTTTTTTGGACTCTCCTTAGCTCATCTTCTCTGCAACTCCTCTCCCGCTGACGTTTTAGATCTTTCATAATTTGCTCCACGAGGGTCTGCAGAGTGAGAATTTGAGACTGTTGACCTAAGGTCACCTCCTGTTGAGCAGCCACTTTTGTTTGTAATTGAGCATTTTTTTTTGCTCCAATCTTAACTTATTCTACTGCAACTCGTTCACAGCTTGAGATAGCTGGAATACTTTGACTGTCAGGAAGTCTTCTTTGCTTTTGAGCTCTGTGAATCACTGATTTTCTATGAATGGAGTGGAAGTGGATGGAGCGGCGGTTACGACAGATGGAATAGTAGCGGAAGTAGACAGAGCTCCCTGATCTGGGCGTTGTCGCCTTGACCTTTGATGAGTAGCAATAGTTGCTTCCTCTTCTTTCACAAAATCTGCGTCTCTGTCCTCTTCGACACGAAGTACAGGACGTGACATCTTTCTTCTACTAACAACAACTCGTGATCCGTATCTCCCAATAGTGAATGCTGGATTTTCAGCTTCTTCCACTTCTAAGCTCAATTCAGATTCAGATTCAGAGGCGGTCTCTACTTGACCTTCAACCTCTTCACGGGACTTTGTTCTTGCTGTCCATTCAGTTTCGGTGACCGGAGGCTGATATGTATTAATTTCTCTGAATGTGTCATCCATGCCTGTTGGGGGTTCAAAAATGTCTTGAACAAGCTGTTCCGCTATGTTCTCTTGAGCTCCGGCTCCTTGATCCCAAATTTCCTGCAGCGTCTATTCCCTTTGGTCAAGCTGTGGTACCGAAGTTGATGGCCCACCTGCCTCTATAGTAGAACGGGAACAGGGAATAGTTCGTGCAACCGGAGTGCGCCTAGCCGGTGCTTGCTGCTGTTGAGGTTGTTGCTGCTGCGGTTGTTGTTGTGATGCTTCACCAATCCAGTCATCCTTTTCGAGAGAAACAAAATATGGATCTATAACGGCACCAAAAAGAGGAGCCACCTGTAACCTGACTTGCTCAGCTCTTCGAGCATTGTGAGACTGGCAGTCGGCAAATATCCTCTTATCGATAATGGCTACGCCAGTGTGCTCTGGCAGCGTCGGTAGCTCTAGCAGGAAGTGGCGGATGATCATCATTTTGAAGTGCGGGTACATTGGAAACCTTTCTCTGGTGGGAGAAGAAATCTGATGAACAAACTCCCTGAAGAACATTTTAGAGAAGCTGAACGCTTTATTGTAGACAAGTGAAATCAATGCAGACTGCAGCTTTGACACAATTGTGTCGAATCCTACTTTCTTTGGTGCAAAGCACACCATGATCACATAAACTAAGTATCTCCACTGTCCAATGATGCTACTCTTCACATAAGACGCCTTGGTTATGTCTTGAGCATAACCCATTCTAAGAAAGGTTGCTTGCCTTATTGGAGCCGGAAAGTCAATCAGGCCGGCTTCCAGTTCTTCTCTTCCCAATTGCAAAATTTGTCGCAAAAGATCCGCTATAAAAAGCTATCGCACTTCCCCCTACTCTTGTACGCAAAATTGTAGGGGTAACTGTGCAGTCCACTTGCAAAGGTTGCCAGAATTCCCTCACATATGTGAGAATAATCGGCAGATTATGCGTCAGCACATAAGACACCCTTGACTATGTCAAAAACTCGATCATCTGACGGTACGGCTGAGCCTCCGGAAGCTGGAGATCGACAACCATTACCATATTATGCTAATTAAAAAATGCGCGGTCTCCCATATCTGCACACAAATTCTCAAGAAAGTTAGAAATTAATTTGAAAATAAATTTTTGCTTTTCGAACTTGTATAACTTCGAACTTGATTAAGTTCGAAGTCTAACACATTCGAACTTTCAATAAATCATGCATGTACAACATTCGAACTTAATTAAGTTCGAGACACCCTTTTGAACATGACTGGCTTCGAACTTATAGATATTTTGACAGGTTCGAATTTCTGACAATTCGAACCTGAAGAACAAGTTCGAAGTCGGTCACTTTCAACCTCAAAACCATGATTTTAACCCTATTTGACTTAATTAATATTAGAATCTAGTCCTAATAGGTTCTAATCTAGGTTATGTATAAATAATTTTAAGTTTTTGTTTTTTAAAACTTGTGATTTAAACCTAGTTTTAAGTGACATAAAACTTAATAATAATCGATTTTTTCCACAAAAAGATACTAATTTTACACTTACTTAGTTATTGTTGGTTCAGTACACCTAAGTGTGTATGTAGGTTCGAGAAACAGTAGCAAAACTTTGAGGAATAGTGAACAAAATCGAATTTTGATAAGTTCGAGATCACTCTGACAAATTCGAGAGTATAAGTTCGAAGGAAAGTGCATTGAATGAGGCACTGTTGACCAATTTATATCCAACCACCTTCGAACATAGGTTAAGTTCTAACTTGCAACAAGTTCGAATGTAGCTTCGAACTTGCTTGATGTTCGAATTTGATTAAAAAATTTGAAAATTCTTGAATAAATTAATCCAACTTTTTCAACTATTTCATTTAACGGAATATTTCCAAATTTGCAAAAACATTCACACTAAGCTACAGATATTCTCACAATTTTTGTTTATCTAACTAAAAATGCATCCTGGTAACTTTGACCTTTTTTCCTATTTAATAAAACTTAAGATAAAATAAAATAAAATTTAAGTATTTGACTTTCAAAGAAGGTTCAATCAGATAGTGGTGTCAAACGCACTTTCAGTATTTGACTTTCATACTCAGGAACTTTTATTCCTTTGATTTTTTGTCGTGATATACATTCCAAGTCGATTGTCGGTATGTTTTTCCTTTTAAACATTCAACACTTTGGAAATTCCTTTGGCCTTTTTATTTATCAAGAAACCACCTTACGTGTCCCATACTTAAATATACTTCCATGATCAAGACAGACACACAATGATTATAACTTTTTGGTATTGCAATTTTTTTTAAAAGGCAAACGTCGGACTCAGTTCTGTATTTACATACAAAATTACATACAACAAAGTGTCTTAGTTTGTCTTAGAGTTCCTCTTATGTTAGCAAGACAGCGGTGACAGGTCTGTACTTACGTACAACAAAGCGACTTATCTTGCTAGCTTAAGTCAATACAGAGGTGACAGGTCTGTACTCACTACAAAGCGATTTGTTTTGACTTCCTTTTCTTTTCAAAAACTTTTTCTTTCTTTTTTTAAGATGTATTTTGATGTTGCTATACATCCCCCAGATAAATTTGCATACCTCATTTACAGTCATTATCTGTATGACTCTAACATAGATTTTAAGACCTTTTGGTCATACATCTAAGTTAGTTACACATATGACATTTTCTTGATTATTTTATGAGCTGTTAGGATTTCCTTCATGTATTATGCCTACCAACATATCAGACAAGAATGTGTATATCAAATAGAATTTATGGTGCATTATGTTTGAAAGCTCAACATTTAGAGTTTGTTTAGACGGAGCTAATTTTCATCACTTTGAACCTATGATTCTAAGACTCAACTCATTTTTGATATTCTCTTATTTTTTTGAAATTTTTGTGGTTTTCTCTCTTTTTTCTTTTGGTTTTCATTTTTGAATAAAATAAGCTGGTAATCTAAAGTACTTACTTACTAAAAAAAGAAAGAAAATCTACTAAACTACTAACCTACTTTAAAAGGAAAGAAAAACTACTAAGGTCAAGTTACTATGGATTACGCATGCCATTTAGTTAAACTAACAACTCAAAGCGTGACTTATCAAATGCTTTAGTGAATAAATCTGCATTATTGTCTTCCGTTGCAACTTTTACAAGTTTTATCAAACTCTTTTCAGCACAATCACATATGAGATAATGACTTATGTCTATGTGCTTTGTTTTACTGTGTTTAACTGGATTATTGGTTATAGCAATTGTTGAATGATTATCTATCCTTATGGGAGTATTAGTATAAGTAAAGCCGTAATCCCACAATTGTTGTTGGACCCACAAAACCTGTGAACAGCAACATACTCGGCCTCGCACGTTGATACAACTACCAAAGTTTGTTTCTTGCATTGCTAGGATACGAGCCTCCCTACAAGGAACTGACAACCTCCAGTTATGGATTTCCGGTTCAAGTTACATCCACCATAGTCAGAGTCCGTGTATGCCTCCAATTCTAGATCTCCATCAGCATAATACCAAAGTCCCAGCTTCGGTTTCGACTTCAGGTATCTCAAAATTCGCTTCACGGCTTTGACATGCATCTCCTTTGGATTTTCTTGAAACCTAGCACAAATACACAAAACAAACATAATGTCAGGTCTAGAAGCAGTTAAATACATAAGTGAACCGATCATGGCCTGATATAAAGTCGGATCCACATCAGTATCACTTTCTGTACCCGGTCTGAGATTATGATTCACTTGAATCGAAGTACAAAAGTGTGCGGTCAGCTTTGTTCCTTCCATCCCGAAGCGCTCGAAAATGTCGCAGACATACTTCGTCTAATATATAAACATTCCTTCTTTCCTTTGTTCAACTTGCAAACCAAGAAAGAAATTCAGCTCTCCCATAGCACTCGTCTCAAAATTTGACTTCTTGACCTTTTCAAAGTCTTTGCACATCTACTTGTTTGACGAACCGAAAATAATGTCATCCATGTACACTTTTACTAAGATAAAATCTTTGCCTTTCCTTTTCACGAAAAGTGTACTATCAATTCTCCGACTCTCAAACCCATTGTCTAAAAGGTGAGTTGACAGTGTCTCATACCAAGCTTTAGGTGCCTGATGCAATCCATACAGAGCCTTATCTAGTTGATATACTTTTTCGGGATACTTAGGATCAGTGAACTCTAGCGATTGTTCGACATACACCAATTCCTTAACCTTTCCGTACATGAATGAACTCTTGACGGCGAGTTGATATACTTTAAAACCTTTGAAGGACGCGAAAGCTAGAAACAAACGAATTGCCTCAATCCTTGCCACTGGAGCAAACACTTCATTATAATCAATTCCTTCTTCCTGGTTGAACCCTTTTACTACAAGTCTTGCCTTGTTACGAGTAACTATACCCCGATCATCCCTTTTGCACTTAAAGACCCATTTGGTCCCTATTGCAACTTCTCCTCGAGGTAACGGCACTAACTCCCATACTTCAAGCTTTCTGAGCTGTGACAGTTCCTCTTGCATGGCTTCAACCCAAGAATTATCTTTCAGTGCCATTTGCACATTCTTTGGATCTACTTGTGAGATAAATTAAACACGAGTATAAACACGTGCGATACGCCTCGGAGTCGTTGATCATCGATATCAGCACTTTGTCATTATACACACTACTCCTAGTTCTCACATTGGTATTTTGATTCCCTATGATACTCTAAATTGGATGATCCTTGTTTATCCTCGATGTCTCAATCTCATCGACTTGAAGATTATCTCCTAAGTTTGATCCTATTTCACCTAATGTGGGTATGACTTCAGACGTTATATTCTCTTCCTCATGATCACTATCCTCGGAGTTAGAGTTATTTGTCTGATTCTCATTTGTAGGTAATTCAGGTTCATTCTCAGTTGGAGACCCATCTTTTATCGTTGTAGGCTCAGAGTCTCAGATGTTGATGGAATGCTTGATTTTGGAAAACCTTGGTACTCGTCATTAAGGTATAATGACGAGAAGTCATTTTCCACTGTACATGCGTTTCCACTAAACGGTATGTTAAATGATTCAAACAAAGAGGTATAATCAAATAACCATTCGGGACCAGTATGGGGTTCATGTGAATAACTTGTTACGTTTATGTTAAACACAACCTCAACCGTACCATGTGTTTTGTTAAAAACCCTTTTGTTTGGTGAGTTAGGAACATAACCCAGGAAGTATCCTTCGTCAGCCTTTTCACCAAACTTAGGTTGATGTTTTGTTTTCAATAAAGTACACGGTACCCCAAACGGTTCAAAGCCAGTTGAATTTGGTGGTCTTTTAATCAGAACTTCATAGCAGGTTTTGTTCAGTGATTTGACAGTAAGGACCCTATTTAAAACATGACAAGCGGTATTCATTGCCTCCCCCCAGAACATGGTAGGAAGCTTTAACTCCGAGACCATGGTTCTTGCTGGATCAATCAAAGTCCTGTTCTTACGTTCTGTAACCCCAATTTGTTGTGGCTCATAAGGTGCACAAAATTGATGCATTATGCCTTTCGTTAGGCGTTATACACCAATTACAGTGTTTTTAAATTTCGTTCCATTATCACTCCTGATACGTTTTACCCTTGTCCCGTATGAGTTCTCGACTTGGTCTAGGAACCCAATTAGGTTTCCAACTGTTTCGTCCTTTGTACCCAAAAAGAAAACCCTAGAGAAACGTGAGTAATCATCAGTGATAACTAAACAATACTAACTACCACCTATGCTCCTTTTTTTTATTGGATAGAAGAGATCCATATGCAGCAAATCAAAGGTGGAAGCTATCAAGTTCTGAGTCTTTGAGATGTGTGACTTTTTGTGTTGTTTTCCTTTGTTGCACGGGACACGCTTATCATCAAACTGAATACTTTTCAGAGGAACACATTGCACTAGACCATGTTTAGTGATGTAATTCATTTTCCTTAGGTGCAGGTGTGCCATGCGTTTGTGCCATGGAAAGAATAGATTTTGATTTTAAGGCTTTGGAAAGTAGACAAATTGTTCCCATCGAAGAGTCAGATATGTTCATGTCCATCATGTACATATCATTCTTCCTTGGGGCTCTCATCATGATCCACTCTTCACGTATTTTGAATCTCGCCTTCAGCACTAACGCTTCAGTTTCAGTAAAGATTATTGAATTCTTCTTATCACAGATCTGAGATACACTAATAAAATTGTGATAAAGTTTATGAACATGGTTGTAACATCCCAAAATTTAAGAATTATGTAATTTACAGTTTTAAGGACTTAATTATTATGATAATGAAATGTTATGTCAATTTAAGTTATTTTGATCGTTATATTAGTTAAATATGAAAATACGAAGTTGAGGGGTACAATATGCAATTGGGTCAAAATAGAAATAAAAGGGGAATAATAGAAAAGAAGCCTTTCATTTTCAAGAATCCATCCTCTCACTACTCTCTCTCTCTAAAACCGATTCTCTCTCTACTCTCTCTTCCTCTCGGCTTCAATTCAAGGAGCACAAGAAATCAACAAATTTCAAGTGCAAAATCTGGATTCAAGTAGCAATTAAGGAACTATAACAACTGCAAGTATCAAATCAAGGTAACCTTTACTCAAATTTACGGATTTTGATATGTTTAATTCGGTTTTTGGTGTAAACCGAATCACAAGATTATAGTTGCAAATGTCAATGGATGTTGGATATTGTTATTGAAATGTGTAAATCGAGCATGTATAATATAGTGTACCAAATTTCAGAATCAGATTCCACTTCTAAGTACGATTTCTGAAATTATGTGTGTGTTTTTAGAGTGTGTTCTTCGAAGATATGTAGAAAAACGGACACAAATGGGTTGTTTTGGTACATAAATGTTATAATATAAGTTGAAATAGTGTATTTAGGCTCACACTTGCAGTATTAGACTCAAAACATGCAAAAATGGTCAAAAACATAATTCTGGAAAATATTGGAAATTTTTCTAAGTATGAACTCGGATGATGATCCATCCGAATTCGGATCACCCAATCCGGACCACAGTAATTTCGGATCCTTCCCCAATTCGGATCCCCATCCAAATTTCGGATCATGCCAATTTCGGACCCCCCCACTTCGGACCATCACCCCAAATTCGGACCATCTATAATTCGGACCATCCGAATTCGGATGTGGTCCGAATTTAGACCCATTTCCACTTAATTTTCAGAATACAATTTACAATTACTGACACAAATTCACTATTACACTTACATTACAGATCATTGTGGTGTTATCAAAACACACATTGATTCAGAGACAAGTCACACTATACCAATCACTGTGAGTAACAGATTGTCATTCGAACATTTATTGTTTTTGCATTCATGTTTATACATTCAATGGCATGTTCACATTGTTCATATACATCATTTGGCACTCGTACATGATTTGTTGTTATGATGCACACTCGTACTTGACATGTGATACACATGTAGCCAGCGTTCAATTGAAAGTGCATTTATTTACATCAAGCTTGCACTGCATGATCATTACTTCACAATCTGATGCGACCTAGACTGGGGCTGACAGCAGGCCACTGTCGGGGACTGATCATCCCACTCGTTATCCCGTCAGGTTCGGCACATCCCCGATCAGCATTTGAACTGCCAACCCCATGCTAGCACTGCATGGTTTACACATACATTGAGGCATACACTGCCTGTACACACATACATGGGGCTTACACTGCCCATGGTTAAGCATTGCTTGTAAAGAAATATTTGTTGTTTGCATAATCTGTTATCTCACTAAGCTTTAGCTTACAGTTGACTCACCATGTTTTCAGGCAAAGGCAAAAGTGTAGCTGGACCTTCTACTTAAGCATTTCACTTCAATATCCCGGAGACTTTAGAAGCTATTGGTACACTGATGTAATAGCTTTGGGTTGGGATTACATTAGTTTTAAACAATTATGATGTTGTATTAGTTAGACTTAATCACTGTAGACATGTACTTTCATTGCTTTAGTGTGGATTTGCTTAACTCTGATTTAAGTATTCAATTTCAATTATCATGTTAAAACATTGGGTTGTTTGTTGATCCTGGTGATTTCTATTATAATATCAAAGCAAGAGGGTGCCACAATGGTAAACTTGATTAACTGTGATTGTCCCATTGGTGACCACTCTTGTTCCAGTGATATGACCTCCCTTGTTCCCAGTGAATGATACGAATCCATTGTTCCCTCCCTTGAAGTCTGTGAGTAGACTTCTTTCCCCAGTCATGTGACGAGAGCAACCACTGTCGACAAACCACTTGTTGTTGAGACCTGTAGTTAGCTCCTGCACATAAAAGAACACAAGTTAGTTATCATTGGGAACCCAAGCCATTACTGACTTGGTAATACCATCCTCATCCACATACGTGAAGTCCTTCAAATACCCATCTCTCCTATCAGGTGACTTGGGTTTTTGATTCAGAACCTGTTGTGCTGCTGAGTGATTAAGATTCACTCTTGGCCTTTGGATTGGCATTTACTGTTGAGCCCTTGAATAGTTTCTATTATAAGGTATTTCAATTTTGATATCCATGGACTCTACCTGGTGTCTGTTGTCTTTGAGGAGTATGTGACCTAACTGGAGTGTAAGTCCTTCTATGTGTTGTACTCCTATATCCTTGTTGTGGTCCCAACCTAGACTGACTAGGAACTCTATTCAGAGAATTAGTCCTAATCACTTCTTGCTGTCTGACCGACACCGGTACTTGTTTAACAGGTATCCTAGGTGTTGCACTCACATTCTTCTCTATATGTTGAGAACTACTAGTGCTGGCAATACTAGGTACTTGTCACACCCCGTTACCCCGGTTGGCAACGAAGCGTGACGTCGCTGAAACATAACCATAATCATAACGAACGACCACTCTATGGACGTTTTCACAAATACATCGATAAAACTTTAAAATATAGTAACGTTAAACATATCCTGATATGAAGAAAAAGAAGTTCGCACAATACAGATATTTAAGTACATAATTAAAGGATTCAAAATAATGCAGCTAAATCTCAGGTAGTTTCAAAAATGCATGCGACTCCTTAGGTGCGGAAGCTTGAAAAATACATCTGAAAGCACACTTGCCTTAATTTCCTGAAAATACACGCTAAAATACGTCAACAAAAATTGTTGGTGAGCTCATAGGTTTACACATAAATCTGACTTGTATGGACCACAACAGTTAAATTTGAATTTATAAAATCATAAATTCCATGTTATGTGTTACATATAAACCATCATGCAACAGAAGCTTAATTAATTGAGTCTGTCCTGTGCAGTATTCCCATACGTAATACCCTGTGTTAAGTATATATGCACTCGCTGTTAGCCGAGCCAAAATAATCCGAATGGGGGACATGACTCCCAATAGATCTATCCATATATTCGCGCTTACAAATAAATGCAATTAACGGTTCATGATATAAGGGCTGATGGAACCACATGTGTAATACATAATAGAAAAGAAGTTGTTTTCCTGTCCATATGAAAACGAAACTTGTATTTCAACCCCAAAACATAACATTATGAAAATAAGGGCTATGAGGACTCACCGAGCTTGTGATGGCAAAAACGAACGAAAAATGCCAATTAGCGTAACTTGATGGGTGATGCACCGGGTGAGTTTAATCGAGCCGTAAATGATAATAGGGACTTAATATCTCTAATATATGATAATATATCTATTTATAGATTTTTATGTCTTAAATCACCCAACATTACAAGTTTATAAATAAAACCCACTTAAAACGTCAAGTTTATATATATATAATTTTCCAGCTTTTTTGAAGGTTTTTCGGCCTACTTTGAGGCTGTTTTTGACCAAGCTCCAAAATGTTTTAGGCTTTGGTTTTCTTGGACATTAAACTACTATATACAAAGAATTTTTAAAGTGAAGAATGGCCATTTTTCGAGATTTTTAGGTTGGGGAAAAGGCTTGTTGAAAACCCTATGTTTGCCATTTTTGAGCTGTCAAAATTTTGGTTTCCCAAATAATTTCTGGAGGTCTTAAACTCCAAAATAAATTATGAAAACTTCCAGATCTATAGTTAAGATATAGATCTAGCTTTTGAGACAAGAGTCAACTCATTTTGTTAAGTTATGATATAGTTATGATTTTTCAAAGACGACGTAACTTTTCTGCCAAAAATCTGTAGTTTATAAAAGTTATAAAACACATATATATTACTTGTTTTCATAATATTTACTCATTTATGATGTGTTTATATATTCATAAACTCATTTGAAGAAAACAACTTAAAAACAAAACTAGAAATTTATAAACTTGAGTTTTTATAAATACTTTTGGATGCATTGTTTTAATGAATTGTTTTAGTCTTGCATAATTAATGTATGATTAGTGTCATTAATCATAATTTAATTATGTACTTAGTTGAATTAATCTCTCATATCGTAAATTGATCAGATTATTTGATTTCCCGATTCATCGCACCGATGAATTTGATTCTAATTGAGTTGAATTTCCTAATAAACATTGTTAATCACCTTGATTAATTTCTAATGACCACTGATTAGGTTATAATTGGCTATTAAATACTGATTAGGTCGTGATTGATAACCTGGTTTAAGGGCAGATGTTACAGTCTCCCTCTGTTAAAGGAATTTCGTCCCGAAATTAGCTCGTGTTCTCCACTGCTTGAGTATTTGAGAACAGATGAGGGTATTATTCCTGGAACTGATCTTCGCGTTCCCATGTAAACTCAGGACCTCGCTTAGAGTACCATCTGACTTTTATTATCGGGATCCGGCTGTGTTTTAGTTTCTTGACTTCTCGGTCCATTATTTATATGGGTTGTTCAATGAAGTTCAGCTTATCATCAAATTCCAGCTCGTCCATGGGTATCACGAGTGTTTCATCGGCCAGACACTTCTTAAGGTTGGATACGTGGAAGGTATTATGAACGTTACTAAGCTCTGGGGGCAGATCGAGTCGGTAGGCTACCGGTCCAATTATTTTGGTGATCTTGAATGGTCCGATATAACGAGGACTGACTTTTCCTCGTTTCCCAAAACGGATTACGCCTTTCCATGGCGAGACTTTCAACATTACTTGATCTCCCTCTTGAAATTCCAAATCCTACCGTCAAACATCTGCATAGCTTTTCTGTCGATCCCGCGCAATCTTTAATCGGTTCCGAATCTGGGCTATCTTTTCTGTGGTCTCCTGGATGATCTCGGGTCCAGTAATCTGACTATC
This sequence comes from Centrapalus pauciflorus, assembly GCA_020465985.1. Taxonomy (NCBI): domain Eukaryota; kingdom Viridiplantae; phylum Streptophyta; class Magnoliopsida; order Asterales; family Asteraceae; genus Centrapalus; species Centrapalus pauciflorus. The sequence continues at coordinate 157,688 of JAANYP010001860.1, read as the reverse complement.
TCCTAACTCAGCCCAACAAAGTGCTGATCGACACTTTCGTCTGTAGAGTGCCTCGAATGGAGCGGTCTTAATACTTGAGTGATAGCTATTGTTATAGGAAAACTCAACTAATGGCAGGTGCCTGTCCCAACTTTTGGCAAAATCGATAACACATGCCCTTAGCATGTCTTCTAAAGTCTGAGTCGTCCTTTCACTCTGACCATCCGTCTGTGGGTGATAGGCTGTGCTCATATCTAGGCGTGTACCCAATGCCTCTTGCAATGATTGTCAAAATCTTGATGTGAACCGGCTGTCCCTATCCGATATAATTGATACAGGCACTCCATGCCTTGAGACGACTTCTTTAAGATAGATTCATGTTAACTTATCCATCTTATCAGTCTCCTTGATTGGCAAGAAGTGTGCGGTCTTTGTGAGTCGATCCACAATCACCCAAATGGTGTCATAACCTCCAGAAGTCTTTGGCAACTTGGTGATGAAGTCCATGGTGATGTTCTCCCACTTCCACTGGGGTATTTCTGGTTGCACCAACAATCCTGATGGTTTCTGGTGTTCAGCCTTAACTTTCAAACATGTTAAACACTTGCTGACATATGTAGAAATGTCAGCCATCATATTTGGCCACCATTACATTCCCTTCAAGTCGTGATACATCGTATCTGACCCTGGGTGAATTGCATGTCTTGTTTTATGCCCTTCATCCATGACCGGCTTTCTCAATCCTCCGAATTTTGGTAGTCAAATTCTGTCCATGAAGTACCGACATCCATCTGGCTTGATTTCAAACTGTTTATCCATTCCTCTCAAGGCTTCATCCAGTAGATTACCCTCTTTGACTGCTTCTTCTCGTGCATCGCGGACTTGAGAGTTTAGGTTTGACTGTATAGTCATGACCAAAGATCGGACTCTCAAAGGTTTAACCCGTTCCTTCCGGCTTAACGCATCAGCTACAACATTCGTCTTACCTGGACGATATCGAATCTCGCAGTGATAATCGCTAGGCAGCTCAACCCGGCGACGTTGCCTCATATTTAACTCTTTCTGATTCAGAATATGCTGAAGGCTCTTATGGTCTGTAAACACCGTGCACTTAGTTCCATACAGGTAGTGCCTCCATATCTTGAGAGCAAACACCACTGCTCCGAGCTCCAAGTCATGAGTCGTATAGTTCACCTTGTGGATTTTGAGTTGTCGTGATGCGTAAGCAATGACTTTATCCCTTTGCATGAGCACACAACCTAATCCATTGTGTGAGGCATCACAGTAGACGACAAAATTTTTTGTCCCTTCAGGTAAGGACAGAATTGGTGCACTACACAATCTTTGCTTTAACTGTTGAAACGCCTTTTCCTGCTCTTCACCCCAGTTATACTTCACATCTTTCCGAGTCAGCTCCGTTAGGGAACCTGCTATCTTTGAGAAGTTTTCAATAAATCGCCTATAATAACCGGCAAGTCCTAGAAATTGGCGGATTTCCGTGGGTGTCACACCCCGTTACCCCGTTGGCAACGAAGCGCGACGTCGTGGAAGCGTAACCAATAATCATAATGAACGACCACTATATGGACGTTTTCAAAAAAATACATCGGAGTAACTTTAAAAGATATAAATGTTTTACATGACCCAAAATAATAAAGAGAAGTTCGCAAGGTACAGAGATTTAAATACATAATTAATTCATACGAAATAATGCAAATAAATCTCCAATGGTTTGAAACTGAGTGCGACTCCTTAAATGCGGAAGCTTGAAAATACTACCGATATGGTGACTTGCCTTAATTTCCTGAAAATACACGCTAAAATACGTCAACAAAATTGTTGGTGAGCTCATAGGTTTACACGTAAATCTGACTTGTATGGACAACAATAATAGAGATTGAATTTATAAAATCATAAATTCCTTGTTATGTATTACATATAAACCATCATGCAACCGAAGCTTAATTTAAAATGAGTTTGCCCTGTGCAGTATTCCCATACGTAATACCGTTTGTTGAATATATATGCACCCGCTGTTAGCCAACCCGACTAACCCGAGTGGGGGACATGACTCCCAATAGATCTATCCACAATATATTCGCGCTTACAAATAAATGCAATTAACGGTTCATGATATCAGGACTAATGGAACCACATGTGTAATACATAATAGAAATGAAGATATTCTCGTGTCCATATAAAAACGAAGCATGTATTTCATCCCCAAAACATAACAGTGTGAAAATAGGGGCTATGAGAACTCACCGAGCGTGTGATGGTAAAAACTAGCGTAAAGTGCTTTTTAGCGGAAAGTGACGGATGATGCACCGAGCGAGATTAAACGGGTCCTAAATGATAATAAGGACTTAATATCTCTAATATATGATGATATATATATTTATAGATTTTTATGTCTTAAATCACCCAACATTACAAGTTTATAAATAAAATTGGTTTAAAACGTAAAGTTTATATATATATATATAATTTTCCAGCTTTTCAGAGGTTTTTCGGCCTACTTTGAGGTTGTTTTTGACCAAGCTCCAAAACGTTTTAGACTTCGGTTTTCTAGGACATTAAACTACTATATACAAAGGATTTTTAGAATCAAGAACGGAGATGTTTAGGTTGGTGAAAAAGCTCGTTAAAAAACCCTATGTTGGCCATTTTTGAGCTGTCAAACTTTCGGTTTCCCAAATAATTTCTGGAGGTCTTAAACTCCAAAATAAATTATAACAAATTAGAGATCTATAGTTAAAACATAGATCTAACTTTTGAGACAAGAATCAACTCATTTCGTTGAGTTATGAATTAGTTATGATTTTTCAAAGTCGATATAAATTTTCTGCCGAAAATCCGTAGTTTATAAACTTGAAACAACTTATGATTCTTGTTGTTTATTCAAAGACTACTTGTATAAAAGTTATTAAAAGTTATAAAAACAAATATATATCACATGTTTTCATAATATTAACACTTTTATAACGTGTACATATATTCATAAACATATTTAAAGAAACAACTTAAAAATAAAAACTAGAAACTTTTAAACTTGAGTTTTTATGAAACTTGTTGTTGTAGGTGATTGTATATATTATGCAAGACTTATATAAACATAAATGTATGATGAAATAAGTTAGTGTTTACTTACTTTGAAGTATTTAGAATATGATTTTGAGTAGAAGTTGAAATCCTTTGCAAGATATGCACCAAAACTCTTGAAGAACACCAAGAACACTTGAAGAACACTTGAATGAAGAAGTTTGTGGTGTGTGTGTGTGCCTTGGCCGGTTTTAATAGGAGAGAAAAGAGGGTTTTGGTGTGTTTAAAATGAATGAAATGTCTCTCTATTTATAGAGAAATTTGTGGTCTTTCAAATGATGAAAAGCATGAGAGACAAAAGTTGTGTGCACTTTTAAACAAAATGATGGTGTTTAAAGTAATATTAAAAAAATAAAAGTCAAACTCTAATACCCCATATGCCTAAAATCCAGCCATACATGTATTTATACATGTATTTATGTTTTTTTTTATTTGTATAAATGTATTTAGAAATGTATTATTGTATTTCCCTTTTCTTGTAATTTTATAAATACTTATGGATGCATTGTTTTAATGAATTGTTTTAGTCTTGCATAATTAATGTTAAGTAATTGTATTAGTGTATGATTAGTGTCACTAATCATAATTTAATTATGTACTTACTTGAATTAATCCCTCATATCGTAAATTGATCGGATTAATTGATTTCCCGATTCATCACACCAATGAATTTGATTCTAATTGAGTTGAATTTTCTAATAAACCTTGTTAATCACTTGATTAATTTCAAATGACCACTGATTAGGTTATAATTGGCTATTAAATACAGATTAGGTCATTGTCGCTAACCTGGTTTAGTGGCGGATGTTACAGTCTCCCCCTGTTAAGGGAATTTCGTCCCGAAATTAGCTCGTGTTCTCCACTTCTTGAGTACTTGAGAACAGGTGAGGGTATTTTTCCCGGAACTGATCTTCACGTTCCCTTGTAAATTCAGGACCTCGCTTAGAGTTCCATCTGACTTTTATTATCGGGATCCGGCTGTGCTTTAGTTTCTTGACTTCTCGGTCCATTATTTCTACAGGTTGTTCAATGAAGTTCAACTTATCGTCTAATTCTAGCTCATCCATGGGTATAACGAGTGTTTCATCAGCCAGGCACTTCTTAAGATTGGACACGTGGAAGGTATTATGGACATTACTAAGCTCTGGGGGCAGATCGAGTCGGTAAGCTACCGGGCCAATTCTTTTGGTGATCTTGAATGGTCCGATATAACGAGGATTGAGTTTTCCTCGTTTCCCAAAACGGATTACGCCCTTCCAAGGCGAGACTTTTAACATTACTTGATCTCCCTCTTGAAATTCCAAATCCTTCCGTCGAACGTCTGCATAACTTTTCTGTCGATCCCGCGCGATCTTTAATCGGTTACGAATCTGGGCTATCTTTTCTGTAGTTTCCTGGATGATCTCAGGTCCAGTAATCTGACTATCTCCTACTTCAGCCCAACAAAGAGGTGATCGACATTTTCGCCCGTAGTGTGCCTCGAATGGGGCGGTCTTATTGCTCGAGTGATAGCTGTTGTTATAGGAAAACTCGAATAATGGCAGGTGCCTGTCCCAACTTTTGCCAAAATCGATGACACATGCCCTTAACATGTCTTCCAAAGTCTGAATCGTCCTTTCACTCTGACCATCCGTTTGCGGGTGATAGGCTGTGCTCATATCTAGACGTGTACCCAATGCTTCTTGCAATGATTGCCAAAATCTTGATGTGAACCGGCTGTCCCTGGCCGATATAATTGATACTGGCACTCCATGCCTTGAGACGACTTCTTTAAGATAGATTCGGGTTAACTTATCAATCTTGTCAGTCTCCTTGATTGGCAGGAAGTGTGCGGTCTTGGTAAGTCGATCCACAATCACCCAAATAGTGTCATAACCTCCAGAAGTTTTTGGCAACTTGGTGATGAAATCCATGGTGATGTTTTCCCACTTCCACTAGGGTATTTCTGGTTGAACTAGCAATCCTGATGGTTTTTGGTGCTCACCCTTAACCTTCAAACATGTTAAGCAGTTGCTGACATAGGTAGCAATGTCAGCCTTCATATTTGGCCCCCAGTACATTCCCTTCAAGTCGTGATACATCTGATCTGACCCTGGATGAATAGCATATCTTGTCTTATGCCCTTCATCCATGACCAGCTTCCTTACTCCTCCGAGTTTTGGTAGCCAAATTCTACCCATGAAGTATCGACATCCATTTGACTTGATTTCAAACTGCTTATCCATACCTCTTAAGGCTTCATCCAGTAGATTACCCTCCTTGACTGCTTCTTCTTGTGCCTCGCGGACTTGAGAGTTTAGGTTTGACTGTATAGTCATGACCAAAGCTCGGACTCTTAATGGCTTAACCCGTTCCTTTCGGCTTAGGGCATCATCCACGACATTCGCCTTCCCCGGATGGTAACGAATTTCGAAGTCATAGTCGCCAAGTAGCTCAACCCAACGACGTTGCCTCATATTTAACTCTTTCTGATTCAGAATATGCTGAAGGCTTTTATGGTCTGTGAACACCGTGCACTTAGTTCCATACAGGTAGTGCCTCCATATTTTGAGAGCAAACATCACTGCTCCAAGCTCTAAGTCATGAGTCGTATAATTCACCTCGTGAATTTTGAGCTGTCGTGATGCGTAAGCAATGACTTTATCCCTTTGCATGAGCACACAACCTAATCCATTGTGTGAGGCATCACAGTAGACCACAAAATTTTCAGTTCCTTAAGGTAATGACAGAATTGGTGCACTACATAATCTTTGCTTTCCCCTGAGCTCCTCCACCATTTCTCAATTTCGGGCACTCACTCTTGAAATGCCCAGTAGCTCCACATTCAAAACAGCCTCTTTGATTGCTGCCATTGACACCCGGGGTTCCAAACTTACAGTCTTTGGCCATATGGCCAATACGTTTGCATTTTCCACAAGTTGGGCAGGGACCCTTGTTGTGATGAAAGGTGCATTGGGTGCAGAAAGGCTTGGTACCCGTGTAGCCTTTCCTTGACTCAGTTCCTGCTACAAAAGCCTTGATGGTCTCGGGCTTCTTGGATTGCGAACCCGTATTCTTTCCGGACTTGTCTTCCCACTTTCTCTTGTTTTCCCTGGCTTTGGCTTCATTCCTCCGGGACACTTGATCCATTAGATTGTTGGCCATCCTGATGGCATCCTGTATGGTGGATGGGTTGGAGGCAGTGACATTACCTTGAATTTGAGGAGCGAGTCCCCAAATGTAACGTTCGATTTTCTTGTACTCCGGGGTCACCATCTGAGGGCACAGAATACTCAGTTCATGAAATTGGTTGGTGTACTCATCGGTCATCATCTGCTTCAACTCGGTCCAGGCGAGTTGGTAAGCTGCATCAATTCCCACAGACTGGGTGTACGAGTTCCACCATGTCAAGGCGCTGTCTTGCAGAGTGTGGGTGGCGAACTTTACTTTGTCTCCTTCTATGCATCCGCTAACACGGAAGATGGATTCCAACTTCTCGAACCATCGTACTAATCCGACGGCTCCCCCATTGAAGTATCGGGGCTTGCAGCTCAAAAACCCATAATTCCGCAACCCTTAGGGTGGGTTTCAGTTCCTCCCGTGGTGCGGCTAGCACCACCATCTCCGTTAGCTGAACTGTTTCTGTTGGTCTCGTAAGTGGCTATAGCAGCAGCCACTCTTTGTGCAACTAGTTCCTCAATTTCTGCGGCGCTCATAACTCGTCTCGGCGGCATTATCTTAAAGTTTAAAAAAAAAATATTATAGTGTAAGAAGTTGAATCTTAAAGATGTAAATTTTTCTTAAGGCACAACAGTATAGTCATCAAACACAATTTCATAAATAACTTGCAATTTTCATTAATCATTCATAATTTTCTTACATTGGGGCGGGTTATTACCCGAAAATTTTAGTCCTACACTATTACATAATAAGTTCCTAATATTACAAAGATAGAAGGGGGGGGGGGTACTAGGTGCGGGAGTGATCAGGGGTCTCTCCCTTTTCTAAGGCATTGAGGCGCAAGGTCAGCTCCTCGATCCGAGCTTGGCTTTCGGCTAGTTGCTGCCGAAGCTCATTCAGGCCATCCTGTTGGATTGTGAGAGCATGCTGGTTAACCCAGTATAAATTGGAGTTTTGAATCTCCTCCCGCTCCAGAAGGGCAGTCAATTCTCCAATATCCTGGTTAAGTAACCGGGTTTGGAGGTCATCACGGTAAGACCGTGCTACTAGCAGGGGTACGGTCTAATCAGTCGTCTCCTGGGTGAGAGGTGGGATCGGTGCGGAGGATGGTCCTCCGACCTCGAATTGGGAAGGGATTCCTTCCTCTTGCCTCCACTCACGGAGAGTTTCAGGCATCCAACCCCATCTTCGAGCGTCTACCCGTCTGTGCTGAGGTGGGGGATTGGGCTGGGGAGTCGGGATAGGAGTAGACTCCCGTCTTGGCGTGCTCACCCGCTTTCGGGGTGTGTACAACATTTTGGGGCCATTTGGGTAAGGCCGATATGGCTTAAATGATGGCTCTGCCGGGTGGTATGGAATGCGAGCGGGGACTGTTGGGGGCGGTGGATCCTCTCCAGCGTTATCTTCTTCCATTGGTTCCTCTTCTGACTCCTCCATTGGGTCTTCAGAGGGGTCTTCTTCCTCAGATGTTTCTCCTTCAGTGAAAATCTCAGTGGCTGCGGGGCTCGTAGGGGTGTACTCATCCTCTGAATCTGACAAGACAATAGTCTCCGGGTGGGACATGTTTTCTTCTATCAAGGTCCATTCATAGTCTTCTAGTTAGTTACAAAATATTTTTAAAACTAGTAACACTTAAGTGCAGTTATAGTCTAGGGTACTAATGCAACCTAGTTCACTATAACTATGGCTCTGATACCAATCTGTCACACCTCGTTACCCCGGTTGGCAACGAAGCGCGACGTCGCGGAAGCGTAACCATAATCATAATGAACGACCACTATATGGACGTTTTCAAAAAAAATACATCGGAGTAACTTTAAAAGATATAAATGTTTTACATGACCCAAAATAATAAAGAGAAGTTCGCAAGGTACAGAGATTTAAAAACATAATTAATTCATACAAAATAATGCAAATAAACCTCCAATGGTTTGAAACTGAGTGCGACTCCTTAAATACAAAAGTTTGAAAATACTACCGATATGGTGACTTGCCTTAATTTCCTGAAAATACACGCTAAAATACGTCAACAAAATTGTTGGTGAGCTCATAGGTTTACACGTAAATCTGACTTGTATGGACAACAATAATAGAGATTGAATTTATAAAATCATAAATTCCTTGTTATGTATTACATATAAACCATCATGCAACCGAAGCTTAATTTAAAATGAGTTTGCCCTGTGCAGTATTCCCATACGTAATACCGTGTGTTGAATATATATGCACCCGCTGTTAGCCAACCCGACTAACCCGAGTGGGGGACATGACTCCCAATAGATCTATCCACAATATATTTGCGCTTACAAATAAATGCAATTAACGGTTCATGATATCAGGACTAATGGAACCACATGTGTAATACGTAATAGAAATGAAGATATTCTCGTGTCCATATAAAAATGAAGCATGTATTTCATCCCAAAACATAACAGTGTGAAAATAGGGGCTATGAGAACTCACCGAGCATGTGATGGTAAAAACTAGCGTAAAGTGCTTTTTAGTGGAAAGTGACGGATGATGAACCGAGCGAGATTAAACAGGTCCTAAATGATAATAAGGACTTAATATCTCTAATATATGATGATATATATATTTATAGATTTTTATGTCTTAAAGCACCCAACATTACAAGTTTATAAATAAAATTTGCTTAAAACGTAAAGTTTATATATATATAATTTTCCAGCTTTTCGGAGGTTTTTCGGCCTACTTTGAGGTTGTTTTTGACCAAGCTCCAAAATGTTTTAGACTTTGGTTTTCTAGGACATTAAACTACTATATACAAAGGATTTTTAGAATCAAGAACGGACATTTTTCGAGATGTTTAGGTTGGTGAAAAAGCTCGTTAAAAAACCCTATGTTGGCCATTTTTGAGCTGTCAAACTTTCGGTTTCCCAAATAATTTCTGGAGGTCTTAAACTCCAAAATAAATTATGAAAAATTACAGATATATAGTTAAGACATAGATCTAACTTTTGAGACAACAATCAACTCATTTTGTTGACTTATGAATTAGTTATGATTTTTCAAAGTCGATATAAATTTTCTGCCGAAAATCCGTAGTTTATAAACTTGAAACAACTTATGATTCTTGTTGTTTATTCAAAGACTACTTGTATAAAAGTTATAAAAAGTAATAAAAACACATATATATCACATGTTTTCATAATATTAACCCTTTTATAATGTGTGCATATATTCATAAACATATTTAAAGAAACAACTTAAAAATAAAAACTAGAAACTTATAAACTTGAGTTTTTATGAAACTTGTTGTTGTAGGTGATTGTATATATTATGCAAGACTTATATAAACATAAATGTATGATGAAATAAGTTAGTGTTTACTTACTTTGAAGTATTTAGAATATGATTTTGAGTAGAAGTTGAAATCCTTTGCAAGATATGCACCAAAACTCTTGAAGAACACCAAGAACACTTGAAGAACACTTGAATGAAGAAGTTTGTGGTGTGTGTGTACCTTGGCCGGTTTTAATAGGAGACAAAAGAGGGTTTTGGTTTGTTTAAAATGAATGAAATGCCTCTCTATTTATAGAGAAATTTGTGGTCTTTCAAATGATGAAAAGCATGGGAGACAAAAGTTGTGTGCACTTTTAAACAAAATGATGGTGTTTAAAGTAATATTAAAAAAATAAAAGTCAAACTCTAATACCCCATATGCCTAAAATCCGGCCATACATCTATTTATACATGTATTTATGTTTTTTTTATTTGTATAAATGTATTTAAAAATGTATTATTGTATTTCCCTTTTCTTGTAATTTTATAAATACTTATGGATGCATTGTTTTAATGAATTGTTTTAGTCTTGCATAATTAATGTTAAGTAATTGTATTAGTGTATGATTAGTGTCACTAATCATAATTTAATTATGTACTTAGTTTAATTAATCCCTCATATCATAAATTGATCGGATTAATTGATTTCCCGATTCATCGCACCGATGAATTTGATTCTAATTGAGTTGAATTTTCTAATAAACCTTGTTAATCACTTGATTAATTTCTAATGACCACTGATTAGGTTATATTTGGCTATTAAATACAGATTAGGTCATTGTCGCTAACCTGGTTTAGTGCCGGATGTTACAGTGGGAGTTCTAGGAGTTGCCCAGTTCTTTATGGCCTCGATTTTTGATGGGTCAACTTGGATTCCCTTGCTACTGATGACATGCCCAAGGAATTTAACTTCTCGCAACCAAAATTCACAATAACTTTCCCTTCTCCAACAACTCCAAGATCAGCTTGAGATGTTGTTCGTGCTCCTCCTTTTTTCTGGAATTGATAAGGATATCGTCTATGAACACTATTACAACTTTGTCCAAATACGGTTTACACACTCGATTCATGAGGTCCATGAATACGGCTGGTGTGTTGGTCAAACCGAATGGCATTACCTGAAATTCGTAATGTCCATAACGAGTTATGAACACTGTCTTGGGATTGTCTTCTTCCCGAACCTTTACTTGATGATAACTGGATGCCAGATCAATCTTAGAGTAGAAGCTAGATCCCTGTAGTTGGTCAAATAGGTCGTCAATTCTGGGAAGGGGGTAGCGGTTCTTTACCGTTAATTTATTCAGCCCTCGGTAATCTATGCACATTCTGAAGGATCCGTCTTTCTTTTTCGCAAATAAGACCGGACCTCCCCAAGGTAAGGAACTTGGTCGAATGAATCCCTTATCCATCAACTCTTGTAGTTGGTTGGATAGCTCTTGCATTTCAGAAGGAGCGAGTCTGTATGGGGCTCTTGCGACCGGTGCAGCTCCCGGCACCAAGTCGATTTGGAACTCCACTTGCCTAGCTGGCGGAAGCCCAGGCAAATCTTCCGGGAAGACCTTCGGATAGTCACAAAGAAATGGAATATTCTTGAGTTGTTTTTCCTTCGAATCTTTTTCTGCAATCTGGACTAATACTGCATGGCAACCTTTTCTAATGCACTTTAATGTCCTTAGGTCGGATATGACATTCAGCTGCCGGTTCTTTCTTTCCCCTTGGACTGTTAGGACCTTATTCTTTTGGAGTGGTATCCGTACCACTTTCTTACCGCACAAAATCTCGACATGATTGTGTGACAACCAATCCATACCAATTACCATGTCAAAACTTCCGAGTTCTATAGGCATCAAGTCTATCTTAAAGGGATGATCTGCCAGCTTCAGTTTGCATTCCTTAATAATATTATTTGCCTTTATTATTTTGTCGTCAGCTAGCTCTATAGTATAAGAGTTGTCTAAGGGAAAAGGAGTGGCACTCAATTGCTTACTAAACTTATCAGATATAAAGCTCCTATCAGCCCCAGTATTAAAGAGTACGTAAGCGTAAATGTCATTTAAAAGAAACGTTCCTTATACCACATGGGGATCCTAACGAGCGTCACCTGCTCCCAATAGAAAAGCTCTCCCCTGAGCTCCTCCACCATTTCTCAACCTCAGGCACTCACTCCTGAAGTGCCCGGCAGCTCCACACTCATAGCAGCCCCCTGATTGCCGTCGTTGCTACCCGTGGTACTAAATTTACAGTCCTTGGTCAAATGACCAAGCCGCTTGGACTTTCCACAAGGGGTTGGGCAGGGACCTTTGTTGTGATGATATGTGCATTTGGTGCAGAAAGGCTTTGTACCTGTGTAGCCTTTCCTTGTCTTGATTCCCGCTACGTAAGCCTTGATGGTTCCGGGCTTCTTGGATTGTGAGCCCGTATTCTTTCCAGACTTGTCCTCCCATTTTCTTTTGTTTTCCCCGGCTTTGGCCTCGTTTCTCCGGGACACTTGGTCCATAAGTTTGTTGGCCATTCTGATGGCAACCTGAATGGTGGTTGGGTTGGAGGCAGTGACATTGCCTTGAATTTGAGGTGCGAGTCCCCAAATGTAGCGCTCAATAGGCTTGTACTCCGGGGTGACCATCTGGGGGCATAGCAGACTCAATTCATGGAACCGGTTGGTGTACCCAGCTACATCCGTTCCTTTCATAGCCAGATTCAAAAACTCTGACTCCATCTTCTGTAGTTCATTTCTCGGGCAATACTCGTTGGTCATCATTTGCTTTAACTCGGCCATGACGAATTGGTAAGCTGCATCAATCCTCACATACTGGGCATACGAGTTCCACCATGTTAGTGCGCTATCTTGTAGAGTGTGGGTGGCGAATTTCACATTGTCTCCTTCAACACATCCGCTAACACGGAAGACAGACTCCAATTTTTCAAACCATCGTACCAATCCGACAGCTCCCTCTATCCCGTTAAAGTATCAGGGCTTGCAACTCAAGAACCCCTTAATTCCGCACCCTTTTGGGTTGGTTTCAATATCTCCCGTGGTGCGGCTAGCACCACCATCTCCGTTGGCAGAACTATTTCGGTTGGTCTCATAAGTGGCTATAGCGGCAGCCACTCGTTGTGCGACTAATTGCTCGATTTCTGCAGCGTTCATTGCTCTTCTTGGCGGCATTATCTTAAAGTTTAAAGAAAAGAGCATAGTGTAAAAAGTTGAAGCTTAAAGATTTAAATTTTTCTTTAGGCACAACACTATAATCATCAAACACAAATTCATAAATAACTTGCAATATTCATTAATCATTCATAACGTTCTTACAATGGGGTGGGTTATTACCCGAAAAATTTTGTCCTACGCTATTACATAATAATTTCCTAACATTACAAAGATAGATAAGGGGTACTAGGTGTGGAAGTGATCGGGGATCTCTCCCTTCTCCAAAGCGTTGAGGCGCTAAGTCAGCTCCTTATTACGAGCCTCGCTTTCGGCTAATCGCTGTCGAAGCTCATCCAGGCCGTTCTGCTGGATGGTGAGGGCGTGCTGGTTAACCCAGTACAAGTTGGAGTTCTGTAACTCCTACCGCTCTAAACGGGCAGTCAATTCTCCAATATCCTGGTTAAGTAACATGATTTGGAGGTCGTGTCGTGAAGACCTTGCTACTAAAAGAGGTACGGTCTGGTCGGCCGTCTCCTGAGTGAGCGGTGGGATCGGTGCGGAGGATGGTCCTCAGACCTCAATCTGGGAAGGGATTCCTTCCTCTTGTCTCCAATCAAGGAGAGTCTCGGGTATCCAGTCCCATCTACGGGCGTTTGCCCGTCGTTGCTGGGGTGGGGGACTTGGTTGAGGAGTCGGGATGGGAATAGACTCCTGCCTTGGTATGCTCACCCTCTTTCGGGGTGTAAACATCATCTTTCGGCCGTTAGGGTTGGGACAGTACGACTTGAACGATGGAACCTCTGGATGGTATGGGGTGTAGGCGGGGATCACCGCGGGTGGTGGATCCACTCCGTCGTCGTGGTCTTCCATTGGTTCCTCCTCGTCTGACTCTTCCATGGGATCCTCGTCTTCCGAGGGGTCTTCCTCCTCAGTTGGGTCCTCCTCAGAAAACACCGCTGCGTTGTATCGGCTGATGAGGGTATGTTCCTCTTCCGATTCAGACAAAATGATTACCACTTGGTTGGACATGTTTTCTGCTATCAAGGTCCATTCATAGTCTTTTAGTTAGTTACAAAATATTTTCATAATCAGTAATACTTAAGTGCAATTATAGTCTAGGGTACTAATACAACCTAGTTCACTATAACTATGGTTCTGATACCAATCTGTCACACCCCGTTACCCCGGTTGGCAACGAAGCGTGACGTCGCGAGAACATAACCATAATCATAACAAACGACCACTATATGGACGTTTTCAAAAATACATCGATAAAACTTTAAAATATAGTAATGTTATACAAAGTCTGATATGAAGAAAAAGAAGTTCGCACAATACTGAGATTTAAGTACATAATTAAAGTATTCAAAATAATGCAGCTAAATCTCCGGTAGTTTCGAAAATGCATGCGACTCCTTAGGTGCGGAAGCTTGAAAAATACATCTGAAGGCACACTTGCCTTAATTTCCTGAAAATACACGCTAAAATACATCAACAAAAATTGTTGGTGAGCTCATAGGTTTACATGTAAATCTGACTTGTATGGACCACAACAGTTAAGTGTGAATTTATAAAATCATAAATTCCATGTTATGTGTTACATATAAACCATCATGCAACAGAAGCTTAATTAAATGAGTTTGCCATCTGCAGTATTCCCATACGTAATACCGTGTGTTAAATATATACACACTCGCTGTTAGACGAGCCGAACTAACCCGAATGGGGGACATGACTCCCAATAGATCTATCCACAATATATTCGCGCTTACAAATAAATGCAATTAACGGTTCATTATATAAGGGCTGATGGAACCACATGTGTAATACATAATAGAAATGAAGTTGTTTTCGTGTCCATATGAAAACGAAGCATGTATTTCAACCCCAAAACATAACATTGTGAAAATAGGGGCTATGAGGACTCACCGAGCTTGTGAAGACAAAAACGAGCGAAAAATGCAAATTAGCGTAAGTTGATGGGTGATGCACCGGGTGAGTTTAATCGAGACCTAAATGATAATAGGGACTTAATATCTCTAATATATGATAATATATATTTATAGATTTTTATGTCTTAAATCACCCAACATTACAAGTTTATAAATAAAACCCACTTAAAACGTCAAGTTTATATATATATATATATATATATATATATATATATATATATATATATATATATATATATATATATATATATATATATATATATATATATATAATTTTCCAGCTTTTTCGAAGGTTTTTCGGTCTACTTTGAGGCAGTTTTTTACCAAGCTCCAAAATGTTTTAGGCTTTGGTTTTCTTGGACATTAAACTACTATATAAAAATAATTTTTAAAGTCAAGAACGACCATTTTTCGAGATGTTTAGGTTGGGAAAAAAGCTTGTTGAAAACCCTATGTTGGCCATTTTGAGCTGTCAAACTTTCGGTTTCCCAAATAATTCTAGAGGTCTTAAATTCCAAACTAAATTATGAAAACTTCCAGATCTATATTTAGGACATAGATCTAACTTTTGAGACAAGAATCAACTCATTTCGTTAAGTTATGAATTAGTTGTGATTTTTCAAAGTCGACGTGACGTTTCTGCCGAAAATTCGTAGTTTATAAACTTGAAATAACTTGTGATTCTTGTTGTTTAAAACACATATCTATTACTTGTTTTCATAATATTTACACTTTTATGATGTGATTATATATTCATAAACACATTTGAAGAAAACAACTTAAAAACAAAACTAGAAATTTATAAACTTGAGTTTTTATGAAACTTGTTGTTGTTGGTGATTATATATATATTATGCAAGACTTATATAAACATAAATATAAGATGAAATAAGCTTGTATTTACTTACTTTGATGTGTTAGGAGAATGAAAATGAGTAGAAGACTTGATCTTAAAAGAGTTGCACAAGGAATACTTTGAAATATTTCAAGAACACCAGAATTGAAATTTTGGTTTTGCACTAGGCCTTGGGGCCGGATTTGAGAGGAGAAGAAGAGAGATATTTTGGTGTTTGAAGGTGTGGAAATGAATGTGGATGAGGTCTCTATTTATAGAGAAGAAAAGGTGGTGAAATGATGATGGATTTGAAGGTTGAGAGTAAATCTTTGTGGAGTGTAAGAGGGAAATGTGATGATGGTGATTGTGTATGGTGTTTTATCAATAAAAAATGAAATTCAACACCTATGTAGTACCCCCTAGGGGCCGGCCACTACATGGTAATATCCACTTATTTTTTTTGTATAAATGTATTTAGAAATGTATTCTTGTATTTCCCTTTTCTTGTAAATTCATAAATACTTTTAGATGGATTGTTTTAATGAATTGTTTTAGTCTTGCATAAATAATGTTAAGTAATTGTATTAGTGTATGCTTAGTGTCATTAATCATAATTTAATTATGTACTTAGTTGAATTAATCCCTCATATCGTAAATTGATCGGATTAATTGATTTCCCGATTGATCGCACCGATGAATTTGATTCTAATTGAGTTGAATTTCCTAATAAACATTGTTAATCACCTTGATTAATTTCTAATGACCACTGATTAGGTTATAATTGGCTATTAAATACTGATTAGGTTGTGATTGCTAACCTGGTTTAATGTCGGATGTTACAGTACAGTTCTTTGTTGTTCTTGCTTTCCTATAGTAGGTCTAGACTATGGTTTAGAGGGTGTAGACTCCACCTTCTTATAAGGAAAACTAGACACAACATGCCCCTTCTCGTGACATCTAAAGCATGACCTCTTATCAATCGACTTCTTATAAGTGCCCTTTGATTTAGGTGTCTCACTAGTGTCATTTTCTTTCGTTTCAACTATAGTGATTACTTCCTCTTGCTGATTATTAATTTCAGGTTTAGCTTCTCCTAGTATAGTGTCACTAGTAGACTGCACAAACTTGACTTTCTTAATCTTAGAGGTAGTATTAGACACCTTAGTTGACTTATCCTTATCGGATTCAGTTCAAGTTGCTACTTCTGATTCAACTAGTTCATCGGTTTTATCCTGAGGTTGAGGCACATAATTATTGTTAAAAGGTGGAGGACTCTTTAGATAACCTAATCTAACTGGTTTCTTTGAAACTCGTTGAGCTTCTAAGATTTTTCCTACGTTTCTAGAAGAATTCCCAAACTTTTCAAGCTTACTATCTACCTTCGCAACCTTAACTCTTGATTCTGCTAGTTCTACATCCTTAATGGTAAGTTCTTTGGTTAAAGCTTCAACATGCTCATAGATAAGTTCTATCCTGACACATTGTTCACTTAATTTGTCGTTTAGAACTATCACATCCTGAGCATCTGCTTTCAGCTTATTCCTTACACTTTCCTTAATATCTAGAAGACTGGCGTAATCTGATTTTCACGATTGGATCGGAGCAGTTAAGTTGTTATGTGTTTCTAGGACTAATTAACCTATCATTTAAAGTAACACTTAAAACAAATAAATCATGGAATGTAGAAAAGTTTAGAGTTACCTTTTTGTAATTTGATTCCACGTTAGCCATTTTAGCAGCAAACTCCAGAATGGACTGATTCTCTGACTTTTCCACCATCAAAGAACTTGTATCGTTCTGCTTGGTGTCCTCTGCAACTTCTTCAGCTCTGTCATACCCAGTCTTAGTTATTTCAGCCGTAAAGGCTCTAGCATTCGACTCCGAATGAGTACTCCAATCATAAGTTCCATCAAGCTGTCTGTTAGATGACACATTTGTTAAGAGACCGGTGATGGCTGCTTGATTCCCAGAACCACCAAATTGATATCTTCCTTGAGTCTGATTCTGATAATTCTCTACTTTGGGTCTTTGACACTCCCTTGCAAAGTGTCCCAAACCTTGGCAATTATAACACTTAACCTTTGATTTCTCAAACCCAACCTTGTTGTTGCCTATGTTTAGATTTCTCCCTGTTCTCTTCATGAACCGCTTGAGTCTTTGAGTCACCAAGGCCAGTTCCCATTGTAGGTCCATTTCTTCCAAGTCATCAGTTTCTACCTGATCGTAGTCTTCTTCCCATAACGCAAGATTGTTTATCTTCCCTTGAACGCAATTGTCGTACGCTGCAACAAATGAAGCTAAAAGATTCAGATGTTCTTCAGCCGATTTTGCGCTCACTAGCATCTTTGTGTATCGTTGAGATGTAGACGCTAAATGAGTTGGTTTTTCTTCTGGTTTAGAAAACCCTAAGAATGCCCTTCTACTAGATTCCTCTGTCTCCACTGGAATGGACTCTTCTCCAGAGAAGAATGTTATGGCCCCCGACTTCAGTTTACCAGTAATTGATGGTTTTGACTTTCCAAAATACATTTCTTGATTTTGAACCTGTTCAAAATCCTGTTCTTTCTTCTGTAACTTGAAGTTATAAGCCCTCAGCGTTCCAATTACGCCTTCAAGAGTCGGAGTCTCGAACTTCTCTTCATCAAGCTTTCTTAAAGATGTGTACGTCTCCCATTTCGCCAATAAAGCATCTAGAAGTTTTTCTATCTTCTTAGTCTCTTGATAATCGACATTGTGAATGTCATGCTCAGTTAACAGATGATAGAATCTAGTGATTGTCTCATCTAACGTCTCATTCTTCAAACCTTGAAAATAGAAAACTGTTGTTTCAGCATCTCGGTTCTCCCCTTGCGAACCCTTGGATTTCCCTCACACCTCTTCTCTAGAGCATCCCATAGCTCTTTAGAAGTCCTATGATTTCTTAAAGTGTGTAGGATTTCTTGAGGTAACGTCATCCTGATGATTGAGAAAGTTCGGCTCTCGGTCTCATAAAGTTTCATGTCATCATCCTTCACATTCAGATAAGTTAAGACTCTTTGTCGGCCCTCTAACTCTTGCGTAGGAGGAATATATCCCTCATCGATGCAAAACCACATACGCATGTCGTTGAATCGAGCAAAGTCAGCAAACCTATCCTTCCACCAATAATAGTCCTCCAATTTCATCAGCTTTGGCGGAGAATTTGCTTTGCCGACATCCTGGTCCATTTCTATGAATTTTTATAAACTCGACATTCTTTCTAAACCTTTTATTTTCGAACATAAACAATTTAATTTAAAAAATTAATTTAAAATAAACTCTTTGAACTTAGGTAATTAATTTAATTTTAAATTCGTTTGAAAATTAAATACGAATTTCTTTAAGTTTGAACTCAACAAGTTCGAATGACTGCAAGTTCGACAAAACCATAGAAATTCTGACAAATTCGAACATCTGACAAGTTCGAAGAAACCCTAATTTTCTGACAAGTTCGAATCTGGCAAGTTCGATTCTGTCAACTTCGAATCTGACAAATTAGATTCTAACAAGTTCGAACCTCAGCTAAATACGAATGAATCCCTAGATTAAGTTCGTGAGGAGCGTAATCTGACAAGTTCTAATGAACCCTAATACCCTCTTAAGTTCGAGCGCCGCAAGTTCCAAAAATGGCTAAAAATTCGATTTTTCCAAAATTTCAGATTAAATGAGTGTTTTTATGGCTAAAAACACCGATTTCCACTGAAAAAGTTGAACTAATGTGAAATTTTCCCTGTTACCTTGCTTGTAGAACTCAGAAAAACTATGAAAACGGTGATTTTTCAAGTAAAAACGTCAAGAAACCAAGAATGTTTAGATGAACACGAAGAACACGATGAACACTCTTTATGACTCTGATACCACTTGTAAGGTCACCAACCTACGGATCTGATCTTGACGCGACACCGTCCAATGAGTGCGGAATCCTCGTTAAGGGTTTAACGGATTAATCACACACACGGAAATCGGAGACTAACACAATGATAGCCGTCACAACGAACGACCCGACACGTGTATCTCACCGAAACGACTCTCTGAAATCTTCACAAGTTCATAGTGCTCTATACGAGCTCTGGGTACTAATCTCTACAAAAGTCCCTAATGAAAACGGATGAACTCTTAATTATAGAGCTTAGATTCGAACTTAGCTCAGACAAGTTCGTACAGACCCAAGCCCACGAACTTGTCCACTACATGTTCGAACTTAGGTCTTACTAATTTCAAACCCTAGCCTTTGAACTTATTCTTGAACTTGTTCTTGAACTTATTCTTGAACTTATATTTGAAGTTATCTTTTAACTTATGTTTGAACTTATCTTTGAACTTAATTAAACATTAATCACAAACAAGATCAAACATATGTATTAACTTGTAATTACAAAGCCTGAACTATTACAAAAGACTATCTACACTTAGACTGCTATCATCACTCAGGATGCACTAACAATGATCGCGTCACTTATGTATTTAACTGCTTCTAGACCTGACATAATGTTTGTTGTGTGTATTTGTGCCAGGTTTCAACCTTATCGAAAAGAGATGCGTATGAAAGTGGTGAAGCGGATTATGAGATACCTGAAGTCGAAAATCAACGACTGAAGGTTGTCAGTTCCTTGGAGGGATGCTCGTATCCTGGCAATGTAAGAAACAAACTTCGGTAGTCGTATCAACGTGCGAGGCCGAGTATGTAGCTGCTGGTAGTTGCTGTTCACAGGTTCTGTGGATTCAACAATAATTGCGGGAATACGGTTTGACTTATACTCATACTCCCGTTTGGATAGACAATCAGTCTACTATTTCCATAACAAATAATCCAGTTAAACTCAGCAAGACTAAGCACATAGACATAAGAAATCATTTTATACGTGATTGTGCTGAAAAAAACTTGATAAAATTGGTAAAAGTTGCAACGGAAGACAATAATACGGATCTTTTCACAAAAGCATTTGATAGGTCACACTTTGAATTGTTAGTTCAACTAAATGGCATGCGTAATCCAGAGTAACTTTACCTTAGTAGTTTTTCTTTCTTTTTAGTAGTAACTTATTAGTTTAGTTTATATTTTACCAAAAAATGAAAAACAAAAGATAAAAGAGAGAAAACCTTAAAATTTCAAAAAAAACAGAATATTGAAAAATGAGATAAGTCTTAGAGTCCATAGGTTCAAAGTGACGAGATTTAACACAGTCTAACAAACTCTAAGTGTTAAACTTTCACACATAATGCACTAAAACTCTAAGTGATATACATGTTCTTGTTTGATATGTTGTTAGGATAATACATGAAGGATTCCCGTAAAGTTAATAAAATAATCAAGAAAATGTCATATGTGTAACTGACTTTGATGTATGACCAAAAGGTCTTAATTTCTATGTTAGAGACATACAGACAATGACTATGAATGACGTATGCAAATTTATCTGGATGATGTATAGCTTCATCAAAATACATCTTAATCAAAGAAAGAAAAATTTTGTAAAGAAAAGGCAAGTCAAAACAAGTCGCTTTGTTGTACGTAAGTACAGACCTCCCACTGTTGTTTTGACTTGAACTAGCAAGATAAGTCACTTTGTTGTACGTAAGTACAGACCTCTCACCGCTTTTTTGCTAACATGAGAATAACACTAAGACAAATTTAGACACTTTGTTGTATTTAAATACAGACCTGTGTCCGACATTATGTGTCTGCCTTGATCATAGAAGTATGTCTAAGTATGGGACACGTAAGGTAGTTTCTTGATAAATAAAAAGACCAAAGCAAATTCCCAAGTGTTGAATGTTTAAATGGAAAAACATACTGACAATCGACTTGGAAAGTGATGCTGCTCCTTCTGGTCAAGCTGCTGCTTCTATTCCCCAATCAGAGACAATTTCACAGGCAAAGCATGATCAGGGTAAAAGGGTGCTGTTTGAGCATCAGCTGCAGAAAGTAATGGAGATTGAAAAGACCCTCGACCAGCATGATTTCTCAAAACCTCTTATTACTTACTGGTATGCTAAGCCAATGGATAACATTGACTTAAGATATCATTTTGTAGTAAGAAGAGAAACTGGTCCTGAGGAAGAATATAAAAGTATGATGCATATAGTCCAAGGGATGACCAGAGATGAGCTCACAAGAATGCCCAATGTTGGGTCTGTGACCCAAGTCAGATCCTCTCTTCCACAGGTCAAGCAGGCTATCAAAGACCTAAAAAGCATTTTTGATCCTGAGTCAATAAGGAAAGATATAGAAGATGCCAAGGAGATGAAGATTGCACAAGTTGATCTGTTTGTCAAATCAAAGACTTACAGAATCAGATTTGCAAATGGATCCGGTATGTTCTTCAATTTTGAATTCTATGATCTTCCAAAGGCTTTGTTACTTCAGATGATTTCTCAAAACCTCTTATTACTTACTGGTATGCTAAGCCAATGGATAACATTGACTTAAGATATCATTTTGTAGTAAGAAGAGAAACTGGTCCTGAGGAAGAATATAAAAGTATGATGCATATAGTCCAAGGGATGACCAGAGATGAGCTCACAAGAATGCACAATGTTGGGTCTGTGACCCAAGTCAGATCCTCTCTTCCACAGGTCAAGCAGGCTATCAAAGACCTGAAAAGCATTTTTGATCCTGAGTCAATAAGGAAAGATATAGAAGATGCCAAGGAGATGAAGATTGCACAAGTTGATCTGTTTGTCAAATCAAAGACTTACAGAATCAGATTTGCAAATGGATCCGGTATGTTCTTCAATTTTGAATTCTATGATCTTCCAAAGGCTTTGTTACTTCAGATGAGATCAGTAAGAATATATTGTGATAGAGAAGATATGAAGAAAGAATTTTTGAAGGCAGTCAATCAGAAACTTGCACAGTTGTAAGTTTTTGAAAGCCTTGGTTTGTAAATAACAGTTTACTTGTTTTATTTCCTTATTTGTATAGAACTTAAAGTCTTGTGTAAAGAATATAAGTTAGGGGGAGATTGTTGGGAAATATTCTAGTAGTTCAAACTGTTAGTTAGATTTCTCAGACTGTTAGTAGATTTTATATGTAAGTACAAAGTTCATGCTGTTAGTTGAAGAAGTTCGAGCTGCCAGTAAAAAAGTTCAAGCTGCCAGAATAAATTTATTCAAGCTGCTCTGCTCAAGCTGCTAAGTGATTCAAGCTGCTCAACAGTTTCATAAACAGAAAGTGATGATATTCAGGAAAAGATATTTACACAAAGATTCCAACATATCTACTATCAGAGAAGTCAGAGTCCTTCAAGGAAACAAATCAGAAAGCATTATAAATACATAGAATAGGTTTTTCTATTGTTTTAAGTTTCTGCACGTTCAAGTTTGTAATTGCTTTTTGTTTAAGTTTTCATAAGCCTCTAAGGTTGTAAAACCCTAAGAACAATTTGTGTTCTTCGTCTAATCAGACAGATTAGAGGTGATTGTAATCATTCAGTTCAGCAATACAAACAATTTTGTTTATTCATTTATATTTATCTGTTATGGATTCTGAAAGCTTTTTATTAAAATAATTAAGTGTTATTCCGCAAACTTCTTAATTAGACTTTGATTCAGTACAAGATTATTGATTTATACTCTGATCAATTCAAATCAGTTAATCTTAGGTAGTTACATTCAGATCCTGTCATTGCTCAATCTGAGAAAACTGGAAATAAGTTTTCCAAACCTGAGAAAGAACAGAAGATAGTTAAATTACCTGTATTTGATCTTTGTCCTCGTAAAAATAGGAAACAGGATACATGCAAAGATGTTGCTATTGTACCTTCCATTCCATCTCTTGGCTGCACTAAAACAAGTGAAACGTTTATAAAACCTGTTGTGAAGCCCAACAGAGACACATCAGAATGTGTTTTTGGGAGTTCTTCTTTCAAAATGTCCATAAAGAGACAATGTTATAAATGTGGAAAGAAAACTCACATGGCCAAGGCCTATCCTGAAACTGAGGACATAAGGCATGCTGACACTGTTAGCTCCAACATTGTAAAATCCAGTAGTGTTGGAACTAACCTTGTCATTGAGAAGAGTATCTCAGCAGATACAATCCAAATTGGAAATATCAGTGTTGATCTAAGTGGTCCATTAACAAATGTTGATGAAGAAGGAGAACTCATCCTTATGATGAGTTCCCCTAAGAACTAATATTTCCACATGTCACTTTGCAGGTTAAATAACCAAGCCAGGTTTGTACTTGGACAGTGGCTACTCTGGCCAAGTCCTATCCTGAGGAAGGATGGAAGATAGTTAGATTACCTGTATTTGATCTTTGTCCTTCTAAAAAGAGGAAAGCAGATAAAGGCAAAGATGTTGCTATTGTACCTTCCATTCCATCTGTTGGCTGCATTAAAACAAGTGAAACATTTATAAAAGCTATTGACAAGCCCAACAGAGACAAAGTAGAATGTATTTTTGGGAGTTCTTTCAAAAAGTCCAAAAAATAGGAAATTTTATAAATGTGGAAAGAAAACTCACATGGCCAAGGCCGATTCTGAAACTGATGACATAAGGCCTGCTGACACAGTTAGCTCCAACATTGCAAAATCCAGTAGTGTTGGAAGTAACCTTGTCATTGAGGAGAGTATCTCAGCAGATACAATCCAAATTGGAAATATTAGTGTTGATCTAGAGTGCTCCATCAACAAATGTTGATGAAGAAGGAGAACTCATCCGTATGATGAGTTGTCACACCCCTCTAAAGCGGAAACACTAGATGTAACAGTGTTGTGATCATAGCATAAGTTAAAGATCAAATACCATACATGGTAAAAGTTTTACATACGAATTTCAAGGAAATTGTTTTATGGGTATAACCATATCGAAAATTCAATTAATAAAGTGCTTGATAAAAATGTGAAGACTTCTTCAAGCACACTAAAACATGCATATCGTAGTGATCCGATTTTTAAGCTTGATTCCCTGAAAAGTGTGCTAAAAAGGGTCAACTATTGAAAATAGTTGGTGAGTTCACGGTTTATATAAAAAAATGAACATTCTATTTTACACAGTATAAAACATGTCAAAATTAGAGAATAGTACCTCCTACTCAAACCTAAGTCCAAGTACCCCATCTTATGGGTATAGTATGAGAATGGACACTCCATGTTGTACACCGTGAGTGGGTGGCCACCAAGTATTGATATCAATAGTTATATTCGGCTCGATATAGTTAGTTAATGAGTAGACCGGTGTTTCGGTTTCATTCACTAATCAATATTACATACATACCAAGTGCAAAGAGTATCATAACAATGTAAAATTCAAAAGTATAACCACAACCACGTTTGCATGCATAGCATAAACGAGTTTGAATGTATATCGATAGTTGGCATGCATAAGGATAAGCAAGTTTGTAAGTATATCATTAGTTTGCAAGAATGTAACATGCTTTTCCCCCAAAACGTTAAAAATAGTAAAAAGGGATCGTGAATACTCACATCGCTTCGAGTGAACGGGTGACGTTTGCAAGGTTTGAATCCTAAACACGTCTAACATCTGCATAAAACACATGGTGGGAATTCTATGTAAGTTTGTATTTTAAACCTTTAAAACCATAGATTATACTTAGTTTCTTTTATATTTTCATACAATTCCATATTTGTTCATAAATCCTTTAGATGTATGGAATATTTTTGTTCAAAGTTTAGTTTTTATTTTTGCATGGATTTAGAATAAATAAAATGAATGAAATAAAGTAGAATACATGATTTATTTTTATGAAGTATCTCAATATAAGACCAAGTTTATGATTGCAAAGTGATAGTGGACAAAACACAAGCTGTCCAAATTCGATGACCTCACTTTGCAAACATTTTTCGTAAATTTAAAGTTCTGATCATGTCATAATATTTTTTTATGCCAAACTTCAATGTTTTAGGAAGATTTTGGTATATTGCACACGTTTTTTTTTTTTTTGAAGATGTCTAAGTCTACTTTAAAAATTATACAAAAACAGAAGTCCAGAAGATTGAGCAGATTGCACACCTTTCTTGCATGGACTGTTTGTACGGTCAAACCTCCATCGATTTGAGTGAGACCATAACCATTTGAAAGCTAACTCATAATACTATTTTACGGAATCGGATTCCAGTTATTTGGAGCATTATTTTGAGAGTTATGGTATTTACAAGTCACATGAATATTCTGCCAGATTTTTACTTTTTGCACACCTAACTTTGAAAATACGTTTTCATACCCAATTCTAACTGGATTCTCTTGAAACTAGATGCGTTAGAAAGCTAACTCATTAAATTAATTTTCAAAAAAGAAATCAGGTCATTTGGAGCTATAATAAGTGAGATATGACTATTTGAATGTGAGACCCTCTGATTTCTCAAAGGTCTGAAGTCTAGGCCCAGTAGCAACGCAATATCAATCATGAAACTAAGATAAAATTAACAGTTGCGGAATAAAAGTTAGTTACAATCAGAGACAAATTGTAAGTATAAGGCACAAACTTCTAGACTAAAACATCAAATCATCATATTATAAACTAGCCCAAACCCCAAAGCTCTATCTTTAATCAAGTACCAAGGTATTGAAACGGGTTCTAATGCACTTCAAGCTCTTTCAAAGTCCTGACCTATGTACTAGGTCCAGCCAATCCTTTGCCTTTACCTGAAAAATAATGCAACAACGGGTAAGCTTATTTGCTTAGTGAGAATGTAGAATTTCACATTTAACATGCAATTATGAACGCGGAAGCACATGCACTGCACTCGGCTCATGCACAGCTCAGCTCTATATGCACTGCACTAGGCTCATGCACAGCTCAATCTCGAAGGGTCATTGGCCAATTAATGCTCTTTTGATGCGCGACTTTGCTCAGCTCCCAGTTATAAAACTGTTGTTGCTCTTGAGACTTTTAGACAATTTCATAAGGAATGCTCGGATGATGATAAATCCATACACACGCATCATTAGTGGGGATCAGCCACGTACTGGGCTAGCTACTAGTAAAAGCTCTATATGGATATCATCGGAATGCTCAGCTCTAGCTACCCTCTGTGCTTTCATCACGTAAATCAGCACATCATAAGCTTAACATTAACCCAACACTGAGCAATAGTGATGGTGTTAAGCTTAACAATCAAATGACTCGTCAAAGAATTGAATCTAGAAGAAGAAATACTCAGCTCAACAAATCATAGTAAATATACTATGACAATATATCAATAAGCTCAAGATCAGAATGTCAAATAAATCAGAATCATGCAACAAAAGTCTCAATTCACATAATATGCAGTTAAAGTGAAATCTACAACTCACAGTTACTGGTTATTTGCACTTTCTGGCTCTGGCTCTGTTGCTCACAATCTGTAGTGGATTAAAACCACAATCTGACTTATGTCAGACTTTCAGATGCTCGCCTTTTTGCTTGTTGCTCAATCTGTTAATAATTTCAATTCTGATATTTATTAGTCTTTGAATCATCTGAATATTATATTCAGTATTCATTCGTTTAATAATGCTCAAGGTTCGTTCGTTGGTCTTTTAATCTCAATATCTCATATCTTGATCATATGATTCATTAATCTCATTAGAATCTTTCTTTCATTTGTATTCTTTGTAAATAATAATCTCAATAGTTCAATGTATATATATATATATATATATATATATATATATATATATATATATATATATATATATATATATATATATATATATATATATATATATATATCATAAGCTAATTATTTTGTTATTTTATGTGTTTTCTATGTGTTTTATTCAAAATATTCAAATTTGATGAGTGAGGTTCAATTTTATTCAAACATTAATCATCATTAAATTCGAACACCATATTTTAATATTCAAAGCTTATAATAAATTCGAGTATATTTATGCTTAAATTCAAATCATGCTTCAAAAATTAAATTCTTATTCAACTTTATGCTTAGATTCGAATGCTATCATCAAATTAGAGGTAAGGTTCAAACTTAAAGTCAAAATTGATTTCAATGCTTCAAATTTATGTACAAATTCGAACACCCTAAAGCTAAATTCAAAGCTAAACTCGAAGCCTATTAAATTCAAAGTCATTGTTCGAATCTGAGACAAATTCGAGGCACATGATATATTTCTTGCTAGATTCGATTTTACACATTAAATTCGAAGCCCCCTTTTCGAATTTATAACTAAATTCGAACATAATTTCGAGTTTATCCATCAACTCGAATTTGATCAATGTATTTCGAGTTTGTTCTTATTATTTCGAATTTGTTCATCTTTTATAACCTTTAATCTTACATTTTCAAGCCTAAAATCATATATATACTAAGTATTAAGCCTAGATTTATTTATATTGTACTCATTCTAGTTAAATCACAAGTTAAACTAACTTTAAAACTCATAAAATGCTAATTTCGAGTTTATCACCTCAAAACCGAAAGATATAACTTTTAAAACGTAAATTCTTACCTCAAATTTGTGTGTAATTCTAGATGCAATTGTGTATTCCTATAGTACTCTTCGTAATCTTCCCGATGACGTATAAATCTTGATGATCCGACGGTCGGTTTGAGAGTAAACTTAGAGAGATGTAGAGAGAGAGTAGAGAGAGAAAATCTAGAGAGAGAGTCTAGAGAGAGAGAGAAATCTGATTTTTATGATTTATCTTCCGTTTATATACTTTAACTAGTTACGTTTGCTACTTAACCCACTATTATTTTCGTATCTTATATATCTTTTATTTAATTATGTTAATAATCATAATTCATAATATTATATAATTCAATTAAATATTTCATAACTTAATTAAATTATATTTCAATTAATGTAATAAATTACATTATGGTTCAATAATTAGATATTTTAGGATTAGCTAAAAGTTGGGTTGTTACAGAATGGGCTCCACCACGCACAAACTTCGTCCCCGAAGTTAGATATGTTCGAACAGACTTGGGCAGATAGCTTTTATGATATCCTGATTCCCAAGACTGATACGAACCTTTGTGGTGTTTCCACTGAACGAGCACCATCTGTATTTCACATCTTATGTTTCTTTGAGATTCTCAAGTACAAAAACTTAAATTTCTCTTTTCAGAGTTCATATTTGATTCCATGTCTTGCTGTTTGATCATTTTAGGAATTCTGACTTATTATTCATACTCTTAATATATGAGCTTTATGCTTTACGTCATAATCAATTCAGATAACAACTCAATACATGAGTTAGCTCATATATCTCTTTCGTTTGATCTTGAGCCAGTTATGGCTTTTTATATCTCTCATCTGTATTATTGTAAAATTTTTATTTGCTATCTTATGCGATTTCATAAGAGATTTTTAAGATTTCTGATTATCAGTTATGTATTCACTTTGTGGGCTTTTGGAATTTAATTTTATATCTCTTTCAATTTAGCTTGCAGCTCAATATATATCAATTAGCTCATATCTCTCTTTCATTTTCATTTGAAACTAGCTGTAAAGCTTTTTGTAGTCTGATATCTGTATTTTATGTTTCTTTTATTGATGATGTTTCAATCATCAATCGCTTAACTGATTTCTGATTTGTGCTGACTCGTTATGAAGACTTAAAATTTTTCTTCGCTCTATTTAAACAAATAAAATATATCCTTCGGCGCAACAATCGGAATCAACTCTTCGTGTAACGACTCCACCTTACCTACTTTGGTCTCTAATTGCACTGCCATATCCGCTAAATCTTTTATGTAAGTAGTCTCTCGAGAAGCAAAATCCTCCAAGAAGATCGAGTGTTTAGAAGCCGAAAATGAGAGATTAAGGCAAAATGTTGAAATACTGCATCTTAAAGCTCGCCGAACAAAGCAGGAGTTCGAATAAAGAATCAAAATTTGGAGTTACAATCGTCCTCATCTTCTTCGCAACGGCTTCAGCGGTTGATTGATATTTCAAACAAGTCAAATATGATCCCGAACTTGAAGAGATCATACGCTTTAGAATCTTCCAGCGAATAAGAACATTAGCGACATGGAAAATAAATGTTATTCAGAATCGAATTCCAACGAAATGATTTGATAGAAATTAACCATTTACTTAGGCTTTCTCGGTGTGATTCGTTAGACATGACGGCAGATTGTATTATTGAAGTCAGGTCTCGAGCTACCAGAGTTCCAAAACCGTCTCCACGACTAGTTATATCATCTTCTACTTTATCGTCATCTCCTCCCTTCTCATTGATGAATCTCTGAATTTAAGATCATTTCACTCTTTTTGGTAGAAGCTTTTTATTTTATATGCAGTTAGATGGAATAGGAATTCCATATTAGATATCTCACTAGTCTCACGTCGACATAATGAGAATCCATGCTTACATTTATTTTGGCTCTTTAACGGCTTTTCATTTAGCCATTCATGGCTAATCGCTTGACTTTACAAAATCTCAGTCTATTTTCTTATCACTCTCGCTTTGTGCCTCTGATTTCTTTGATTCTCATTCAAGTTGTTATTGAGTGTTTAACAATTTGATTCAAATATCCTTCTCATTAATATATATTGAATCAGCAACTTCTACCTCTGTCTCATTATAAGACACGCTATAATCATTTAGATTACAAGGATTTACGAAGTAGCTTATGTTTAGGATTGTATTTTGATTTCTTTCGGGTTTTGAATCATACATGATTCAGATTACAATACCTATATTGTCTATAGGTATAATTTCTGATTGGTAATGTATTTGTATCGTAACTTCAACTGATACAACCCATATGTCATCCGCATTATTCATTATCGATGACAGGGTTATACAGTTAACTCACTACTTATTTTAGAATTGATGTTCAACTGGCAACGGAGTTAAATCATTTATATCATATAAGTAACTTATTATTAAATACCGTTGGGGTCTTTTGGCGTTTCTGGCGTCTCCTCAGCATCCTCAGCAGTTATATGGAAAGCTCGCGCCTTTGCTGTAGGTATCATTGTAGTACTCTGTTGGATTACTCTGCCAACTGGTTGTTCAGGATTAGTATACATGTGTGCGTTTGGGCAATGTTTGGCATAATGTCCACGCTCACCACAGTTGTAGCATATGTCGTTTCTTTCTGGGCACTCATCGCTTCCATGTCCAATCCGGTTACAAGTGTAACAGGTTACATCTCTAGGGTTGCAGCGTCCGCTATGAAATTTGTTACAACGTTTGCACGATCGAGCTCCTGACTGTAGAGAGTAAACTTTAGTCTTCTGAGGTGTAGAGGATGCTTGTGACTGCTGCTGACTGGACTTTGTTGAACAGAAGAATCTACTAGATTTCTGTTTCTTAGGTGGAGATGGACATGTAGGATTTATAGCCATCATAACAGGTTCACAACTCGAATCTGTGAATTCCCGCTCCACCATCCTTGCTGCTTCCACAATACTGAGATACGTTTTGAATTTTATGCTACTCTTTTGTCTTCTATATATTGGATTCAGACCCAGTCTGAATCGATTTATCTTACGCTCTTCCGTTGCCACTTGATATGACGAGTAGCCGCAAAGTCTCGAGAACTCATGCTCGTATTCATCAACAGTCTTAGTTCCTTGTTTCAATTGCATCAACTGCATCTCGAGTTCGTCTTGTTTGTCTGTTGGACAGTATTTAGCGTTGAACATCTCCAAGAACTGTTCCCAGTCCAGTGCCATAATTGCTTCATCACCATAGATGCTCCTTTGTGTTTTCCACCAGGCTCTAGCAGCTCCAACGAACAGTGCTGTAGCAAACTTAACTCTATTGCTGTCCAGACATTCTGAGATACTGAAGATCTCTTCAGTATGACTTATCCAATCTAACGCTTGTATTGGATTTACTGTGCCTTCAAACGTCATAGCACCACTCGCTTTGAAGTCTTTAAATCTACAGCCTTTTGGCTGCACAGCTCGTTGATTGACATGCTCATTTTCAGAATCTGATTCGCTTGACTGTTCAGTTTGCTTCTTTTTATGTTTATTTCTCTTTTCAGTTTTCTTTATTGATTCAATTTGCTCTAACATAAACTTGTTTTGTTGCTCATTATTCTGGGTAATTAGTTGTTGCATCATTTCCAGGACTTGCTCTGGGGTCATGCCACCTGATGGTCCACCTTCTCCAGACATAGCTCTGAAATTCAAATCACTAATTATTTAGCTCATTAGTCTAGCACATTGTACCCTTTCATGCCCCGTCCTACTAGTCTCTGAAACATATCTTAGTTCAAGCCATCCTGTCATGATTGATAGTACAGCATTGCACAAGTTTGAGATCATGTATTACACGTAATACAATGATTCACTCAAACTATTGCTCTGATACCATCCTGTGAGACCCTCTGATTTCTCAAAGGTCTCAAGTCTAGGCCCGATAGCAACGCAATATCAATCATGAAACTAAGATAAAATTAACAGTTGCGGAATAAAAGTTAATTACAATCAGAGACAAATTGTAAGTATAAGGCACAAACTTCTAGACTAAAACATCAAATCATCATAATATAAACTAGCCCAAACCCCAAAGCTCTATCTTTAATCAAGTACCAAGGTATTGAAACGGGTTCTAATGCACTTCAAGCTCTTTCAAAGTCCTGACCTATATACTAGGTCCAGCCAATCCTTTGCCTTTACCTGAAAAATAATGCAACAACGGGTAAGCTTATTTGCTTAGTGAGAATGTAGAATTTCACATTTAACATGCAACTATGAACGCGGAAGCACATGCACTGCACTCGGCTCATGCACGGCTCAGCTCTATATGCACTGCACTAGGCTCATGCACAGCTCAATCTCGAAGGGTCATTGGCCAATTAATGCTCTTTTGATGCGCGACTTTGCTCAGCTCCCAGTTATAAAACTCTTGTTGCTCTTGAGACTTTTAGACAATTTCATAAGGAATGCTCGGATGATGATAAATCCATACACACGCATCATTAGTGGGGATCAGCCACGTACTGGGCTAGCTACCAATAAAAGCTCTATATGGATATCATCGGAATGCTCAGCTCTAGCTACCCTCTGTGCTTTCATCACGTAAATCAGCACATCATAAGCCTAACATTAACGCAACACTGAGCAATAGTGATGGTGTTAAGCTTAACAATCAAATGACTCGTCAAAGAATTGAATCTAGAAGAAGAAATACTCAGCTCAACAAATCATAGTAAATATACTATGACAATATATCAATAAGCTCAAGATCAGAATGTCAAATAAATCAGAATCATGCAACAAAAGTCTCAATTCACATAATATGCAGTTAAAGTGAAATCTACAACTCACAGTTACTGGTTATTTGCACTTTCTGGCTCTGGCTCTGTTGCTCACAATCTGTAGTGGATTAAAACCACAATCTGACTTATGTCAGACTTTCAGATGCTCGCCTTTTTGCTTGTTGCTCAATCTGTTAATAATTTCAATTCTGATATTTATTAGTCTTTGAATCATCTGAATATTATATTCAGTATTCATTCGTTTAATAAT
This sequence comes from Centrapalus pauciflorus, assembly GCA_020465985.1. NCBI lineage: Eukaryota > Viridiplantae > Streptophyta > Magnoliopsida > Asterales > Asteraceae > Centrapalus > Centrapalus pauciflorus. Next base: position 124,783 of record JAANYP010001860.1, on the reverse strand, counting down.
GCTCAAAGTTCATTCGTTGGTCTTTTAATCTCAAAATCTTATATCTTGATCATATGTTCATTAATTTCATTAGAATCTTTCTTTCATTTGTATTCTTTGTAAATAATAATCTCAATAGATCTTGTGTGTATATATATATATATATATATATATATATATATATATATATATATATATATATATATATATATATATATATATATATATATATATATATAATCATAAGCTAATTATTTTGTTATTTTATGTGTTTTCTATGTGTTTTATTCAAAATATTCAAATTTGATGAGTGAGGTTCAATTTTATTCAAACATTAATCATCATTAAATTCGAACACCATATTTTAATATTCAAAGCTTATAATAAATTCGAGTATATTTATGCTTAAATTCAAATCATGCTTCAAAAATTAAATTCTTATTCAACTTTATGCTTAGATTCGAATGCTATCATCAAATTAGAGGTAAGGTTCAAACTTAAAGTCAAAATTGATTTCAATGCTTCAAATTTATGTACAAATTCGAACACCCTAAAGCTAAATTCAAAGCTAAACTCGAAGCCTATTAAATTCAAAGTCATTGTTCGAATCTGAGACAAATTCGAGGCACATGATATATTTCTTGCTAGATTCGATTTTACACATTAAATTCGAAGCCCCCTTTTCGAATTTATAACTAAATTCGAACATAATTTCGAGTTTATCCATCAACTCGAATTTGATCAATGTATTTCGAGTTTGTTCTTATTATTTTGAATTTGTTCATCTTTTATAACCTTTAATCTTACATTTTCAAGCCTAAAATCATATATATACTAAGTATTAAGCCTAGATTTATTTATATTGTACTCATTCTAGTTAAATCACAAGTTAAACTAACTTTAAAACTCATAAAATGCTAATTTCGAGTTTATCACCTCAAAACCGAAAGATATAACTTTTAAAACGTAAATTCTTACCTCAAATTTGTGCGTAATTCTAGATGCAATTGTGTATTCCTATAGTACTATTCGTAATCTTCCCGATGACGTATAAATCTTGATGATCCGACGGTCGGTTTGAGAGTAAACTTAGAGAGATGTAGAGAGAGAGTAGAGAGAGAAAATCTAGAGAGAGTCTAGAGAGAGAGAGAAATCTGATTTTTATGATTTATATTCCGTTTATATACTTTAACTAGTTACGTTTGCTACTTAACCCACTATTATTTTCGTATCTTATATATCTTTTATTTAATTATGTTAATAATCATAATTCATAATATTATATAATTCAATTAAATATTTCATAACTTAATTAAATTATATTTCAATTAATGTAATAAATTACATTATGGTTCAATAATCAGATATTTTAGGATTAGCTAAAAGTTGGGTTGTTACATTGAAGTGATGAGTGGAAAGCTGTCAGAAACACCTTGAAGACAGCATGCATTTTCTTTAAAGATCAAACACTTGCATGCATATATATCCGAATTTTTAAGGTTTTGAATTCAATTTTCTGCATAAAAATGGTGTGAGGTATCTTCATAACACATTTACACCACATAAGACTAAAAGAGTGGGATTTTTATTGTTTAAACCTTGCTTCACCATGCATATGCATTTTTTAGTTCATTTAGCCTTTTCTTGTACTTGACGTAGGTTTGATCATGGATTATCTGATATCTTTTACACATTGAATATATTTTGATGGATAATCTACAAACATAAAGTTTTTGGAAAGTAAAAAAAACGTTTCTTGAAGAAAAATGGAAGAAAAGTAGAAGAAATGACAACAAAACTTGTACAAAGATGAAATTTGAGTGTAGTGTTCATGCTAGATGCATGAACACATGTTTGTACCTTTTAATTTACACTTGAAGAGTTCAAATGAAGGTGTTAATGGGTGGATATTTAGAAGATTTGGGAGAGAAAAATCTGAGTTTTAGTGAGAGAAACAAGAGAGAGAGAAGGAGTGGATTGAAAATGATGAAGAGATGGAGTGTTGAAGTGATTTTTATAGAAAAAAATCACACTTTTTTCTTTTCTTTTTTATTTTCTCTTGGCTAGCCCTCAAAGAGTGAATTTAGATTTATTTATTTATTTTTATAGAGTTGTAAATATATGTATTTTAAGAGTTGATTGCTTGTTTGTGCATAAAGAGTAAAGTTTATGCTCATTTTCTAACTAGTTTCTGACATAAGTAACTTTTTGGCATGTGTAATTTATATTTATAAAATTTTGATATTTCAAATTTATGTTTCTGTTATTTATTACAATTTATGTAAACTTGTATAAGTTTGTTGCTATTTTAGTTAAAATATGTCACACCCCGTTACCCCGGTTGGCAACGAAGCGTGACGTCGCGTAAGCGTAACAATAATCATAACGAACGACCACTATATGGACGTTTTCAAAAATACATTGAATTAACTTCAAATATAAATATTGTTTTACATAACCAAAATACAGCGTAAGTAGTTCATAAAATATCAAGATTTAAATAGACAATTTAGTTTATCAGGAAAGATGCAATTAAATCTTCGAGTTTGAAAAGGATGCGACTCCAAAATGAATGGAAGCCTTGAAATGCTTCCGATAAATGTGCATGTCTTAGTCACCTGAAAATAAATGCTAAAATACGTCAACAAATTGTTGGTGAGCTCATAGGTTTACGCGAAAAGACCAATTGTATGAACATTATTAGATGAGTTGAATTAATAAAGCATAAATTCCATGTATGTATTACATAAACTATCATGCAACCGAAGCTTAATTAAATGACTTTGTCCTGTGCAGTATTCCCATATGTAATACCGTGTGTTGAATATATATACATCCCGCCGTTAGCCGATTAAGACTAACCCGAATGGGGGACATGACTCCCGATAGATCTATCCACTATATATTCGCACTTGCAAATAAATGCAATTAACGGTTCATGATTTGAGGAGTGATGGATCCACACATGTAATACATATAAGAAATAAATAGTTTTCATGTCCATATGAAAATAGTGCATGTATTTCTACCGCAATAGATAGTGAAAATAGGGCTATGAGGACTCACCGTAAGTTGATGGTAAAATCGACCGTAAAAATGATGGTTTGCGTTGTTGATGAGTGATGACACCGGACGCGTTTAACCGAGTCATAAATGATATGAGGGACTTAATAACTCCCATATATACGATAATATGTATGTATAAAGGTTTTTATATTTTAAATCACCCAACTTTACATGTTTATATATAAAACCCACTTAAAACGTCAAGTTTATATATATAATTTTCTAGCTTTTTAAAGGTTTTTCGGGGAGGCTTTTTTCGACCAAGATCCAAAACTATTTGAGCTTGGTTTCCATAGACACAAAACTACTATATACAAAGAATTTTTATAGTTAAGAACGACCATTTTTCGAGGAGTTTAGGTTGGGGAAAAAGTTCGTTAAAAACCCTTTGTTGGCCATTTTTGAGCTGTCAAACTTTCGGGTTCCCAAATAATTATTTTGGGGTTCTAAACTCCATATTAAAATATGAAAACCTCCAGATTTTTAGTTAAGACTTAGATCTAACTTTTAAGACAAGAATCAACTCATTTCGTTAAGTTATGAATTAGTTATGATTTTTCAAAGTCGACGTAATATTTCTGCCGAAAATCCGGATTTTATAAACTTGAAACAACTTGTGATTCTTGTTGTTTATTCAAAAACCACTTGTATAAAATGTTATAAAACACATTTATATAACTTGTTTTCATAATATTTATACTTACATAATGTGTTTATATATTTATAAACACATTTGAAGGAAAGAAACTTAAAACAAAACTAGTGATTTATAAACTTGAGTTTTTTTATGAAACATGTTGTTGTTGGTAAATATATATATTATGCAAGACTTATATCAACATAAATATAAGATGTAATAAGTTAGTATTTAGTTACTTTGATGTATTAGAAGTATGAACATGTGTATAAGAGTTGTTCTTGAACTAGTTGCACCAAGAAATAAAGGAAGAAAACAACTTTGGTTGTGTGTGTGGCTATGGACGATTTTGAGAGAGTAAAATGAGAGGTTTTGCTCTTGAAAATGTGTGAGGATGAATGAGAAATGATCTCTCTATTTATAGAGAAAAATGGTCATCAAAGTGGAGGTTGAGTGGAGTGTTGGATGAGATGAAAGAAGATGATGAAAAGGATTTGATTTTGATGGGTTATGGAAGTGTGTATTATAAAAATGAAGTCAAACCTACTTGTACCTCCCTATTGCCAGATTTTTAGAAGATATTTTAATGTATTTTTAATTTTTTTTTTGAATAAATGTATTTAGAATGTATTCTTGTATTTCCCTTTTTTTGTAAATTCATTAATACTTTTGACTGCATTTTTTTAATGAATTGTTTTAGTCTTGCATAATTAATGTTAAGTAAGTGTATTAGTATATGATTAGTGTCATTAATCATATGTACTTATTTTAATTAATCCATCATATCGCAAATCGATCGGATTAATTAATTTGCTGATTCATTGCACCGATGAAATTGATTCTTATTGAATTGAATTTTCTTGTGAACTTTGTTAATCACTTTGATTAATTGCTAATCACCACTGATTAGGTTATAATTGGCTAGTAAATACTGATTAGGTCGTAGTTGCTAACCTGGTTTAGTGTTGGATGTTACAGTCTCCCCTTGTTAAGGGAATTTCGTCCCGAAATTTTATATTGTTTCCTCAGGGGTCTTGTTACTTAAGAATATGTTAGGGTATCTTTGCTTAAAATGGTCTTTGCATGCCTAAGTGAATTTTTGTCCATGTATAGAATTCCATCTGACCTTCAGGATGGGCATACGACTGTACTTCAAACCTTTGACTTTACGGTCCATGATTTCTACCGGCTCTTTGATGAAGCAAAGTTTATAAGTCTTACCTAACAAACACTTCTTTAGATTCGATACGTGGAAGATATTGTGCACACTGCTAGGCTCTGGTGGTAGCTCTAAACGATAAGCTACTAGTGCAATTCTCTTTAAGACTTTGAATTGTCCAATGTAACGAGGATTCAGTTTCCCTTGTTTCCAAAATCGTACCACGCCCTTCCATGGCGAGACTTTCATCAGTACCCTTTCTCCTAATTGGAACTCTAGGGATTTTCTCCTTACGTCTACATGGCTTTTCAGACGATCGTGGGCAACTTTTACTCGGTTCCGTATCTGTACTATCTTTTTGGGGGTCTCAAGTATGATTTCTAGGCCAATGACTTGACTATCCCTGACTTTGGCCCAGCCAAGGGGCGATTGACATTTTTGTCCGTACAGTGCCTCAAACGGAGCAGCTTTAATGCTCAAGTGATAGCTATTGTTGTACGATAATTCCACTAAGGCAATTGAGTATCCAACACTTCCCAAAATCCATTACACAGGCTGTTAACATACGTTCTAGCGTTTGAATCATTCTTTCATTCTGACCATCGATCTGAGGGTGATATGTGGTACTCATGTCCATGTTTGTACCTATAGCTTGCTGTACTCGATTGCCAAAAATCTAGATGTAAATCTGCTATCCGTATCCGAAATGATTGAAATAGGCACTCCGTGTCTCGAGACGACTTCCTTGAGGTACGTTTGGACTAGCTTATTCATCCTGTTGTTCTCCTTGATTGGTAGAATGCGCGGATTTTGTTAGGCGGTCGACTATTACCTAAATGGTTTATGATGTTTTATCTTAACTTTGGAGCATGTTAGGAATTTGTTGACATATGTGGCAACGCCAGACTTCATGTTAGGCCACCAGTATAGCTCCTTGAGGTCATGATACATTTTATCGGATCTGGGGTTGACGGCATATCTTGATTTGTGTCCGTCATCTATAATCGGCTTTCTTACTCCACAAAAACAGTGTAACCGGACTCTATTCATTAACTATTGATTTGCATTAGCCCTTATCCCAAACTATTAATTTATTCCGTGCATGGCTTCATTTATTTATATTTTCCTCCTTAACAGCTTCTACTTGTGCATCATGATCTAAGGAAGGAAGGTTTGGTTGAATAGTCATAACTAGGGCTCGTACTCTTAAAGGCTTAGCTCGTTCCCTTCGGCTCTGAGCGTCTGCAACCACATTAGCTTTCCCCGGGTGGTAACGAATTTCACAGTTGTAAACACTTAATTGCTCCATCCAGCGACGCTACCTCATATTCAACATTTTCTGATTCAAGATGTGATGGAGGCTCTTATGGTCTGTAAATACAGTATACTTCGTACCGTACAACTAATGTCTCCAAGTCTTAAGGATAAAGAATACTGCTCCCATGCGTTTTGTAATTTACCTCGTGAATCTTAAGTTTTCATGAAGTATAAGCTATGACCTTATCAGCCCATTATGTGAAGCGTTATAGTAATCTATAAATATCTCGCTTCTCTCGGGTAAGGACAAAATAGGCACGCTGCACAGTTTGTGTTTTAATAAATGAAATGATATCTCTTGATCCTCACCCCAATCATACTTAATGTCTTTTCGGGTCAGTTTTGTTTAGAGATCTGATGATCTTTGGGAAATTTGATAATTGCCTATAGTAAGTGGCAAGTCTTAAGGACCGTCGTATCTCTATGGGGATTCTAAGAGTTGACCGATTCCTGATAGCCTCGACCTTTGTGGGGTCGACTTTTATTCCTTTACTATTGATCACGTGACCGAGAAATTTCACCCATCTTAGCCAAAAGTCAAACATAGAAAGTTGGGCATATAGTTGTTCTTTCTTGAACAACTCTAGAATTAGTCTTAAATGTTTGCTCGTGTTCCTCCTTGTTTCGTGAGTAGATTAAGATGTCATTCATAGATACAATCACGAATTTGTCTAGATAAGGTTTGCACACCTGATTTATGATGTCCATGAATACCGTTGGGGCACTGGTTAATCCAAACGACATTAATAGGAATTTTTTATGACTGTAACGAAATCTGAAGGCTGTCTTTGGAATATATTTCTTGCGAACTCTAACCTGCTGATAACCCGACCTTAAGTCGATCTTCGAATAGAAGCTTGATTCTTGAAGTTTGGTCAAACAAGTCATTGATCCTTGTGAGCGGGTATCGGTTCTTTTAGTTTATCTAGCTCTCGGTAATTGATGCACATTCTGAAGGTTCTATCCTTCTTCTTTATGAACTAAACTAGAACTCCTCCAAAGCGAGGAACTCGGTTTGATAGACCCTTTATCTAAGAGCTCCTACAGTTGGTTGGATGATTCTTACACTGCTGATGGGGCTAATCGGCATGGTGCTCGAGCCACTAGTGCAGCACCTGATACTAGGCCGATTTTTGAATTTGACTTGCCTCGATGTTGGGAGTTCAGGTAAGTGTTCTGGTAAAACTTTGGGGTAACCATAAATAAAATGAATATCTTCGAGCCGCTTTTCCTTCGGCCCCTTCTCTGTCAACACTTCAGGGTCCTAATGCTAGAGATGATGCTTACTTTGGTATTTCTTGCTTTGCCTTGGACAGTAAGGACCTTCTTAGTGGCTAAGGTTATGTGAAACGTCTTCTTGTTGCATACTATTTCCGCACGATTTTTCGTTAGTCAGTCCATGCCTATGACCACGTCAAAACTCCACAGTTTGACGGGCATCAAGCCTGTTCAAAGAGTTGGTCTACTAATTTTTAAGGAGCATCCTCAACTTATATTATTTGTCTTAAGCGTCTTATTGTTATCAACCTCAATAGCATAGGTGGCACTTAATGGTGTAAGAATGGAATTTATCTGGTTAGTGAACTTAGTGGATATAAAGCTACTATCAGCACCAGTATCAAATAGTTTAAATGCATAAGTGGCGTCTAATGGGGTAAGAGGATAAGTCTATGGGTTTGAAATTTCTTAGGCAGATTGTCGTAGTACATGTCCTCATGTACATAGTTATAGATAAAACTTAGTTCTTCATTAAAATGCTTGATACCTAATCTTTGTACATGATATGGTCGGGATTTTCCGATAAATTTTTAAGCCTTACATACCCTAAGATATATTAGATAGTAAAACCTAGAGAAATACTATAAAATGGTAAAAGGGTACTAAGTATGAGATGCCTTCGAGGTTTCCTCGTACTCCAGAGCGTTAAGTCGTTGGGTTAGTTCTGCATTGCGGGCTTTGCTCTCCGCTAGGCGCTGTCACAATTCGTCAGTTCTGTCATGTTGAATTGCCTGGGTATTCTGGTTAGCCAAAGGTATATTGGTGGTTCGTATTGTCTCCTGCTTAATCCTTGCAAATATTTCACTGACCTCTTGGTGGATTTTGTCGAAATTGGAGGTCGTGTCTGGCGGACCTTGCCACCCACAGAGGCATCATTTGTTACGTAGGTTTCTTGGTAAGTGTCGGCACTTGAGTGGAAGATGGTGTTCCGACTTCAAACTGGCTATGGATCCCTTCCTTGTTTCTCCACTCTTGGAGAGTGTGAGGCATCCATCCCCACTGTCTTATGTTTGCCGGTCGCTACTGCGGCGGGCTTAGCTGATGGGCAGGTACCGGGATAGACTCCCGTTGTGCCAGTCACACCCTTTTCCTAAGGGTGAACTACTTCAATGGTCAATTGGGATGGTTTGTGAATAGGGTGTAGGATGGAACACCTGGTGGTGATGGTGGATCAATTTGTGCTGCAGGCCACAGTTGCCCTCCTCTTGTTCTGACGGGTCCTTTACCGCGTCATTGATTGGGTATGGGTGGGTCTTCGATCCAAAGTACACCTCAGTGTCACATTGGCTTCCTTGTTCCATGGGTGAGTATTCATCCTCGGAGTCAAAGAGGATAATAACTGTATTGTTTGACATGTTTCTGTCATTAGGGTCCATACATATGTTCACAGTTGTTGAAGTAAGAAAGTTTAGTTTTTGTAGAAGGTATAGTCTAGGGTAGTAATGAAACCTAGTTCACTATAACTATGGCTTTCATACCAATCTGTCACACCCCGTTACCCTGGTTGGCACGAAGCGTGACGTCGCGGAAGCGTAACCATAATCATAACGAACGACAACTATATGGACGTTTTCAAAAATACATTGAATAAACTTCAAATTTATATATTGTTTTACATAACCAAAATACAGCGTAAGTAGTTCTTAAAATACCAAGATTTAAATACACAATTTAGTTTATCAGGAAAGATGCAAGTAAATCTCCGAGTTTGAAAAGGATGCGAATCCAAAATGAACGGAAGCCTTGGAATGCTTCCGATAAATGTGCATGTCTTAATCACCCGAAAATACATGCTAAAATGCGTCAACAAGTTGTTGGTGAGCTCATAGGTTTACGCGAAAATACCAATCGTATGGACATTATCAGATTAGTTGAATTTATAAAGCATAAATTCCATGTATTGTAACAGCCCGTAATTTATTAAATATAAATTACAGCATCAGACTTTTAATAATAAAGCAATTTTATCCAAATATTAGTAATTAACTGAAAACATGAATCTTAAATAGTTAATTATATTAAGTTATAATTAATTATGAAAAGTTGCCCAAAATTAGCTGAAATAAAATTAATAATTAAAATTCAGCTAAATGACAAATTAAAGACTGAAAGTGACGAAACGGACTAAAATGAATAAAAATGTGACTAAAAGACAAATATGCAAATCGGATTGTTGGGAAATAAAGTTGGTCAATTCCGGAAAATTCAGTAGAAAATCTGATTTTTCCCTATTTTTCCCTATAAATAGGACTTCCCTTCCTCATTTCTTAGGTTTGGAAATCTAAGAAACTCTCTCCTCCTTCTCTCTCTAAGTTGCATCTTCTCTCTAGCTTTTCTTCTAATCGAACCATCGGATTCTCGTGATTCATACGCCATCGGATAGAGATCGTCGAGCTCTTCACGAATCTACCGTTGCATGTTTGATTTCGTCCGGATTTGAGGTAAGATCGACCATTTTTCTGACTTTTGGTTCGGTTTTGAATGAGCATTTTCGAGTTTGCTCATTTTTCCTTCATTTGAAGCTGATTTGCCCCCGTTTAGGACCTGTTTTGGCTTGGAAACCGTTTATAATCGAAGGCTATAGCTTGGACGAAGGTTAGTGACTATTACTCCCTTATTTTTGGCTCATTTTCGTAGTTAAAAACCTGGAAAATTGATGAACAAGTAGAACAAACTCGAGAGATTCATGAGCAGACTCGAAATCACTAGACTCGAATTGTATGGATCCGAATCTGTGAGTTCGAATCTGTGTGTGTGTGTTTCGAACCTAGCTCATTTCGAATCTATCTGATTCGAATCTATGTATTTCGAATCTATTAGTTTCGAATTTATGCTGCCTCGAGTCTATGTAGGTGTTTTCGAGTTTATGTCCTCATTTCGAACCTATGTATGCCCTCGATTCTATATGAGTGTTTCGAATCTATAGATTCGAAATAGTTAAGATTCGAATCTGTTGTCCTTCATTCGAATCTGAGTTTGTTCCTAGCCAAAGACGAATTCCTAAATCAGATTAAGTTATTAAATAATCTAATTAAATTGAAAGTATCGTTTAATTATGATAAAAATCACAAGTTTCATGTTGCATAACTATTTTATGCACAAATAAATTAACCGACTCTGTATGAACCTTTAGAATGTGTATGTCCTACTCACCTTGCTAAGTAATACGATTGGCTTTGTTTCAAGGCCACACATCTGTAATTAGATGAATCGTAATTAATCTGATAAGAATAGACTCACCTTGGGACGATAGGAACTACCTCAGACTCGACAGCTAGAATTGACAATGACCTGAATATATAACTAGGGTTGTATATAGATTATGACTCAGACTTGACATTAATATGCCAGACTTGAAATTGAAATGCAGGAACCCGTCGAATTGACAGAGTAAACTGAACCGCTTAATTTGTTAAGCATTATCTGACTACGGACCACTGTGAGTGACAGATTTCATTGATTACTTCCATATGTTTCGATACTTATTGGTGAATGTCATCGACTGTATGGAAACTTCCGTTTGTTGCTGCATGTTTCTTTAATACTTTATTGTATCATAGAAACGTACTTTTGACATTACTGAAGTTAGACACTTGAATTGCCTTGATTGCATGTTCACTTTTACATTTTATGTAAATACTTATCATGCTTACTGCTTATTTGACTGTTTATATATATTTGCCGCTGCATACTGCATATTCCGATAGGACCGAATGTGAGATCTCCATTCACAGGAGGGAATTCTGCAGATTCCTTTCCTATTTGACTTGTTTCCATACACTTCCCGTAGGGCTTCGGCCTTACACATGGGAATACCGACTGGGTTGTCTCCCAACCTTTTTGCTGTCTCAGGACGTAGTGACTTGCCGGCAGGAGCTGATAGTATGGCATGTGTGTGGTAACTAATGGAACTCTGTTTACTCACTAAGCTTTGTTAGCTTACTCTGTCATGACAATTCTTTTTCAGGAAAAGCTGATAAAGGCAAGATCATAGCTGGTAGTTCGTCCCAGGCTAAGTGAATCTGGATTTTGATGAATAGCAGACCTTTGGACTTTTGATGATGCCTATTTTGTAAAGATGATGCGGTCTCGGGTAGCTTGTTCAGTCTTCCGCACTCTGATTGAAGATTTAGAAGCTAGTTAGACCACCATTTGATTTTAATATTGTTGTAATTAAGTATTCTTGCTGTGGGACCTGTGGTATCAAACAATTATTATTACTTAATCAAATGAAATATTATGACGTGTACTGTTTGTGGAAACTTGGATGTTACAAAGTTGGTATCAGAGCAGCAGTTTAATCATCGGATTGGCCACCCGATACTTAAACTACTGGTATGGTATGGACTATGTGACTCTGAATTCCCGAACAAGTCACCGAGGCCTAGGGTAACCTAATTAGTAAAGGACTACCCACACAACTTGACCTAAGATAGGCAAATGATGACTGATAGGATGGGGGAGGGATTGACTGCTTGATACTGACTTGACTTTGACCTGACTTTGTGAGTATGATTAACTGCCTTCATATCTATGAATTTAGATATGATTATCTGACGTAGGAATTGTGACTTGAACTGTGCTTATTTGAATCAGGAAATAATAGCTATTTCCTTTATATTTTCAGCCAATGGCTGATAAGAATCCTACTGTTGCCGGTTCCTCAAGGGTTGATAAAGCTGCTGATGCTGCAGCTGATCAACACAAAGAATCTGTTCACGTAGAGGACTTAGGCACTGACCCTGAGAATACTGCTAATGACTCAAGCAGTACTGCTACGCCTGTGCCTCCCCAGCAGGCTCAATTGATTGACCTCGTTCATAAGTTGAATGAGGATAACCGTAGGCAAATGCAGCTTATGATGGATAGAAATCGATTACAGACTGATATGGCAGTTGAAGACCGATTTAGGGAGATTAAGGATTTGCTGACCAAGGGTAAAGCAGTAATGCAGACTGACGAAGTTAACCAGCGCGAAATGGAATTTAAGCGCCGTGAAGAAGAACTTAGGTTGCGAGAACTTAAGTTACAAGAATTAGAACTGAAGCATAGGGAAGAAATGTTAGCGAAGCCGAAGAAAGACAGGAAGAGGAAACATAGACATGTGTCCTCTGATGAAAGTGAAACTGACTCTTCCGACCATCACGTTAAGGTAGGACGTGAGTGTACATTTGTTGATTTCAAGAAATGTGGGGCTCGTACGTTTGCGGGGTCATCTGATCCTGTTAAGGCTATGGACTGGGTCGCGAATGTGGAGAAAGCGTTCAAACTCTCCAAGTGTAATGAGGAAGACAAGGTGACGTTTGCAACAGGAATGTTGGAAGATGGAGCTGGCCGTTGGTGGAAGTCAATTACGAATCCCATGTCTGAAGCAATGGAGAAATCCATTACTTGGGATCAATTTAAGATTCATCTGAAAGAAAAATACTGCCCCCAGGATGTTAAGCGCCAGATGGAGAAAACCCTGCTATCTTTTCAGCAAGGTACAAGATCCGTGACGGACTATGAGCTGGAATTTACCAGGCTCTCACTATTATCTGATCACCCTGTTGATACCGACGAAAGGAGAAGGGATTTATTTGTGGATGGTCTGGATCGAGAAATCCGGAAGTTTGTGAAGTCCGGCAGACCGAGAAGTTATATTGAGGCAGTGGAAATTGCTAGGGTAGGTGAGCTTGAAATCTATCCTGAGCGCGCATGTCCTTTTATTGCTAAATCTAGTAAGAAGGAAAAATCTGAGAAAGCTGGGAAGGAGAGAATGGAAAGGAAGAGTGAAAGTTCGAAGAAGGGAGATAAGCAGTTTTCCAAGAAAGCTAAGTCGTATGCTGTGACCTCGACACCAAAGCCTGCTTGTCCTCGCTACAAGCAGATTCATGAAGGAAAGTGCGATCCTGCGTTCGTTAAGTGCTATTGCTGTAGGCAGAATGGTCATGATAGGTCAGAATGTCCCAGGCGCAGTGAGGCTTGCCGAAACTGCATTACGTTGGGGCACCATGCTAGAGACTGTACCCGACCTCGAATTGTTCCTCCGCCTGCATCTTCACCTCAGCAATCAGTCAAAGGTTCTTCTGCCCCGAGGAATCAGCCAAGATCTTTCCAGATGACAGCCGAAGAGGCAAAAGAGACTGCTGACGTCGTCACGGGTACATTTCTTGTTAATGATATGCCTGCCTTAATCTTATTTGACTCTGGCTCTAATCTGTCGTATGTGTCTGAAAAGTTTGCTAAACAGTTTGATTTTGCCCCTGTAATGTTACCTGCACCCTTAGACATAGAGACTGCTAGCTCGAATTATGTGACTGTGAATAGAGTCTTTCGTTCCTGTAAGCTAGTGATTGATGACCTCTCCTCGGACGTTGATCTGATACCGATGTGGATTAGGGAGTTCGATGTTATTATAGGAATGGACTGGCTAATGATGAACAATGCTGAAATCCTTTGTGCAAAAAGGATAATTAGAATTAGAACCCCCGAAGGAAGTGAACGTTATGTTTATGGCGATAGAAAGACTCGAGATTCAGGTCTCATCTCTGTACTGAAAGCCCGAAAGTGCCTATCCAAAGGTTGTGCCGCCTATTTAGCATATGCCTTAGATGATAAGGAAGTTAAAAAGATCGTGTCTGATGTTCCTGTAGTTCGAGATTTCCCTGACGTGTTCCCGGATGACATCTCTGGTTTGCCACCAGATCGTCAAATTGAATTCCATATTGACCTTGTACCGGGTGCTGCTCCTATCGCGAAAGCCCCTTACCGTCTAGCTCCGAATGAAATGAAGGAAATGATGAGTCAGTTGCAGGAATTATTGGAAAAAGGGTTTATTCGTCCGAGTACTTCTCCCTGGGGTGCTCCGGTTCTTTTTGTTAAGAAGAAGGATGGTACCTTTCGTATGTGTATTGATTATCGGGAGTTAAATAAGGTAACTATCAAGAACCGATACCCTTTGCCTAGAATTGACGACTTGTTTGATCAACTGCAAGGGGCTAGTTACTTCTCAAAGATCGATCTCCGATCTGGTTATCATCAACTCAAAGTATTTGAGTCTGACGTACCGAAGACTGCATTTCGTACTCGTTACGGTCATTTTGAGTTTCTAGTAATGCCGTTCGGTCTCACAAATGCCCCGGCCGCATTTATGAACCTCATGAATAGGGTATGTAGACCAATGCTGGATAAATCAGTGATAGTCTTCATTGATGACATCTTGATTTACTCCAAGTCTGAATCTGATCATGCGATGCATTTGCGAGAATTGCTAGAATTGTTACGAAAGGAGCGACTTTATGCAAAATTCTCCAAATGTGAATTCTGGTTACGCCAGGTGCAATTTTTAGGACATATTGTCTCGGGTAAGGGAATAGCCGTAGATCCATCAAAGGTTGAGGCGGTTCAGAAGTGGGAAGCGCCGAAAAACGTATCTGAAGTTCGGAGTTTCTTGGGTCTAGCGGGTTATTACAGAAGATTTATCCGTGATTTCTCCAAGATTGCAGTACCTTTAACCAGTCTGACGAAGAAAGAAGTTAAGTTTGAATGGAATGAATCTCAAGATCGAGCCTTTGAGACTTTGAAGCGTAAGCTAGTAGAAGCGCCGATTCTGGCTTTACCTGAGGGTAATGACGATTTTGTAGTCTATAGTGATGCTTCTAAGATGGGATTAGGCTGTGTGCTGATGCAAAGGGATAAAGTAATTGCCTACGCATCAAGGCAGCTAAAGGCGCATGAAAAGAATTACCCGACGCATGACCTGGAGCTTGCAGTCGTGACTTTTGCACTGAAGATTTGGCGGCATTATCTGTATGGGACTAGATGCAAGTTATATACAGATCACAAAAGTCTGAAGTATATATTTGATCAGAAAGAGCTGAATATGCATCAAAGGCGATCTATGGAATTGATTAAAGACTATGACTGTGAGATCCTTTACCATCCAGGTAAAGCAAACATAGTAGCTGATGCTCTAAGCCGCAAAACCGGACAAGACCATTATACCCGATGTTATGCATTGACTTCTGTTGTTTTGGAGTCTGCCTTGACTGAGTCGATTATTGCCGCTCAAACCGAAGCCATTCGGGATGAGAACTTGAAATCTGAACGCATGATTACTTATGTGACCCAGCTGACTCTTGATAATAGTGGTCTTAGACGGTTCTTGGATAGAATATGGGTTCCCAGACTAGGAGGTATTCGGGATCAAATTCTGTCGGAAGCACATATGTCGAAATTTTCGATACACCCTGGTTCTACTAAAATGTATCAAGATTTGAAGACGGAATATTGGTGGCTTGGAATGAAGAAGGACGTGGGACGATATGTAGAAAATTGCATGACTTGTTTACAAGTCAAATCTGAACATCAGAAGCCGTATGGGGAACTACAACCATTGCCAATCCCGGAATGGAAGTGGGACCACATAACCATGGACTTTGTGACGAAGCTGCCCAGGACTAAGCAGAATCATGACTCTATATGGGTAATAGTGGATCGACTTACTAAGTCAGCCCATTTCCTACCCATACGTGAAGATGAACGCCTCGAAAAGTTAGCTGAGTTGTACGTAAAAGAAATCGTGACTAGACATGGTGTGCCATTGTCTATAGTGTCGGACCGTGACAGCAGATTTACTTCTCGTTTTTGGAAGGCTTTTCAGAACGGACTAGGAACTGAACTTAAGATGAGCACCGCTTATCATCCAGAAACTGACGGGCAAAGTGAGAGGACAATTTTGACCTTAGAAGATATGTTACGTGCTTGTGTGATTGATCTCGGTGGAAGTTGGGATACTCACCTGCCGTTTGTGGAGTTTGCTTATAACAATAGTTATCACTCGACTATTGGTATGCCTCCATATCAGTTTTTGTACGGACGTCGATGCAGAACCCCAACCTGTTGGAGGGAAACAGGTGAACGGCCGATCTCTGGACCAGCGATTCTGCAAGAAGCCCATGATCAGCTACAATTGATTCGGCAGCGGATACAGACTTCTCAAGACAGACAAAAGAAGTATCATGATAGAAGACGTAAGCCGATTGCGTTTGAAGTTGGAGATAAAGTGTTGCTGAAAGTTTCGCCAAGAAAAGGAATAGTAAGGTTCGGCAAACGGGGGAAGTTGAGCCCTCGATTTGTGGGTCCTTTTGAAATTCTCGAGCGTATAGGATTGCAAGCCTACAGATTAAAGCTGCCTGCCGAAATGATGGGATTCATGATGTATTCCATGTGAGTAATCTTCGAAAGTGTTTGGCTGACGCTGAAGCGTGATTCCTTGGAAAGACGTGCAAATTGATGAGCAGTTACGATACGAAGAAGAGCCCGAGCGTATAATCGATCATAAGGTTTCGAAATTGCGCAGCAAGGAAATTCCAATGGTGTTAGTCCAATGGAAATACCATAAGGGATCTGCGCAAACTTGGGAACGAGAAGACGAGATTAGGCAGAAGTATCCGAAGTTATTCCTGTCTTAGTCGATTCCGAGGACGGAATCAATTTAACGGGGGAAGATTGTAACAGCCCGTAATTTATTAAATATAAATTACAGCATCAGACTTTTGATAATAAAGCAATTTTATCCAAATATTAGTAATTAACTGAAAACATGAATCTTAAATAGTTAATTATATTAAGTTATAATTAATTATGAAAAGTTGCCCAAAATTAGCTGAAATAAAATTAATAATAAATATCCAGCTAAATGACAAATTAAAGTCTGAAAGTGACGAAACGGGCTAAAATGAATAAAAATGTGACTAAAAGACAAATATGCAAATCGGATTGTTGGGAAATTAAGTTGGTCAATTCCGGAAAATTCAGTAGAAAATCTGATTTTTCCCTATTTTCCCTATAAATAGGACCTCCCCTCCTCATTTCTTAGGTTTGGAAATCTAAGAACTCTCTCCTCCTTCTCTCTAAGTTTACTCCTTCTCTCTAGCTTTTCTGCTAATCGAACCGTCGGATTCTCGTGATTCTTACGCCATCGGATAGAGATCGTCGAGTTCTTCATGAATCTACCGTTGCATGTTTGATTTCGTCCGGATTTGAGGTAAGATCGACCATTTTTCTGACTTTTGGTTCGGTTTTGAATGAGCATTTTCGAGTTTGCTCATTTTTCCTTCATTTGAAGCTGATTTGCCCCCGTTTAGGACCTGTTCTTGCTTGGAAATCATCCATAAACGAAGGCTATAGCTTGGACGAAGGTTAGTGACTATTTTTCCCTCATTTTTGTTCAAGTATCGTAGTTAAAGCCTGGAAAACCGATGAACAAGATGATCAGATTCGAGAGATTTTTGCCTAGACTCGAATTGTGTGTGTCTCGAATCTAAGTAGGTTCGAGTCTATGCCTTCGAATCTAAGTAGGTTCGAGTCTAGTAAGCTTCAAATCTTTGTGTAGGTTCGAATCTATGTATGTGTTCGAGTCTAAGTCCCTATTTCGAATCTATATGCTTTGATTCTAAGAGCATGCTTCGAGTCTATGAGTATGGTTTCAAGGTGATGTGAATTTCGAGTCTAACCATCTAGATTCGAATGGTATTGCTTCGATCTGCTCCCTATTCGAATCTATTCTCCTTGTGTGTTGTGTCTCGAATCTATAGATTCGAATTGGTTGTGGTTCGATTCTAGCATCCTAAATTCGAATCTGTGTTTGTTTCTAGCTAAAGTTAAATTCCTAAAATCAGATTAAGTGATTAATCAACCTATTGTAATTAAAAGTATAATATGATTATGATAAAACTCACAAGTTCAAGTTGCATATCTATTTTATGCACAAATGAATTAACAGACTCTGTACGAACCCTTGGAATGTGTATGACCTGTTTAACTTGCTAAGAAATACGATTGGCCTTGTTTCAAGGCCATACATCTGTAATTAGATGGATCGTATTAATCTGATAAGAATAGACTCACCTTGGGACGATAGGAACTACCTCAGACTCGATAACCAGTAATGACAATAACCTGAATATATATAACTAGGGTTATATAGAGTATGACTCGGACTTGACATTAATATGTCAGACTTGAAACTGAAATGCAGGAACCCGCCGATTTGACAGAGTAAACTGAACAGCTTAATTCGTTAAGCACTATCTGACTACGGACCACTGTGAGTGACAGATTTCATTAATTACATACATATGTTTCGATACTTATTGGTGAATGTCATCGACTGTATGGAAACTTCCGTTTGTTGCTGCATGTTTTCTTTTATACTTTATTGTATCATAGAAGCGTACTTTTGACATTACTGAAGCTAGACACTTGAATTGCCTTAATTGCATGTACACTTTTACATTTCATGTAAATAAGTATCATGCTTACTGCTTACTTGACTGTTTATATACTTGCCGTTGCATACTGCATCATCCGATAGGACCGAATGCGAGATCTCCATTCACAGGAGGGAATTCTGCAGATTCCTTTCCTATATGACTTGTTTCCATACACTTCCCGTAAAGCTTCGGCTTTACATAGGGGAAAACAATCTGGGTTGTCTCTCAACCGTAGTGACTTGCCGGCAGGAGCTGATAGTATGGCATGTGTATGGTAACTAATGGAATTCTGTTTACTCACTAAGCTTTGTTAGCTTACTCTGTCATGACAATTCTTTTTCAGGAAAAGCTGACAAAGGCAAGATCATAGCAGGTAGTTCGTCCCAGGCTAAGTGAATCTGGATTTTGATGAATAGCAGACCTTTGGACTTTTGATGATGCCTATGTTGTAAGATGATGCGGTCTCGGGTAGCTTGTTCAGTCTTCCGCACTCTGATTGAAGATTTAGAAGCTAGTTAGACCACCATTTGATTTTAATATTGTTGTAATTTAGTATTCTTGCTGTGGGACCTGTGGTATCAAACAATTATTATTACTTAATCAAATGAAATATTATGACGTGTACTGTTTGTGGTAATTGGATGTTACACGCTCAATCTGTCTCGCTGCTTCTACCATTTCCAGATAGCTCTTATATTTGATTTGATCGCACTCATGGGATGTCTGTATCTAGGATTGAGTCCTACCCGGAATCTATTCATCTTTCTTTCTTCGGTAGCAACTTGGTATGAGGAATAACCGCATAATCGCGAAAACTCGTGCTCGTATTCGTCGACTGTCTTCGTTCCCTGAGTCAGTTGCATTAATTGGACTTCCATCTTATCTCGCTGGTCGACCGGGCAGTATTTCGCGTTGAACATGTCTAGAAACTGGTTTCATTCCAAGGTCTGAATGACTTCCTCCCCGTATATGCTTCGCTGTGTCTTCCACCATGCGCGAGCAGCTCCAACAAACAACGCAGACGCGTAGCTCACTTTCTTAGAATCTAAACAGTCAGAGATTCTAAAAATTTCTTCCGTATGACTGATCCAATCCATCGCCTGAATCGGATCTACAGTACCCTCGAAGTTCAGGGCACCGCTCGCTTTAAAATCTTTGAATTTGCAGCCTTTAGGCTGAGCAATTAGGGCATCGTGAATAGAGTTATCAGAATCAGAGTCATTAATCTGAACTTGCTTTTCTTTTCTCTTATTTTTCTTATCTTCACGTCTTTTAGCTTCGGCCTCATCTCTGGCACGAAACTGTTCTTGCATCATTTTGTTTTGTTGTTCTGAGTGTTGGGCTAGGAATTGTTGCATCATTTCAAACATTTGTTGTGGATTCATGTTGCTGGGAATATCACCTGATCCTGATCCTGACATCTTCTACAGAAAATTAAGATAAGTCAACTATCAGTTTATAGACTTAGATCTATGTACCCTTTTTCCCATCCTAATAGTCTGTACATCCTATCTCAGTTCAAACCACCTAAATGATTGATATATATGTATTGCTTCAGTTTGAGATCAAGTATACTTACGTAATACTTGATTCACTCAAACTAGTGCTCTGATACCATCCTGTGAAGACCTCCCCTTCCGGGTCAGTCCTCAGAGTCTAGGTCCCACAAATAGCAATACGATATCAACCATGCTAAGATAGAGTAATTAAATTGCGGAATAATAAAATTACGAGTACATTACAAGATTAGGATTTACTTTACATATTTCAAAATAAAATTATAAAAGGGTAACATCTAATCTAATCATAATATCATACATTACATCAAGTCTACCCAGAACCACCACATTTGTTGTCTTCCAATCAGTACCAGAAAGTGTGTTGAGTAGTGGTCTAAGAAAGCTTCAAAACTTGGATCTTGAATGACCTAAGTACTAGGTCCTGCAGGTGATTTTCCTTTGGCTTTTCCTGTAAAATATTAATGCAACATCTGTAAGCAACGCTTAGTGAGTTTATAGATTTTCAATATCAACATGCGTGTCAAGCGGAGTCATTAATCTTAGCGTGATATGTCTTGGCTGCCGCTACAGTGTAACATCCAATTTTCCACAAACAGTACACGTCATAATATTTCATTTCATAAATAAAATTAATTGTTGATACCACAGGCCCATTAGCAAAAATACTTAATTACAACAATAATCTAAAGATCAAATGGTGGTCTAACTAGCTTCTAAATCTTCAATCAGAGTGCGGAAGACTGAACAAGCTACCCGAGACCGCATCGTCTTTACAAAATAGGCATCATCAAAAGTCCAAGGTCTGCTATTCATCAAAATCCAGATTCACTTAGCCTGGGATGAACTACCTGCTATGATCTTGCCTTTATCAGCTTTTCCTGAAAAAGAGTTGTCATGACAGAGTAAGCTAACAAAGCTTAGTGAGTTTAACAGAGTTCCGCTAGTTACCACACACATATAACATACTATCAGATCCTGTCGGCAACACGTCAGAGACGGCAATTAGGTTGGGAGACAACCCAGTCAGTATTCCCATGTGTAGGCCGAAGCCCTACGGGAAGTGTATGGAAACAAGTCAGATAGGAAAGGAATCTGCAGAATTCCCTCCTGTGAATGGAGATCTCACATTCGGTCCGGTCGGATAATGCAATATGCAATGGCAAGTATATAAACAGTCAAGTAAGCAATAAGCATGATACGTATTTACATAAAATGTAAAAGTGAACATGCAATCAGGGCATTTCAAGTGTCTAGCTCAGTAATGTCAAAAATACGTTTCTATGATACAATATAGTATTAAAGAAACATGTAGCAATCAATCAGAAGTTTCCATACAGTCACTACATTCACCAATAAGTATCGAAATACATGTAAGTAATTAATGAAATCTGTCACTCACAGTGGTCCGTAGTCAGATAATGCTTAACGAGTTAAGCGGTTCAGTTTACTCTGTCAAATCGGCGGGTTCCTGCATTTCAGTTTCAAGTCTGGCATATTAATGTCAAGTCTGAGTGATAATCTATATAACCCTAGTTATATATTCCGGTCATTGTCAATTCTGGCTGTCGAGTCTGAGGTAGTTCCTATCGTCCCAAGGTGAGTCTATCCTTATCAGATTAATACTTTCAATTACAATAGGTTGTTTAATAACTTAATCTGATTTAGGAATTAATCTTATACTTGGAACAAGAACCAAATTCGAATTTATAGGGACAGATTCGAACTAGATAAGCTCATTTATAGGTGGTCAGATTCGAAATAGGGCCTTCGAATCTAATAGATAGATTCGAGACACAACACACAAGGAGAATAGGTTCGGACAAATGCATAGACTCGAAGCCTAAACAGATTCGAAGCAACCAATTCGATTCTATGAATTAGATTCGAAACAAATAGATTCTAAGGCAAGCACAGACTCGAACAAGGGACTTAAACTCGAAATTTACCCATAGAATCGAAGCAACTCTCGAGTCTAGGGGGGGAAAACAGATTCGAATGCATAGATTCGAACCCTATACAATTCGAGTCTAGGCATAAATCTCTCGAATCTGATCATCTTGTTCATCGGTTTTCCAGGTTTTAACTACGAAACTTGAACAAAAATGAGGGAGAAATAGTTACTAACCTTCGTCCAAGCAATATCCTTCGTCTATGGATGATTTCCAAGCAAGAACAGGTCCTAAACGGGGGCAAATCAGCTTCAAATGAAGGAAAAATGAGCAAACTCGAAAATGCTCATTCAAAACCGAACCAAAAGTCAGAAAAATGGCCGATCTTACCTCAAATCCGGATGAAATCAAACAAGAAATGGTAGATTTGTGAAGAACTCGACGATCTCTATCCGATGGCGTAAGAGTCACGAGAATCCGACGGTTCGATTAGCAGAAAAGCTAGAGAGAAGAAGAAGTATCTTAGAGAGAGAGGGAGGAGAATCAAATTTCCAAACTTGAAATGTGAGGAGTGGAGCTCCTATTTATAGGGAAATAGGGAAAATCAGATATTCTACTGAATTTTCCGGAATTGACCAACTTTTATTCCCAATACTCCGATTTGCATTTCAGATGCAAATATTAGCAAAGAAGTTCTAGATCTGCTACAATTGTCTTTTAGTCAATTTTAACTCATTTTAGTCAGTAAATTGTCATTTAGCTGAATTTTAATTATTAACTTAATTTCAACTAAATTTTGGGCAACTTAGCATAATTAATTATAACTTAATATAATTAATTATTTCAGATTCACATTATCAGCTAATTACTAATAATTGGATAAAATTGCTTTATTATCCAAAGTCTGATGCTGAAATTTATATTTAATAAATTACGGGCCGTTACAATCTTCCCCCGTTAAATTAATTCCGTCCTCATTATTTACTAAGACAGAAATAACTTCGGATACTTTTGTCTAATCTCGTCTTCTCGTTCCCAAGTTTGCGCAGATCCCTTATGATATTTCCATTGAACTAACACCATTGGGATTTCCTTGCTACGCAATTTCGAAACTTTATGGTCGATTATACGCTCAGGCTCTTCTTCGTACCGCAACTGCTCATCTAATTGCACGTCTTTCCAGGGAATCACGGCTTCAGCGTCAGATAAACACTTTCGAAGGTTACTCACATGAAATACATCATGAATCCCAATCATTTCGGCAGGGAGCTTTAGTCTGTAGGCTTGCAATCCTATACGTTCGAGAATTTCAAAAGGACCCACAAATCGAGGGCTCAACTTCCCCCGTTTGCCGAACCTTACAATTCCTTTTCTTGGCGAAACTTTCAGCAACACTTTATCTCCAACTTCAAACGCAATCGGCTTACGTCTTCTATCATGATACTTCTTTTGTCTGTCTTGAGAAGTCTGTATCCGCTGCCGAATCAATTGTAGCTGATCATGGGCTTCTTGCAGAATTGCTGGTCCAGAGATCGGGCGTTCACCTGTTTCCCTCCAACAGGTTGGAGTTCTGCATCGACGTCCGTACAAAAGCTGATATGGAGGCATACCAATAGTCGAGTGATAACTATTGTTATATGCAAACTCCACAAACGGCAGGTGAGTATCCCAACTTCCACCGAGATCAATCACACAGGCACGTAACATATCTTCTAAGGTCAAAATTGTCCTCTCACTTTGCCCGTCAGTTTCTGGATGATAAGCGGTGCTCATCTTAAGTTCAGTTCCTAGTCCGTTCTGAAAAGCCTTCCAAAAACGAGAAGTAAATCTGCTGTCACGGTCCGATACTATAGACAATGGAACACCATGTCTAGTCACGATTTCCTTTACGTACAACTCAGCTAACTTTTCGAGGCGTTCATCTTCACGTATGGGTAGGAAATGGGCTGACTTAGTAAGTCGATCCACTATTACCCATATAGAGTCATGATTCCGCTTAGTCCTGGGCAGCTTCGTCACAAAGTCCATGGTTATGTGGTCCCACTTCCATTCCGGGATTGGCAATGGTTGTAGTTCCCCATACGGCTTCTGATGTTCAGATTTGACTTGTAAACAGGTCATGCAGTTTTCTACATATCGTCCCACGTCCTTCTTCATTCCAGGCCACCAATAATCCGTCCTCAAGTCTTGATACATTTTGGTAGAACCAGGGTGTATCGAAAATTTCGACATATGAGCTTCTGACAGAATTTGATTCCGAATACCTCCTAGTCTGGGAACCCATATTCTATCCAAGAACCGTCTAAGACCACTATTATCAAGAGTCAGCTAGGTCACATAAGTAACCATACGTTCAGATTTCAAGTTCTCATCCCGAATAGCTTCGGTTTGAGCGGCAATAATCGACTCAGTCAAGGCAGACTCCAAAACAACAGAAGTCAAAGCATAACATCGGGTATAATGGTCTTGTCCGGTTTTGCGGCTTAAGGCATCTGCTACAACGTTTGCTTTACCTGGATGGTAAAGGATTTCACAGTCATAGTCTTTAATCAATTCCATAGATCGCCTTTGTCGCATATTCAGCTCTTTCTGATCAAATATATACTTCAGACTTTTGTGATCGGTATATAACTTGCACCTAGTCCCATACAGATAATGCCGCCAAATCTTCAGTGCGAAAGTCACGGCTGCAAGCTCCAAGTCATGCGTCGGGTAATTCTTTTCATGCGCCTTTAGCTGCCTTGATGCGTAGGCAATTACTTTATCCTTTTGCATCAGTACACAGCCTAATCCCATCTTAGATGCATCACTATAGACTACAAAATCATCATTACCCTCAGGTAAGGCCAAAATCGGCGCTTCTACTAGCTTACGTTTCAGAGTCTCAAAGGCTCGATCTTGAGATTCATTCCATTCAAACTTAGCTTCTTTCTTCGTCAGACTGGTTAAAGGCACCGCAATCTTGGAGAAATCACGGATAAATCTTCTGTAATAACCCGCTAGACCCAAGAAACTCCGAACTTCAGATACGTTTTTCGGCGCTTCCCACTTCTGAACCGCCTCGACCTTTGACGGATCTACGGCTATTCCCTCACCGGAGACAATATGTCCTAAAAACTGTACTTGGCGTAACCAAAATTCACATTTGGAGAATTTTGCATAGAGTCGCTCCTTTCGTAACAATTCTAGCAATTCTCGCAAATGCATCGCATGAACAGATTCAGACTTGGAATAAATCAAGATGTCATCAATGAAGACTATCACTGATTTATCCAGCATTGGTCCACATACCCTATTCATGAGGTCCATAAATGCGGCCGGGGCATTTGTGAGACCGAACGGCATTACTAGAAACTCAAAATGACCGTAACGAGTACGAAATGCAGTCTTCGGTACGTCAGACTCAAATACTTTGAGTTGATGGTAACCAGATCGGAGATCGATCTTTGAGAAGTAACTATCCCCTTGCAGTTGATCAAACAAGTCGTCAATTCTAGGCAGAGGGTATCGGTTCTTGATAGTTACCTTATTTAACTCCCGATAATCAATACACATACGAAAGGTACCATCCTTCTTCTTAACAAAAAGAACCGGAGCACCCCAGGGAGAAGTACTCGGGCGAATAAACCCTTTTTCCAGTAATTCCTGCAACTGACTCATCATTTCCTTCATTTCATTCGGAGCAAGTCGGTAAGGGGCTTTCGCGATAGGAGCAGCTCCCGGTTGAAGGTCAATATGGAATTCGATTTGACGATCTGGTGGCAAACCAGAGATGTCATCCGGGAACACATCAGGGAAATCTCGAACTACAGGTACATCAGACACGGTCTTTTTAACTTCCTTATCATCTAAGGCATATGCTAAAAAGGCGGCACAACCTTTGATTAGGCACTTCCGGGCTTTCATTACAGAAATGAGACCTAAATCTCGAGTCTTTCTATCGCCATAAACATAACGTTCATTTCCTTCGGGGGTTCTAATTCTAATTATCCTTTTTGCACAAAGGATTTCAGCATTGCTCATCATTAGCCAGTCCATTCCTATTATAACATCGAACTCCCTAATCCACATCGGTATCAGGTCAACGTCCGAGGAGAAGTCATCTATCACTAGCTTACAGGAACGAAAGATTCTATTCACAGTCACAAAATTCGAGCTAGCTGTTTCTATGTCTAAGGGTGCAGGTAACATCACAGGGGCAAAATCAAACTGTCTAGCAAACTTTTCAGACACATACGACAGATTAGAGCCAGAGTCAAATAAGATTAAGGCAGGCATATCATTAACAAGAAATGTACCCGTGACGACGTCAGCAGTCTCTTTTGCCTCTTCGGCTGTCATCTGGAAAGATCTCGGTTGATTCCTCGGAGCAGAGGAACCCTTAACTGATTGCTGAGGTGAAGATGCAGGCTGAGGAACATATCGAGGCCGAGTACAATCTTTAGCATGATGCCCCAACGTAACGCAGTTTCGACAAGCCTCATTGTGTCTAGGACATTCTGACCTATCGTGCCCATTCTGTTTACAGCAGTAACACTTAACAAACGCAGGATCGCATTTCCCTTCATGAGTTTTCTTGCAGCGCGGACAAGCAGGCTTTGGTGTCGAGGTCACAGCGTACGACTTAGCTTTCTTGGAAGACTGCTTATCTCCCTTCTTCGAACTTTCACTCTTCCTTTCCGATCTCTCTTTCCCAGCTTTCTCAGATTTTTCCTTCTTGCCAGATTTAGCAATAAAAGGACACGCTCGTTCAGGATAGATTTCAAGCTCGCCTACCCTAGCAATTTCCACTGCCTCAATATAACTTTTCGGTCTGCCGGACTTCACAAACTTCCGGATTTCTCGATCCAGACCATCCACAAACAAATCCCTTCTTCTTTCGTCAGT